>CM038676.1:172737806-172960406 GCA_021605205.1 Aegilops longissima
CCACCTCACTCCGACGAATCGGAGGTCGCCACCTCACCAGCGCCGCCCCGTCCAACCACCACGCGCCACGTGGCGCCCTCGCCCTCCTCGCCGCCCGCCCGCGCCCTCGCCGCCGCCGCCGCCTGCCAGCCGAGCTGCACCGCGCCTCCGCCTCCCTGGCCTCTCCGCCTCGCCCGCTGCTCGCCCACCGGCTGGCGCCGTCCTCGCCAGCGTGTTCGCCGGCGCGCCCGCCTCGCCTGTCGGCGTCTGGCCGCTGCTCATCCCGGGTCGGCCTCACCTCGCCCTGCGCCACCGCCCGCCTCGCTCCGCACGGGACCGCGCCGCCCGCCCCTGCAGCCGCCCGCCCGTCGCCGCCCGGCCTCTCCGGCCTCCTCCGCGCCCAGATCCGCCTCTCCGTCTCCAGCGCCGCCTCCCCGTCCAACTCCGGCGATGCTCCGGCCGCCTCGGTTCCCGTGCCATGCCCGATCCAGATCTGGATCCGAGGTAGTCCCCGATTTTGCCAAGTCCCCGAATATGTGACATTATCATGCCATGTTCATCGCATCATAACTCTGTGCATACTCGTCCGTTTCGTGCGTATAATATGTCAAATTGTTCGCCTCAACGAGTACTTCATTGCATTCCATTGCATCATTTTCATTTGAGCTCATATTAATGCCCTAAATGCTGTTGGAAGAGTGCATGTTGATGTTAATCTGCTGAAACTGTTATAACATGCTCATTTGTCATTTTTGCCGTGTTTGATGTGTGCATCCTAGGAGGTTGAGCTCTACATGTGTTTTGATCTATGCCATGCCATCTTTCCATAGGTGCAATCCATGTATTTGTGTGACTTGTGTACTGAGTGCATCGAGCTTGTTAAGTAGGGTACTTGCTGGTGCTGTTTTCCTGACTGATTCTGTTATATTTTGTTGCTATATAAACCTGCTGCTACTAGTCACTCTATGCATAATCTGAAGATGTTCACTAAGGATGTTTTGTTATAAATGTCTTTATCTATCAATTCATGCCCCTGGTTGCATTTATAGCCTGCTGGAACATGTTGTAATCTTGCTCTCAACTTGCTAAATAATGTTGCTGTCAGCCTGTTAACATGAAGTTCAGTTTTGGCCATGTGCTTTTCTAGTGATACATGCACCCTATGAACTTGTCCTTGCCATTATTAGCTTCATAAACATGTATTCTTACTGTTGGTTGCCTTGTCATGCCATGTATTGCTCTGTGGTGAGTGGTTCAAACTCACCAACATACCTACTTATTGTTGTTCCTGTCATGTATGCATCTGTCATATAACTTGCCATGTTTACATGGGCGCCATCATATCTTCTGATCCTTTTTGGCTCATGGTCAGTAAGGGTCTTTTGTTCTATGCTATTAGTAGATTCATGCTATGCCTTTGTTTGCCATGATAAGTTCCTGTAACATGTTGTTTGATAGCTCTAAACGTTGCAACCTGATGTTATTTCCTGATAAGTCTGAAACTGTTATAATTTGCAATCTTACCATGCCCATTTGAGCATGTTCTAGTTGTTTCTGGAGATAGCTCAGTGTTCATGTTTTGTTGTGCTTTACCTGTACTTCATTCTCATGCCTTTTGTTCTTATGTTGGGGTGCTGTAGCTTGTTGTTTTGATGCTTATAAGATGCCTAGTTGCTGTTATGGACAGATTGTTGCTATAACTTGTATAGAGTGTGTGTTGAACCGTTGCTACGTTTTGAGTGTGCAATATATGAAACTTGCTTGATTTTGCATGTAGTTTCATATTATCATGTTGCATCCTTGTTTTGGTGTGTTTGCTTGATGTTTGTATGCATTTTGCATCAATGCCATGCTTAACTTGTTTTGCTCATATCTTCTAGGCCGTAGCTCCGAATCTAATAAACTTTATATGTAACTTGACTAGAATTTCGTGTAGTTCATCTTGTTGCTCTTTAACTTGCTGTTTAACAACTTCAACTTAATGTTTGTTCAGTTCTGGACCAATTTTGAAATTTGCATATGAGGACTTACCGGAATTGTTATATGTTGTTTCCGGCCACATTTAAACTTGCCTTGATGTGTTGTTCTTGTTTGCATCATCTCTTGCCATGAGTAGCCTCATCTAGCTTTGTCATGCATCATGCTTGGTTGTGCATCATGTCTTGTCTATGTGTGGTGTGTTTACCATGTTGTGTGCTTCTTCTCGATAGTTCCTGCTTCGCTTGCGATCGTGAGGATTCGTTCGTCTACGCTTGGTTCGTCTTCGTGGCTTCATCTTCTTCATGGACTCGTTCTTCTTCCTAGCGGGATTTTAGGCAAGATGACCGTCACCATGGATCTCACTACTATCATTGCTATGCTAGTTGCTTCGTTTCTATCGCTTTGCTGCGCTTCCTATAACTTGTTCTTCAAGCCTCCCCAAATTGCCATGAACCTCTAACCTTTTGACACCCTTCCTAGCAAACCGCTGTTTGGCTATGTTACCGCTTTTGCTCAGCACCTCTTATAGCGCTGTTAGCTGCGTGAAGATGAAGATTGCTCCATGGTGGACAGGGTTATGTTGGGATATCACAATATCTCTTATATTATTAATGCATCTAAATATTTGGTAAAGGGTGGAAGGCTCGCCTTATGCCCGGTGTTTTGTTCCACTCTTGCCGCCTCTAGTTTTCGCCATACCAGTGTTATGTTCCCGGATTTTTATGCTCCTAATGCGGTCGGGTGATTTATGGGACCCCTTGACAGCTTCGCTTTGAATAAAACTTGTCCAAAGAAGGCCCAACCTTGGTTTTACCATTTGCCTCACCACCACCTATACCTTTCCTTTGGGTCGGCCAACCCGAGGGTTATCTTTATTTTAGCCCCCGCCGCTGCTTCTCTAAGTGCTGGTCCGAACCGGCAGATCATGGGCCCTCGGGCAACTCGAGGTCTGGTTTTACTCAGAGGCTGACCTATCCGGTGTTGCCCGAGAATGAGATATGTGCAGCTCCTATCGGGATTGTCGGGCAACGGGCGGCTTTGCTGGTCTTGTTTTACCATTGTCGAAATGTCTTGTAAACCGGGATTCCGAGACCGATCGGGTCTTCCGGGAGAAGGTATATCCTTCGTTGATCGCGAGCTTATCATGGGCTGTTGGGACACCCCAGGGTATAAACTTTTGAGAGCCGTGCATGTTATGTGGCGATGGGAATTTGTTAATGTCCGGTTGTAGATAACTTGACACCGGTCCGAATTAAAACACATCAACGGTGTGTGTAGCCGTGATGGTCTCTTCTCGGCGGAGTCCGGAAGTGAACACGGTTTCGTGTTATGTTTGACGAAGTAGGTGTTCGTGATCACCTCTTGATCATTGCTAGTTTCACGACTGCCTTTGTTTCTCTTCTCGCCTCATTTGCGTATGTTAGCCACCATATATGCTTAGTCGCTGCTGCAACCTCACCACTTTACCCCTTCCTTTCCCATTAAGCTTTGCTAGTCTTGATACCCATGGTAATGGGATTGCTGAGTCCTCGTGGCTCCACGATTACTACAACAACAGTTGCAGGTACAGGTTATGCGATGATCATGACGCGAGAGCGATGTTTGCTTGTTTGGAGTTTCTTCTTCTGCTTCTTCGATCAGGGGATAGGTTCCAGGTCGGCAGCCTGGGCTAGCAGGGTGGATATTGTTTGAGTTTCCGTTTATGATTCATCCGTAGTCGGATGTTGTTCTTGTGTATGATGATGTTGTATTTGTGTGGCATTGTATGCCTTTTGTATGTATCCCCATGTATTATGTAATGTTGATGTAATGATATCCACCTTGCAAAAGCGTCTTCAAGATGCGCTTCTATCCTTGGTGGGACCTTCGAGTTCCTTTAGGATAGGGTCGCATCTTGGGCGTGACACCAGGGCTCTCCTGATAGCGAGAGATACTTTAGCGAATTCAGGATGTCGCCAAAAGGCGAGTGTTGAAAGATATCCGCGGTGGTGAACTCCATGACCGGCGCCCAATCGGATTCGATTGGAGGGGGCGCAGGAGGTTCGGAGTCCGGCGAGGAGTCCGGCACCTCGGAGTCATGGGCGTCGCAAGGGACAAGGTCAGTATTCGGCTCCATCGCCGTAGAGGTTGCAGCCCCCGAGCCGGTGTCTAGCCACCCATCCTCGATCTACGCGGTCGGCTCCGAATTAAGGATCAGAGCGGACTCATGTGCGGCTTCCAGGGCACTGTCCGGCAGCAGAGCTAAATCATGCCCATCGAGATAGTGCGGCACGCTCGGCTCTGGCTCGAATCCATTGAAGATCAAGTCTCCGCGGATGTCAGCCGTGAAGTTTAAGCTTCCAAATCTGACCTGATGGCCAGGGGCGTAGCTTTCGATCTGCTCCAGATGGCTGCTTAATTGGCCCAGCAGCAAAGCCGCCGAACACGAAGATCTGTCCGGGAGAAAAGTCTCACCGGATGCGCTGTTGTTGATGATCAAAGGAGCCATCAAGCCTGTTGGTGACGATACGAGGAACTCTCAATGAAAGCACCAATGTCGGTGTCAAACCGCGGATCTCGGTAGGGGGTCCCAACTGTGCGCCTAGGAGGATGGTAACAGGAGACAAGGGACACAATGTTTTTACCTGTGTTCGCCCTCTCGATGGAGGTAAAACCCTACTCCTGCTTGATTAATATTGATGATATGGGTAGTACAAGAGTGGATCTACCACGAGATCAAGGAGGCTAAACCCTAGAAGCTAGCCTATGCTATGATTGTTGTTGTGATTGTTGTCCCACGGATTAAAACCCTCCGGTTTATATAGACACCGGAGAGGGTAGGGTTACACAGTAGTCGGTTACAATGGTAGGAGATCTACATATCCAGATTGCAAGCTTGCCTTCCACGCCAAGGAAAGTCCTATCCGACACGGACGAAGTCTTCAATCTTGTATCTTCATAGTCTTGGAGTCCGCCGATGATGATAGTCCGCTATCCGACACCCCTAGTCCAGGACTCCCTCAAAGGGTATATATAGCATCCACACAAGGTCCAATCGTTACACAAATTTGACCCAACTCGGTCAGACCGAATAGAAGAACTCGGTGAGACCGATTTAGTTCAAAATGTGAACATTAGGAATTTCGGTGGGAACGACTGGAACAACTCGGTGGGACCGATGTGCTAGGGTTTGGGCAAAACCTCATCTCGGTGAAGCCGATTGTTTGAACTTGGTGAGACCGATTTCAGCAAAGAGCAAACAGAGAGTTGGTCAAGCAAACTCGGTGGGACCGATTGCACATTTTGGTGAGACCGAAATAATTGTAATAGGTAACAGAGAGTTTGCATGCCCATCTCAACGCGATTGAGATCCGTGACGGTGTGACCGAGGAGTTAGGGTTTCGGCAAGGGCTATGTCAAGTGAACTTGGCAGCGCCGGATAGATCAATTCGGTGGGCTGAGTTTGACTTTGAGTTTTGGACATATTTGGACATGAGAAAGTGGTTGAGGGCTTTGGAACAATATCACTAAGCACTTTGAGCAAGTGGACCATTACAACACCTCATCCCCTTTTAATAGTATTAGCTTTCCTATGGACTCAAATGTGATCTTGGATCACTAAAATATAAATGAAGATTCTTGAGCTTTTGCCAATATGTGTCCTTAGCATTTTGAGGGGTCCACATCTCTAGTCCATGCCATGCCAATCATTGAACTTTATTTTAACTTGAATGGATATTAGTTCAATGAGCTATATGTTGTTATGAATTACTAAAACCACCCGGGGATTAGTTGCACTTTCAAATAGGTTAGTCCCACAAAAATGATATAAAGTTTCTATAAAATGATTGTAAAACATCCAAGATTGATAATATAACAACATGGAACAAGCAAAAATTTATAGATACGTTGGAGATGTATCACATGACTACCTTCCAACTTGAAGCTTAGCCACCAAGTTTCATACCTTATATCTGTGGATTTTTCACTAGCTTCTTCATCAGTTTCTGTCCAGAAACTTGTCTCAGTGCCCAAATTTTGTCTGATCAACCTGGTAGCAAACCAAGAGTATCCATAGCCCTAGTGTTGAAAAGACAACAACCTAGACATGGTCTCGCTGCCCTGGCACATTGCGTTGCACCAGTGCACGCGGTGACCGCGTGGAGATAGGGTGTTAGACACGCAGTCGGCATGCTCTGCATGTCGTGAATCCTCTGCCTTGCCTGTGTGCTCACCCGGGTGCCTCTCGTGCTTGTCCTCGCTCGCTCATTTGCAACCTCATCTGTTTCCTCCCAGCTATCCTCTACAGCTCCTCGATGCCGGCAGCCTGCACGGCGGATGCGGACATGGCAGAGCAGAGAGCACAGTGCTCTCGTGTGATCGATCCGTCCCACTCTGAGCCTGTGTGCTTGGATGATCCTCAACGACCTATCCCGTCAAGCCAGAGCCCTCTCGTCGCCTCTTGCCCCTCCAGAACCCTTTTCGACGGCTGCTAGCTCTTCCTCCTCGCCCTTTATAAATAGAGCCCTCCCTGAGCAGTTCTAGCCCCCTCACCCACCTCCACTACTAGGGAAAAGCCTATACACAGAATCTTACCAGCAACACGCTTTAAAATAAGGCGCTGCTGCTACGTAGCAAGAGCATCGCAAAATGTAACTCGCCGCTGAAATAAATATAGCAGAGCGCGCCCGCCTAAGAAGCGCCATCGCTATAATTCGCACGAGGTCAGCCATGAGGCTAGTTCTAGCAGCAGCACGTTATCACGAAGAGCGCTACTGCTACGGATCATAGTAGCAGCGCATTTCACCAATAAGCGCTACTGCTAAGTTTCCTACAAAAATTTAGTCCCACCTCGATCCGTGAAGAGAGTTTCTACCACCTTAAATATGTTACTTCTCAAACTTTGACAAGCACTTGGTCTTCATTGAACTCTATGTGTAGAATTTGTGGCCACAATATGAGTCTTCACCGGTTCCTAAACCGGTGAGGACTCATATTGACAAATTAGATTGTATGCAAAAAGATCGTTGATGATCAATGTATTTTTGAAGTCTATTTTTACATGCTGACACATAGCAGTAGCGCTTTCTTTGTGAAAGGCGCTACTGCTAGGTAGTTTAGCAGTAGCGTCTTTCTCTATAGCGTGCTACTGCTAAGCCATTCCATCTCCCACCCCCCTCTCCTCTATCCGATCCACTCACACTCACACACTCACTAGATCTCCCCCTCAACCCCCACGCTGGTCCTCCCCGCTGCCTCCTCCTCTCTGCACTGGCCACCTCCTCCTCCTTGCTGGATTCGGCATCGGCCTCCTCCTCCGCCCTCCCTCCACTCGCCACTGGCCGGCCCCTCCTCGCCTCCGCCTTCCTCCTCCGTCCTCCTCCACTGCCGCCGGCCGGCCCTCCTCGCCTCCGCTTTCCTCCTCCGCCCTACTCTCTTCTCCTCCTTGAGTCGCCTCCTTCTCCCTCCTCCTGCTACATTTTGATTTAGTAGGCTAGTTCATATGCAACATTTTGATTTAGTTGATATGATTTAGTTGATTTAGTAGGCTAGTTGATTTAGTTGATTTAGACCATTTTGATTTAGTTGATTTAGTAGGCTAGTTGATTTAGTTGATTTAGTATGCACCATTTTATTGTTATTTTTTGTACATGGATAGGTAGATGCTTTTGTTTTTTGTAATAAGTTATTTTTGGCAAAATGTAGGTGGTACCTTGTCATCTAATATGTTACTAGATCTTAGGATTATAATTGTCCATCAAATTGCTTCTCATGGAAGAACCAAAATATCATATGCTACTGTTTTTCTTTTCCCGTGAAGTGGATCGTTAATCCTTTGCTCATATTGCTTTAGAAAAATGGTGCCACCACCAACACCACTATGTCGACTATGCAAGTCAAGGTGCGCCAAAGAGCCTTGCAACCGGCAAGTTATTCGCATCTACTTCCAGCCGAAGTTTTTATGCATGCGTAAGAAATTAGATGAAATGTAACAACTATTTTATTTTTAGTGTTGGCATTACTGCATTGTGTCATTTTGCTTATTTTACACAGATCTTCCCATGCAATGTGAGGTTGAAATTCAATGAGTCGACAGGAGACACTGTGACATTTGAGGCTCCTGGGGCCGTATACTATGGAGGCTCTAGAAAGGACGCAATATGTCACAGATTGAGGAGATGGATGGGCCTGCTTTCAGCTCTCGCATGCGCCTTATCTTGGTGGTGAGTTGATCAGCTTCTCCTTCAGAGCAAAAAGACCCAAGTTGGCTGTCATTTATCTCAACCTGGTGGAAGATGATGAAGATGATGAAGATGATGAAGATGATGAAGATAATGAGGACCCACTCGATGAAGATGATAAGGACCCACTTCATGAAGCCATCGTAGCTCAAAGAATGAGGCTGAGCGAGGAGGACGTGTCCAACCTGTGGGACATAATTCTGCCACGTGCTGACTTTGTCGGGGTGCCATTCGTGACCCGCCTGACAAGTACCATGGTTGATCGACATGATATGGTATGTTATACTTACAAATGCAAATTATCCGATGAAATACTTAGTGTACAGTCCAATGATATGGTATGTTGTGTGGAATCTAGTCGATGATATGTTTTAGTGTAGAGTTCGATCACATGCTTACTAGTGTAGAATCTAAGGAACTATTAATAGTGTAGATAATCCATATATACTTATTTGCAAGAGTATGTGCGAGGCTATTTATTAATTGATATGTTTTTCTTATTCAGAAATTGGCGAAGAGCCTATCTGTGAGTTATGGTATCGAGCCTGATGAAGAAGGCGCAGCTGACTACGCCATCGCAAGGGGCTCCCACAACCTGTACTTTCACCAAGGTGGACACGGACGGTCGCATTACACTTAAACTCGGTTGGGTGGAGGAAATTCCTTGATGGCAAGAATCTTCATGTTGGATAGGCCATCCTAATTACTATCAGAACACCAACCGCCCAAGCTTGAGGATGATGATTGTCTTCGATATCATCTAGAACTACATATGTGTGTGGCTATATCATCTAGAACTACATATGATGATTGTCGTTATATCATCTAGAACTACATATGATGATCGTGTCGATATCATCTAGAACTACATATGATGATCGCCGCCGATATGACCTTGTATCGCTTGAGGATGCATGTTGACTATGCATGAATTGTTATCTAGTATTCTTCGTTTCAATTACTCGTCGTGGTTTGAACTAAAACCACGACGAGTAGTTTGGAACGGCGAGTACTACCTAGTACTTATAATGGTTTATGAATTTGATATCTAGTAGTACCTAGTATCCAAAGGGAAAGGGGGTACAAAGGGGAAAATGATGAAAGATATAGCAGTAGTAAGGACAACGAAATCGCCATGCTAACTAATCGTAGCGCGTTCCTCAAAAGCGTTGCTGATATCGTCAACAGTAGTAGCGCGGGTGCGGACCACGCTACTACTATAAGTTAGCTGTAGCGCCTTATTAGTAGCACGGCCACCCGCGCTGCTGCTAGCCTCAAAACCCGCGCTACTACTAGGGTTTTCCCTAGTAGTGCTCCTCTGGCCACAAATCGATCAACTCAGCACCGCGGCAAGGCCACGCGGGCCTCTAGCCCCGTTTCCCGCCGGAGTTGTCTACGGATCCCCCAAGGTGGTCCACTCGCTCCGGTGCTCTCGGATCTCTTCCACCCCTCCACGCGTGTTCGTGAGCTTCTCCTAAGCACGAAAGTGTCGCTGGATCAACGAGACCTCACCGAAACCCCAACTCCGCCTGCCCGTCGCCTCCGGAGAAGGCCATTCTGATGTCTGTTTGTCCACCTCTTCCCATGCTTTGGGTATGTGTGTGCTCGTCTTCATGCGCTACTTCCATCCCCCTCCTTGCCGGCTGTCGCCGTGGCCTCCTCGCCAGAGAACCACCATCGGCAGCGCCGCCGCCCTTTGTTCCCTCCCTCTCTCTATTAAACCTGACATAGGGACCCCACCTATCAGCCTCTCTCTCCCACTCCGAAGTGATATGAGTGGAGGCGTATTCTAAGACTACACATTCGACGTGGCGCTCTCTGGGATTTGGCATTTGTTGTTTAAATTTAAATATTTGACCCAAACTTTGACCAATAATATCTCCTAAACTATAAGTCCAATTGAGTTGATTCTTTTTGCACCAATTTTGTCTTGAGCTCTTCTTTCTGCATGCAAAATTTAAGAATTTTCATTGTATATATTTTCTGGTGAATTAAAATGCTTTATGTGACATTTTTTGGCTTTTTAATTATTCGGAAGGTTCTGATTGCCTTGAAGAGGACCAGGAGTTTTGTCACCCTCCTCTGAACTAAGGCAAGCCACACCATTCATTTGCAAGGATGGCATTGCAATGACAATGATTTTACTTGAATTAAATTCATATTATTGCATTTAGTTAATTTAAATATATTTAACTTGTGCTAGTATTATTTCCATGCTATGCTTTACAGAAGTATGATCGTTACTTGGTTAAGTTATGTAGTACTCCCTCCATCCCATAATATAAGAACGTTTTTGACACTAGTGTAGTGTCAAAAACGTTCTTATATTATGGGACGGAGGGAGTAGTATTTTCTTAATATGCTTATGCTGATGATAGTACCGTTACTATGTTGATTCGTTGCATGTGCATTTCATGGCATGCTATGACTCGCATTATTTTCTCCAAGTTAAACGTGATAATAAGCTCAACTTAAACATATTGTTGATCGAGTCATGGTGCCACCGAATCGAGCTTCCTAGTGCAACCACATTTGCCTTTATGGGAAGGCCCTAATCAATCTATTGTCATGCCTCCCGCTGGTGCCTCCAACTAGGGAAGGTTATGCACTTGCACTACCCTGGCCCGGTAGACAGGCATAATCTTGTGTGCCTGTTGTTGTGTGGTACAATTGTCCCCGCTTGGGACCGTTTTATTTTTTCCACCACGGTGGTCGTTGGATGTCTAGAGTGGCATCGGGGCCACCCATGACTTAGTGAAGGAAATATGCCCTAGAGACAGTAATAAAGTTATTATTTATTTCCTTCTTTCATGATAAATTGTTATTATTCATGCTAGAATTGTATTAACCGGAAACTTGATACATGTGTGAATACATAGACAAACAGAGTGTCACTAGTATGCCTCTACTTGACTAGCTCGTTGAATCAAAGATGGTTAAGTTTCCTAGCCATAGACATGAGTTGTCATTTGATTAACGAGATCACATCATTAAAGAATGATGTGATTGACTTGACCCATTCCGTTAGCTTAGCACTTGATCGTTTAATATGTTGCTATTGCTTTCTTCATAACTTATACATGTTCCTATGACTATGAGATTATGCAACTCCCGGCTACCGGAGGAACACATTGTGTGCTACCAACGCCACAACGAATCGGGTGATTATAAAGGAGCTCTACAGTGTCTCCGAAGGTACATGTTGAGTTGACATATTTTGAGATTAGGATTTGTCATCCGATTGTCGGAGAGGTATCTTCGGTCTCTCTCGGTAATGCCCATCACTATAAGCCTTGCAAGCAATGTGACTAATGAGTTACTTATGGATGATGCATTACAAACGAGTAAAGAGACTTGCCGGTAACGAGATTGAACTACGATTGAGATACCGACGATCAACTCTCGCAAGTAACATACCAATGACAAAGGGAACAACGTATGTTGTTATGCGGTTTGACTGATAAAGATCTTCGTAGAATATGTGGGATCCAATATGAGCATCCAAGTTCCGCTATTGGTTATTGACCGAAGACGTGTCTCGGTCATGTCTACATTGTTCTCGAACCCGCAGGGTCCGCACGCTTAAATTTCGATGACGGTTATATTATGAGTTTATGGGTTTTGATTGACCGAAGGAGTTCGGAGTCCCGGATGAGATCGGGGACATGACGAGGAGTCTCGAAATGGTCGATACATGAAGATCAATATATTGGACGACTATATTTGGACACCGGAAAGGTTTCGGGTGAGATTGGGACAATACCGGAGCTCCGGGAGGTTATCGGAACCCCCCGAGAGGTATATGGTCCTTATTGGGCCTTAGTGGAAAGGAGGGGAAAGGAGAAAGGGAGGGGGCGCACCCCCCCAAGCCCAATCCGAATAGGGAGGGGGGCCGGCCCCCCTTTCCTACTCCCGGTGGGACAATACCCATCTTATGCAACAAAGAGGCAGCTGCATTCACATTAAAAAGGGCACCATCAAAATCCGTTGAGACGACGCCTTATAAACTGTGGTTTGGCAAGAAACCAAAGTTGTCGTTTCTTAAAGTTTAGGGTTGCGATGCTTATGTGAAAAAGTTTCACCTGATAAGCTCGAACACTAATAGAAGGTGTACCCAACAGATTCCTTTGGGTATTCTATCACAGATCCGAAGGCAAGATATTCTTCGCTAAAATGGATCCTTTCTAGAGAAGGAGTTCTCTCGAAAGAAGTGAGTGGGAGGAAAGTAGAGCTTGATAAGGTAATTGTACCTTCTCCCGAATTGGAAAGTAGTTTATCACAGAAATCAGTTCTAGTGATTCCTACACCAATTAGTGAGGAAGCTAATGATGATGATCATGAAGCTTCAGTCAAGTTACTACCGAACTTTGTAGATCTTCCATATTAAGATCCGCACCAGAGTGGTACGGTAATCCTATTCTGGAAGTCATGTTACTAGACCATGATGAACCTACAAACTATGAGGAAGCGATGATGAGCCAGATTCCAAAAAATGGCTTGAGGCCATGAAATCTGAGATGGCATCCATGTATGAGAACAAAGTATGGACTTTGGTTGACTTGGCCGATGATCGGCAAGCCATCGAGCATAAATGGATCTTGAAGAAGAAGACTGACGCTAATGGTAATGTTACTGTCTACAAAGCTCGACTTGTTGCAAAAGGTTTTCGACAAGTTCAAGGGGTTGACTACGATGAGACTTTCTTACCCGTAGCAATGCTTAAGTCTGTCCGAATCATGTTAGCAATTGCTGCATTTTATGATTATGAAATATGGCAAATGGATGTCAAAACTGCATTCCTGAATGGATTTCTAGAAGAAGAGTTGTATATGATGCAACCAGAAAGTTTTGTCGATCCGAAAGGTGCTAACACAGGGTGCAAGCTCCAAAGAATCCATTTATGGACTGGTGCAAGCCTCTCGAGTTAGAATAAACGCTTGATAGTGTGATCAAAGCATATGGTTTTATATGACTTTTGGAGAAACCTGTATTTACAAGAAAGTGAGTGGGAGCTCAGAGTATTTCTGATATTATATGTGGACGACATATTGTTGATTGGAAATGATATAGAATTTCTAAAGCATAAAAGGATACTTGAATAAAAGTTTTTCAATGAAAGACCTCGTGAAGCTGTTATATTGAGCATCAAGATCTATAGAGATAGATCAAGATGCTTGATAAGATTTTTCAATGAGTACATACCTTGATAAGATTTTGAAGTAATTCAAAATGGAATACCAAAGAAGGAGTTCTTTGTAAGGTGTGAAGTTGAGTAAGACTCAAAACCCGACTATGGCAGAAAATAGAAAGAGAATGAAAAGTCATTCCCTATGCCTCGTATATATGTTCTATTAAGTATGCTATGTCAGGTACTGATCTATTGTATACCTTGCTTTGAGTTTAGCAAGGAGTACAATTTGATCTAAGAGTAGATCATCGACAGTTGGTCAAGAATATCCTTAGTAAGGACTAAGGAAATATTTCTCGATTATGGAGGTGATAAAAGAGGCCATCGTAAAGAGTTACATCGGCAAGTTTTTACACACATCCAGATGACTCTAGGTCTCAACTGGATACATATTGAAAGTGGGAGCAATTAGCTAGAGTAGCTCCATGCAGAGCATTGTAGACATAGAATATTTGCAAAATACATATGGCTCTAAATGTGATGTAATTCGCTGACTAAACTTCTCTCACGAGCAAAACATGATCATACCTTAGTACTCTTTGGGTGTTAATCTCATAGCGATGTGAACTAGATTATTGACTCTAGTAAACCCTTTGGGTGTTGATCACCTTACGATGTGAACTATGGGTATTAATCATATACAAATATGAATATTGGTGTTAAATCACATGATAATGTGAACTAGATTATTGACTCTAGTGCAAGTGGGAGACTAAAGGAAATATGCCCTAGAGGCAATAATAAAGTTATTATTTATTTCCTTATATCATGATAAATGTTTATAATTCGTGCTAGAATTGTATTAACCGGAAACTTGATACATGTGTGAATACATAGACAAACAGAGTGTCACTAGTATGCCTCTACTTGACTAGCTCGTTGAATCAAAGATGGTTAAGTTTCCTAGCCATAGACATGAGTTGTCATTTGATTAACGGGATCACATCATTAGAGAATGATGTGATTGACTTGACCCATTCCGTTAGCTTAGCACTTGGTCGCTTAGTATGTTGCTATTGCTTTCTTCATAACTTATACATGTCCCTATGACTATAAGATTATGCAACTCCTGCTACTGTGAGGAACACTTTGTATGCTACCAAACGTCACAACGTAATCGGGTGATTATAAAGGAGATCTATAGGTGTCTTTGAAGGACATGTTGAGTTGGCGATTTCGAGATTAGGATTTGTCATCCGATTGTCTGAGAGGTATCTTTTGCCCTCTCGGTAATGCACATCACTATAAGCCTTGCAAGCAATGTGACTAATGAGTTAGTTATGGATGATGCATTACATAACGAGTAAAGAGACTTGCTTGTAACGAGATTGAACTAGGTATTGAGATACCGACGATCAATCTTGGGCAAGTAACATACCGATGACAAAGGGAACAACGATGTCTGTTATGCGGTTTGACCGATAAAGATCTTCATAGAATATGTGGAGCCAAGATGAGCATCCGTGTTCCGCTTATTGGTTATTGACCGAGACGGTCTTGGTCATGTCTACATTGTTCTCGAACCTGTAGGGTCCGTGATGCTTAAAGTTCGATGACGGTTATATTATGAGTTTATGTGTTTTGATTGACCGAAGGAGTTCGGAGCCCCGGTTGAGATCGGGGACATGACGAGGAGTTTCGAAATGGTTGAGACATGAGGATCGATATATTGGACGACTATATTTGGACATCGGAAAGGTTCCGGGTGAGATTGGGACAATACCGGAGCTTCGGGAGGTTATCAGAACCCCCCGGGAGGTATATGGGCCTTATTGGGCCTTATTGGAAAGGAGGGGAAAGGAGAAAGGGAGGGGGCGCGCCCCCCAAGCCCAATCCGAATTGGGAGGGGGGTCGGCCCCCCTTTCCTTCCTCCCTCCTTCCTCTTCCTTCCCTCTCCCTCTCCTAATAGGAAAGGGGGGAGTCCTACTCCCGGTGGGAGTTGGACTCCCCCCCTAGGGCGCGCCACCCCCCTTGGCCGGCCCCCTCTCCTTGCTCCTTTATATACGGGGGTTGGGGGGCACCTCTAGACACAACAATTGTCTCTTGATCTCTTAGCCGCAAAGCGGTGCCCTCCACCATATTCCACCTCGGTAATATCAGTAGCGATGCTTAGGCGAAGCCCCTGCCGGTAGCATCATCGACACCGCCATCACGCCGTCAGGCTGATGGAACTCTCCCGCAAAGCTCTGCTGGATTGAGTTCGGGACGCCATCGAGCTGAACGCAGTTGAACTCGGAGGTGCCGATGTTCGGTACTTGGATCGGTCGGATCGTGAAGACATACGACTACATCAACTGCTAAGCAGCTAACGCCCACTTTTGGTCTACGAGGGTATGTGGACAACACTCTTCCTCTCTCGCTATGCATCATCATGATCTTGGCGATGCGAGGGAAATTTTGAAATTATTACGCCCCCAACACTTAGACCAAAGGGTAGTTTGTCAAGTGGCTGGGAGAGTGTCATGCAATAGATTGGTTTTGTCGTAATGCCGCTGGTCCACCCAAATGGGATCACGAGTCCATGGGTTTTGTGGTGTGGTACAGTACTAACATCTGCATAGTGTGTATCATCTATCGACAACCGCCGCCCCCGATCATGGACACAATTCATAGTAGGTCATACCATGGGTCAACATTAATAATTAACCTGCACACTAATGAAATTCTTATGGCACATGGTATGATCACTGGTTGATCATCGAGCTTGTTTCAGATATGGTCCTGAGGGGATCATCTTGGTAATTTGTTGAAATGTGGTTACGAGGTAACCAAGATGGTAAGTTGGTCTGAGGGACCGTAAGGTTTGATCACACTCGTCACGATTATCATGCCATGCCCATGCATTTAACCAGATTAAATATCTTGTTATTGCCTGTCATATTTGATATTATTGTTGTGAGCTTGTGAGTACATTCTAAAGTACTCACCTAGCGGTCATGCCGCTTTCAAGAGAAGTCATACCAGAGTCGAAGTTGAGTCGATCACCGTAGTTCAGGCCGTGGTCCCAAAAGTTGTCCCTATGAGATGGAGTCCTCTACATCGTTGTTTCGTTGTCGTAGTTGTATCATTGTCGCCGAGGCCCAAGATATGTCTACTAAATAACGTATATAAGTGTAGGAGTACCGTGTGTGCCACTTGGCCTCATTGTATGATGTATCATCGAACCTATGCTTCCACAAGAGATCAATAAAGCGGTTGTTTTTCTGTACCAAGTTGTTGTGTATTGCCAGATGACATGATCTTTTGACTGGCAATGCAAGGTAAACCGGTTGCTCTGGACCGGGGTGCCACAACATGAGAATGCAAATATTTCTTTAAAGTTTAATCACCGTCGTGCTCAAAAAGATATAAGAGAAGCACTAGAGTAACTGCCTAGCTCAAAAGATTTAAGTGAAGTACATAGAGTATTCTAACAAATCATGATAAACGTGTGGTTTCTCACATAAGTGTGTCTCCACAAAAGATGATTGCATAAACTAAAAGAAAACTGTCGAATCGGGCTCCAGGGACCCAAGAAAGGTTCGAGCTCACCAGCGCTCTCGAACCTCTCTAGGCCCTCGCTTGCATCATGACCTCACGATTTATGCTTCGGTGAGCATCGAAAGTGAAGGAGAAACAAATCGGAGACACGATAGTTACTAAAGTTTGGGCCACCTTATGTGTAAGACCCTACTCCTGCTTTGTAGGTGGATTGCCTCATGATGGAGGAGTATGAGTGTACAAGGGAGGAGAACGGCCTTAGGAGAGTTTTTGAATCCCTCTCCCTTGGTGGCGCCTCTATCTATCTATATATCGCCTTGGTCCTCTTCCCAAAAACATGAGGCGTGAAGGGTTACCACAACGACCAATTCAAAAGGGGACAGGAGTACACCTTATCCTGACGAAAGGTAGTCTTCGCCTGCAAAAGCCTCCTGTCGTGACGCGCCGGTGGGCTCGGTGATGACCTCCGTCCTTGCTAGCCCGCTGTCCTGGTCTTCTTGCACTGAATGGTAACCTTTGGGCATTGCTTTGGGAACTGGCGTGCTGGCCTTGCTCCCTTAGCACGAAAGAGGAAACCCTTCCCATCTGCACCGGCTGGCGCCCTTCTGCCCCCGCTCGATGCTGAGCGCGTCACCCACTATCGGTGCAACAAACCCTGGGTCTGTTGCCCAGATTGTGCACATGCACGAGAACAAGATTGCAGCGCCAAGATCAGATCAGGCACGAAGGGATCGGCTCTTTGAAGAATCAGAGAGCTGGTCGAGAAGACCAAGTTAAGCCAAAGAGACACGATGTCACTAAGGGGAAAATACTCCCTTTTGGGGCAAGCGAGCCTGGCGGGGTTGGGGTTGCCCCATAAGCAAGCCTCCAGATCGTCCCGGCAGGCCTGCCGGGGCTTTCCGAGCCAAACCACTCGACCGCACCACCTCACAACGGTGCAAGTCATCGACCGGTGTAGTGTCAAGCCCCTAAGTGACTAAGTGGCTGCTTCCTGCCATATGGCAACCACTTCCTACAGAAAAAACCTCCATATGACACCCATCCTGAGACGTGTCAAGCAAGCAGGCGTGAAGCTGGCAAAACAGCCCTGCAAGGGTTGCCGGGCACGCTGTGATGTGATAATGAGCGGCGCATTTAATGCACTCTGTCCGCCTACGGAGTTAGGTATGATGGAGCTGTTTGCTATCTAATCAATATGTAAACACTGATTTTCCACTATGGTGACCCCTTCATCTATAAAAGGAGGCCCATGGCAACTGTAGAATGGGTTCGGACCCTCACACATTCATACGCGCGTAGCCACTCTCGCCCCGAGGAAACCCTGCCAGGCAAGAGCGTCGCGTTCTCCACCATTACCAACCATCAATCCACCAAAGCAGGAGTAGGGTTTTACTCCTCGCGGGTGCCCGAACCTGGGTAAAACTACTCGTGTGATCTCTGCAATGCTGTGTTACGCTTCTATGCTCTTTGTGCAATGTGCCCATCCTCCCGCCAAACCAAAAGGGGATCGTGGCCCCATAGGTGGCCGTGGATTCCAACGACACCCACGTGAAGGTGCTGGGCCGCGAAACTCCGTTTCCTGATCCTTTGTCCATAGGTCTCGAGAAGCTACCTCACGACGGGGCCTTGCGAGGATTTTGATGAAGCTTGCTAACATGTGCCTTGCAAGGAGGGGGCCTCAGGAGTGTTGGGGTTATGCGGTAGGGTGCGTCAACTGCAAACTAAAGATTCCTACGCGCAGAACATCCAGGAACATGCTACGGGAGATGGATCACAGTTCGTTACCACTAGACGCGCAGTGCCATGCAGCGGAAGAAGAGTTGGGGCAGCGCGTCTGCGCGGATCGTCTCGCCCTCGCTCGATCTCCTCGAGCGGCGGGTCGTCTGATCCCACGCACGAAGTTCGCGGAGCGCACAAGTGCACCGCTTAACGGTATCCGCAAGATGCGGAGGAACGCCAGGCGGCGGACTGCTAGGTCCGATCACACACCGGGCGGCAAGTGGAGGTGGCTCTCGAGGCCGGGCGATCAACCTCCCGAGGTCAAGCTCGCCTCCCGAGGCCGGGCGATCTATCACAATTCTGAGTGTGCCGCACCTCCACTTTATATAGGCGTCCGTCATGAAGCTCAACACTTGGGCCTCGTGACGGACCCTGAATCTCAAAGTCTACTCGGTCACGTTCCTAGTCCAGCCGGATCACATCCCACCAGGTCCTACGAACCGACCTCAGAGGTTCCTTCCTTGCTGCCACCCCTTAGGTTCAAGTCGGCTTGGTCACAGCTCAGATCACCTCCGACCAGACGGTTGGTAGCGGCCTCTAGCAAGGCGCACGACCACCAAGCGTATCGATGAAGCTGGTTAGGCGAACTCAGATAACGTGTCATACTTCTGTTCCTTTGCCACACGATATATGTTGTCGGGCTCAAGGCGTAGACTGTCATCCTTGTGCTAACCCGACCTTTTTCGCTCCAAAGGATACCGACCACAATCCGGATTATCTCATAATCCTTGTCGCATGGCCATGCTATTCCCCGGTCGATCACACGAGGGGCCCAGAGTATATCTCCCGATCGGAGGGGCAATCCCATCTTGCTCGACCATGTCTCGCAGCATGGGATTGACAAACCCAAACCTACCTTTGTAACTACCTACCACGGAGTAGCGCTTGGTCGGCCCAAAGCAAGTCTATCACCATCTCGAGTACATGCGCCACCAGGTCTTAGGACATAGAACGATGTTGTACTAGAGACTCACAGATGACATATCGCCATGCCTCATAGTTGGGTCTGTCCGACTCGACCTTATTCGACTCGATCCGACTATGTCGAATCCGACCAGACCTTTCCAAGTCCATATTATCCGTTAGCATCCAATGCTCCATGGCTAGTGAGACCGAGCCATCGATCAGGTCATATGCTAGTCTAGTCGGCCATGCCCCACACAACCCTTTCGACTAGGGACCTTTTAGGACAGTCATCATACAATGTATAGTCCCACAAACAAGTCACGCATTTGCCGATACACATCATTGATAATGTCCAAGGACTATTTTATTCATAAACACATAGGAAATATCATCATACATGATTGCCTCTAGGCATATCTCCAACAGTCTCCCACTTGCACTAGAGTCAATCAAATAGACATCGAATGCCCATAGCTCTAACGTGCCCCTCATGCTTGGGTTGTGGAAGGGCTTAGTCAACGGATCTGCAACATTTGCATCCGGTGAATCTTGCATAACTCTACATCACCATTCTTTACGATCTTTCGATCGTGATATTTCCGTCTATGTGTCCGACCTTGTGGTGATTCCTCGGCCCTTGGCTTGTGCGATGGCACCAGAATTATCACAATAAAGGTCCAACGGTTTCACCGAGGCTGGGAAAATACCAAGATCATCTAGAAAATGCCGGATCCAAACACCTTCCTTTGCAGCTTCACAAGCCGCAATGTATTCGCTTCGTGGTAGAATCGCCACCGTGATCCTGCTTGGAACTCATCCAAAGGCACCGCCCTCCGCTCAGACGCATACGAATCCAGACTCGGATCGACATCATCTCTCGCCGGTTTGGAAACTAGCATCGACGAACCCCCACGATTTCGAGCTCTTCCTCACCTCCATAAACTAGGAACATCTCTTTAGTCCTTTTCGTACTTCAAAATAGTCTTTACCGCTGCCCAGGACTCTCACCGGGTTGGCCTGGTATCTACTTGTTAGGCTTATTGCAAAAGCAACATCAGCCTTGTACATATCATGGCATACATGATGGATCCGATTGCCGAGGCATACGGAATCCTACTCATCCTCGCTTCGCCATCGATGTCAAGGACTCGAGTCTCGCTTAGCCTTATACCATGTGAGAGCGGCAAGAACCCTTTCTTCGCTTTCACCATGTTGAACCACTTCAACACTTTATCTATGTATGTGCTCGCTTGCCGAGCAGCCTCCTCGATCTATCTCTATAGATCTTAATGCCTAAAATATAGACTGCCTCACCAAGGTCCTTCATCGAAAACTTGCCATTCAATGATCCTCGACCGAAGTTTAACATCGAAAATTATTTCCGATCAGTAGTATGTCATCCACATACAAGATCAAAAACAGTATCGAGCTCCCACTTAACTTCTTGTATAAACAAGAGTCCTCTTCGCTTTTGATGAAACCGAGATAAGTGACGACTTCATCAAAACGAATGTTCCAACTCCGAGATGCTTGCTTCAACCCATAAATGGATCTCTTGAGCTTGCATACCTTACTAGTGCTAGTCGGATCGACAAAACCCTCGGCTGTATCATATACACGCCCTCGTTAAATTTCCGTGAAGGAAAGCCGCCTTGACATCCATCCGCCATATCTCGTAATCAAATATGCAGCTATAGCTAGTATGATCCTCACCGATTTCAGCATCGCTACCGCCAGTAAGTCTCGTCAGTAGTCAATTCCTTGAACTTGTCCATAAACTTTAGCGACAAGCCGAGCTTTGTAGATCTGAACATTTCCATCCACATCGGTTTTCTTCTTACCCCATCTCGCAACCAATGGCGTTACGCCAGTGGCGGATCAACCAAGTCCTGCATTTGATTCTCATCCATGGACTTTAACTCGATCTCATGGCCTCCAGCCATGCCTCGAATCTGGCTCACCATCGCTTCAGATATGTGGCCGCACGCCGCTTTCTAGCAACAATACATCACGCATCAAGCAATCTTTCCGACCTTCGTGGTTCCGTGCCGCCCACTACAGTGTTCCCCGACCGACTCGTATGATCTCATCACCACCGAGCCGCCCCGAGTGGTCCTCGAATTTCTTCGAGTCGAACCGCCCTCCCACTAGCCTCCCGACCGAGAAACTCTTTCTCAAGGAAAACCCTGCTCCGAGCAACAAACACTTTGTTCTCTTCCGGTTGTAGAAGCTATATCCCAAGGTTTCTCTGATATCCCACTTAATATGCATTTATCCGACTTGGGTGTAAGCTTGTCCGACATAAGTCGCTTGACAAATGCTTCACAACCCCAAATCTTTAGAAAAGACAAACCGACTCTTCCTAGTCCACATCTCATGCGGTGTCTTATCTATGGATTTTGATGGTACCCTATTAAGTGTGGAAGCTGCAGTTTCTAGAGCGATCCCCAAAATGACAAGGGTAAATCCGATTTGTTCATCATAGACCGGACCATGTCCAACAAGGTCCTATTCCTCCGCTCGACACGCCGCTTCTCCGTGGCGCATCTTGAGGTGTGAGCTGAGGTACTATACCTCGACTTTTCGATGATCATCGAACTCCTGCTCATGTACTCACCTCCACGATCGATCGCAGAAGCTTTATAGTCTTGTCGAGCTGATTCTCAACCTCGCTCAAACTCTTTGAATTTTTCAAAAGTCTCCGACTTGTGCCTCATCAAATAGATATATCCATATCTACTCAAGTCGCCGGTAAAAGTCACGGCATCGATAGCCACCTCTGGCAGTTGTGCTCATTGGACCACACATCACTCATGTATAAGCTCCAATAGCTCGATGCCCTCTCGCAACTCTTTGCGAAAGGAGACTTAGTCATCTTGCCGAGCAAACATGATTCACATGTCTCGAACGATCCAAGTCGGACAAAGTTAGAGCCCATCATCATGGAGCTTCTTCATGCTTCGCACTAATGTGTCCAAGCCGCAATGCCGTAAGTATGTCGGATTTATCTCATTAGGCTTATGCCTCTTGACATTTACGCTATAGACCGTTCCGTTCTAGATTCAATATAAATAGCCCATCAACAATGGGTGCATAGCCGGAACATACCATTCAAAAATATCAAACAACCATTGTCCTTAAATTGAATTCATAACCTCGACTCATCAAACATGAGGCAGAAATAATGTTCCACTAAGTGCAGGAATGTAATAACAATTATTCAATTCCATAATGAATCCGAAGGAGCTGAGCTGCATCGCGTCGACCTCCAACGCAGCAACTCTTGATTTGTTGCCAATTCGATGTCAATCTCCCTTGTGCCACACGCCTAGTTCTTACCAGCCCTCGCATCGAAGTTGCAAATATGAACAACCGATCCGTATCAAATACCCAAGAGCTACTAGGTATGTCAGCAAGGTAAATGTCTATAACATATGCAACAAGTGTACCTTTGCCCAAGAAGCATTTCCGCCTTCTTGCCATGCTCGCAAGCCACTTGCTACAGCCCTCTTCCAAAGGACCGGTCTCCTTGCAGTGATAGCAAACGGTTTCGAGTCCGTCCAGACTTCATGCAGCGGCGAGGTTACCATCTCCGTGTCTTTGCCTTAGCCTTTTCTTGGACCAACTCTTCTTGAACTTAGCCGATTTCTGCACCATCAACACTTGATGCGTGCCTTTCTTAATATCCTGCTCGCCACTTTGAGCATCCCATGCAATTCAGTGAGCTTTTATCCATGCCATGCATATGATAGTTCGAGATGAACGCCCCATAGCTGGGCGGAAGAGAACCCGTACAGCATCAAGAGCCAGCTCATCCAAGAGCGGAAGCCCAAACGATCCAAAGCTTGCACATATCCGATCATCTTGATCACATGTGGGCTCAGTGGATCACCTTCCTTCAGCTTGCAATCCATCAAGGATCGCCAGACGTTGAACCTTTCGGTCCTAGCCTGTGTCTGAAACATGCTCTTGAGACTCTCGATCATATCGTAAGCCTCAACATTTTCGGAATGCTGTTGCAAATCGGGCTCCATACAAGCCAAAGATCGACACCTGATCTCGTTGATTCATCAACGAAGTTTCGTAGGCATTCTTAGCTGTGGCACTAGCATTATCGGCAGGTTCCTCCGAAGTGGATCCTCTAGAACATGTTCCTTTTATCGTGCTTGAGAACAATTCTCAAATTTATATACCGTGGTAAAGTTTGTTCCATTCAGTTTATCCTTTCCGTAATTGATTTCAATGCAAAGTTGGGTTGAGCAGGTGGTGCCATTGATCTACAAATGAAAATATGCAATCACTAAGCAATGTGTTTATGTAGAGTAATTCTAGCCTAAACAGAAATACTCCCATCAAGTCAAGATCCTCCGCAAACTCTCAAGGATTCAGATCCGACTAGTGCATGTGACTAGTGAGCTTTAGCATCACCGCTAGCCAACATACCTATCCGTAAGCAACTCCTGCTAATCGTGATTCTATACGACTCGCCGGTCGGGAAGGTATCTCATACCCTGCTCCCAACCTTCTTTGCCACAAGGCCCAAAACCGCTTTTGATAGCCTTGTCAAGTTAACTCGATGCAAAGGTATGTCCGTGTCCGACATTTAACCCTTCAGCTTTAAGGACACCTAGCAGCACCCCAATTTTATGAGCCCACTACTAGACGCATTTGACGCATGAAGGTGCAACATCGGGATGGCAATTCGCTTGATATTCATGAGGGATCATTCTATCATTTTAACATGCATAGAAACAAAGAAGCATAACAATCACAAATATAACACATATTGTGAAATAGTATGGCTCCTTCATGGACGCTTCTTCCGTGTCGGCTCCGACTTCATGACCATCTACGAACTCCTTCTTGTTTGTCACGCCGACGCCAAGCCGCCAACCTGATCTCTATTATCCAACTACTACAACTAGTAATGAATTTTACATAGAGTCACAAGTCGACACGCAGGTCGTTATACAATATAATGACAGCACTTTATTCTCGCCGTCGACAAACATGACACGCATGCCACGATAAATTACACACATGCATCACATACACATGAGCCATACTATTCACATCAAACCTGCAAAACAAAGTTATGCATAGAATCGCATTCTACCGGTTTGTGTGTCGGGTACGAAATACACGGCACTACGCATACGGTGGTCCCGCTAGCCGGTTAGCGGGCGGGGTTCGAAGGGGCAGCGCCGAATTCACATCTGAACTCCGATCACGCCGAATTCTCTGATCCGACCGATCTTATCGATCATCGCTAATCAGATTCGATTTACGCTTCACCGTTAACCCCGGCGGCGGATGACCGACCGTAGGGGTAGATCGTGTCACAACCTCATCGATCCCGATTTACGTAAAACATAGCCTCAACGATCCCCATGTGCGCTTGATCACATCAACCATGCACATAGCCGATCTCTTCAAGGACAACAGATCTCATCTCGCCCCGCATATCTAATATGCATACGATCTGAATCCAAATCCTATAACAGAGGCTCGATACCACTCGCTGGGTTATGCGGTAGGTGCGCCGATCGCAAATTAAAAATTCCTACGCGCAGAACATAGAGGAACATGCTACGGAGATGGATCACAGCCGTTACCACTAGACGCAGCAGCGTGCGCAAATGAAGAAGAGTTGGGGCAGCGCTCGCCAAGGATCGCCTCCTCCTCGCTCGATCTCCCTCGAGCGGCCGGTCGTCCGATCCCACGCACGAGTTCGCCGGAGGGCGCAAGTGCACCGCCTCTAACGCTATCCGCTGCGGGGAGGAACGCCGCGGCGGCGGACCGCTAGGTCCGATCACACAATCGCGGCAAGTGGAGGTGGCCTCGAGGCCAAGCGATCAACCTCCCGAGGTCAAGCTCGCCTCCCCGAGTCCGGCGATCTCTCACAATTGAGTGTGCCGCACCTCCACTTTATATAGGCGTCCGTCGCGAGCTCAACACTTGGGCCTCAGACGACCCTAAAGCCCAAAGTCTACTCGGTCACGCTCCTAGTCCAGCCTGGATCACATCCACCAGTGCCCTACGAACCGACCTCGAGGTTCCTTCCTTGCTGCCACATTCTTAGGTTCAAGTCGGCTTGGTCACAGCTCGATCACCTCCGATCAGTATGGTTGGTAGCGGCTCTAGCAAGGCGCCACGACCACCAAGCGCAGACGATGAAGCTGGTTAGGCTAACTCGCACAACGTGTCACACTTCGCTCCCTTTGCCACACGATATATGTTGTCGGGCTCACGGCGAGACTGTCATCCTTGTGCTAACCCGACCTCTTTCATTCCAAAGGATATGACCACAATCCGGATTATCTCATAATCCTTGTCGCATGGCCATGCTATTCCCGGTCGATCACACGAGGGGCCCAGAGTATATCTCTCCCGATTGAGGGCAATCCCATCTTGCTCGACCATGTCTCGCAAAGATGGGATTGACAAACCCAAACCTACCTTTGTAACTACCCACCACGTAGTAGCGCTTGGTCAGCCCAAAGCAAGTCTATCACCATCTCGAGTACATGCGCCACTCAGGTCTTAGGACATAGAACGATGTTGTACTAGAGACTCACAGATGACATATCGCTGCCTCATAGTTGGGTCTGTCCGACTCGACCTTATCTTCGACTCGGATCCGACTATGTCGAATCCGACCAGACCTTTCCAAGTCCATATTATCCGTTAGCATCCAATGCTCCATGGCTAGTGAGACCGAGCCATCGATCGTGTCATATGCTAGTCTAGTTTGGCCGCGCCCCACACAGCCCTTTCGACTAGGGACCTTTTAGGACAGTCACCATACAATGTATAGTCCCACAAACAAGTCACGTACTTGCTGATACACATCATTGATAATGTCCAAGGACTATCTTTATTCATAAACACATAGGAAATATCATCATACATGATTGCCTCTAGGGCATATCTCCAACAAGGAGGGCCTTGCTCGTGAAGTTCAAAGGTGGGCTACGTGAGGGGCCCAGGTAGTGCACTATGCAGTGGGCCACAGGCAGACAGGCATGGGTAGAACCAGTCCCACGGGCTCGACAGTAGCCCCCAGGCCCGTGGCACACACGATTCCCCCGAAGGGAAGGAGTGATGCGGCATGGGTCCCATTAGCCTGCGGGCCAGGCCCGACATGTTTCGCACGACAGAGTGTGGGATGCCCCCACTTCCTCCATGATGCCTCAGTAATTGCGCGGGCTGACATAAACCCTGGCTGCGCCGCACGATACCATCATTGCTCTTTTATGTGCCCGTCCTCCCACACCTTCCTACCCATGCAAGGTTGCCTCCAATCTGTCGGGCCTTCACCGCCCCTAGTTCATGCGTCGCCATGGCACCCCTAGGCTAGAGAAACAAGGCCTCCGCGATGACGGCCAGCTGAGCAGGGATGGAGCCCACCCTGGGTAGGTCCACGGTGCTCAACCTCGAGGGCCACAACAGGTCCTCCCGATGACCGCGGCCGACTCCAATGCATGGGGAGCGACGAGGATCTGGCCTACTTTGTGATCTCTTGCCGAACTGGATGGCACCACCATCACCATCCACCTTCATGCGCTCTTCTTTGGCTTACTGCCCCCATTCTTGTATTTCATCTATCCATTTTCTCGCATTACGAGGTTCATGTGCTGCACCTCGGGCCAACATCTGTCCTCCTCCTCTCAGCGTTTCCTTTCCTATGCGAGGCTTTCGTAGGTATAGCCCCCTCGGGACGTGGTCAACGCAGGCGGCATTATCACCACCTCCCCTGCCTCTGAAGAAGGAGCGATAAGCATCGGAGAAGGACAACACCAACAACATCTTGGCAGCCATGCTTTGCAAGGTACGGGTAGAGAGATTGTTCATTCTGCGTGTCCCCGCCCGGCCGAGGAGCACAGCTATGGCGGTGACGTCCGCCCTAAGGCGAATCGCAATCCTCTAACTAGGCACGATCGCAGGACATGCACCTCCCCCGGAGCAAACTAGTCCAACCAATGCTCTGAACGGGGTCATTGGTGCACACGCGCCACCACCTCATCACCATGTCATCCAGGTGACTGGCTCCTGATGGCGGGAGCCTGGCGCAGCCACTGCTAGAACCATCAAGAGCCTGGCGACGATGCAGTCTACATCATCCTCACCTATGCCAAGCACCGCTTCGGAGGCCATTGCGCGGGCTCAGCTGCTGCTGAGATTTCCGCTAGCAGCTGATTAGTTGGATGGGTGGAGAGCCACCATTCAGAGCCTGATTGGCTTTGCCGAGGCTGGAGGCTCACCAAAAGCTAGCCTGCCACGGCCTCACTAGACGACGATGGCAGCCCCACGCTGCTGGCCGTGCGAAAGGAGCCACCCCCACGGTACAATCCCCACCGTGGCAACCAGCGCGAGGGCCATGCGACCAAGAGCTTTATGATGTCTTGATGGCTTCATCTGACCCTCGAGCACGTCAAGGCCGACAGCACCCCGAAGGACATGCAGATGGAGGGCGCGTAAGGCCACCACCCACAACCACCACCACCGAATGGGCGTGATGGCCCCAACGCCGATGAGCCTCGCGCCGTGGAGGCGGTACCGCCGAGGTTGGGTGCCTTGTTTTCACCCGTGAGCTGTGGCAAGTCCTATTGCCGTCATCACACGCGTTCAAGCCAGAAATACCAGAGAAGTAAGATGGGAGACTAAACCCAGCAGAATTCTTGAGCATGTACACCATCGCTGTTCAAGCTGCCGGGGGAAGAGATGAGAAGGTTTTTGCCAACTACTTCCCTTTGGCACTCAAGCCAAACGTGAGGTCTTGGCTGATGCATCTGCCGGAGAACTCCACCTCGACCTGGGCTGACCTATGCCATGAGTTCGTTGGCGCCTTCATGGGTGGCCATCAAGAACTAGGGCGGCCTAGCGATTTGCAGCTTCTCCCGCAGAAGGAAGGAGAGACTCTGGGAAGTACATGCAGAGGTTTAGCCGAGTCCACAGAAATATTATAGATATCCACCCGGCAGCTGTGATAGCTGTGTTCTAGTCCAACGTGCGCAACCGTCGAATACGTTCCAAGATGAACGTTCGTTTTCCCAAAACTATGAATGAGCTTTACACCTTGGTGGACAAGTGTGCTTTGGTGGAGGAGGGGAGAAAACTCCCGAGAGAAGAAGATGGCGTCGACATCGACTCCGAGGATGACGACGAGGCCACCAGTCAGAAGAAGAAGAACAGGAAGCGCACCAAGAGAGTGCAATGATAAGGCAATAATGACTATGGAGGGATCAGGCACACCGAGTACCGGCAAGAAGGCTAAGGCCAAAGCCCCCAGCAAGGAAGTTGCCGCATGCACTGACTGTCGGGAGGCTGCGGCTGCCGAGTAGGCTGGGAAAGGTGATGGGCCATACTGCAAGATTCATTGGACCAAGGGCCATGATCTTCAAGAGTGTCATCAGGTTGAACATCTCATCAAGAAGCAGAGGGCTGAGTATGAGAAGCGTAATACAGAGAAAGGTCAGAATGGCGCCGGCGGGAAGGGCCGGGGCGGTGAAGCAAATCGCCCCGGCAAGGCTCCTCGGAACCAAGGAAAACCCGCCAGGGGCCGAGAGAAGGAGGATTGCAATGATGAAAGTGATGGAGGGGATGAAGAGGAAACCAGCAAGTAGGAATTCCAAAAGTCCACTAACGCCCTGTGCATTGACGGGGGTGCATCTTTGCACTCCTCTCACCACTATCTTAAATAGTGGGCACATGAGGTCAATGTTGTGGAGCCAACGGCTGATTCTTAGAAGCCACTCAAGTGGTCACACACGCCCATCATCTTTGATGAAGAGGACCACCCTGACCGCACCACCACGGTAGGGTGCTTGCCCTTGTTGGTCTCACCAACGATCCGCAACCTCAAAGAAACAAAGATGTTGGTTGACGGTGGGGGCGGGTTGAATCTGATCTCCCTAAAGGTCATCAGCAAACTTCAGATAGCAGAGGAAGAGCTCAAGGTCACGGGCACGTTTCAAGGAATCAACCCCGGCAGGAGTCATCCTAAGGGAAAGATCACGTTACCAGTGACATTTGGGGGACAGTTGAATTACCGGACCGAGAAGGTTGTGTTTGATGTGGTCGACCTCCCCTGCCATACAACGGAATCCTTGGACGCCCATCTCTTGCAAAATTCATGGTGGCATCCCACCATGCCTACGACACCTTGAAGATACCTGGGCCGGTGGGCGTCATTTCAATTCCGTCAGACGGGAAGGATGCAATTATTTGTGTGGATAAGATGTACTGGGACGCAGTCACGGTAGATTCCGCTGAAGCCGTAGTTCCCACCAACGAAAGCAATGGAAAGAAGAAGGCTAGCAGGGACGCCAGTAAGGAATCTGGGAAGCGTACCTATTCGGAGTATGCTGCGCCTGTTGATGACTTGTCAGAGAGTTCCAATAGCAAGAGATCCAAAGCTGCTGCACCCCATGTGAAAAAGGTCCCGACGGGGCTAGCTGGCGTTGATGGTACTTTCACGATAAGTGCTAGCCTTGATGACAAATAGGAAAGCGCGCTCGTTGCCTTCCTGTGGGAGAATATTGATGTGTTTGCCTGGCAATCATCTGATATCCCCGGTGTTCCCATGGAGGTAATCGAGCACCACCTTGCTGTCTGGCCATGCACGACCCATCAGGCAAAAGGTCCGAAAGTAATCCTTGGAGTGGCAGCAGTTCATTGTCGAGGAAATCAAGAAGCTTGAGGCAGCTGGTTTGGTCAGAGGAGTACTACATCCAACATGGTTAGCAAACCCAGTGGTCGTACACAAGGCAAATGGGAAATGGAGGCTTTGCATATATTTCACTGATCTGAACAAGGCATGCCCGAAGGACACATTCCCCATGCCGTGTATCAACCAGATTGTGGATTCCACTTCCGGGTTTGATTTTCTCTCCTTTCTGGATGCATACTCTGGATATCATCAAATATTTATGTCCAAGGAAGACGAAGAGAAGACCTCATTCATCACCCCATGTGGCACACACTGCTTTGTGTGAATGCCTTTCGGGTTGAAGAGGGCCGGTTCCACCTTTGCAAGAGCAGTACAGATTGGTTTTGAATCACAATTGCACAGGAACATTGAAGCATACATGGATGATATTGTGGTCAAGACCAAGTGTAGATCAATCCTCATCCAGTACTTAGAAGAAACGTTTGCTAATCTGCACAAGATCAACTTGAAGCTGAGCCCGGAGAAGTGTGTGTTTGGCATTCCCTCTGGCAGGCTACTTGGTTTCTTTGTGTCCCATTGTGGGATAGAGGCCAATCCCGATAAGATCAAAGCTATCGAGTAGATTCAGGCACCCAAGACAATCAAGGATGTGAGGCGTTTGATGGGGTGCGTTGCCGCGCTTAGGTTCATCTACAAGTTTGCCGAGCGCCTTGCCGTTTTTCAAAATTTTGAAGAAGGCAGTACCCATGAAGTGGACCCTGGAAGCGGACGCAACACCACAAGATTTGAAGACCAACTTGTCTTCTGTGCCCACTTTGGTTGCTCCTAAACCGCAAGAGCCGTTGCTGCTATACCTGGTGGCAAGTAATCAAGTGGTTACACTACAAAAAAAATACACTTCCATGATGATACGTGTTTGTCACAGTAGGTCGCGTTTTTTGTCATGCATGTACATCCATGACAAATTTATGACAGAATCAAGATAGTCATACTTATGCTGTCGTAGAAGTGTTCCATGACATTACCAAAATTATCATCACGGAAGTGTCCAATTCCATGACGATAAATACCGCGTCACAGAACTGATTTCGTCAAGGGTGACCGACGCGTGGCATCCACCGTAATGGAATGTCGTTAAGCTATCGGGTCGGGTTTTGGATCCGATAACCCGTTAACAGCCCCGACCAATGGGGATTTTCCACGTGTAAAATCATCATTGGCTGGAGGAAACACGTGTCGGCTCACCGTTGGGACAGATGTCATCCGCCATTGGACCGAAGGCGCCTATGATACGGCGACACGTGGCACGGCCCAACAAAGGCCCATTCCTGTGAAAAGGCCGACCCATTTGACATGGTCAAAAGGTGGCGGGTCGGCCCACGGAAAGCCTGTTAACGGCCTGTTCGCATATAGCCCATTCACAGCCCGCTAACCAACGGCCCGTTACGCCCTATCCGAATTAGGCCCAGTAGCGTCATCTAGGTCGTCCAATATGATTCAGCCCGTTTTAACTTCCGGCCCGTGTGTGGCCCATGACTTCTTTCGGCCCATATGAGGACCTTTGTAACTCTTGGCCCATTAACGGCCCGTGGTGAAACTGGCCCGTAATGAACAGTGTATCACTTTATAGCCATTAACGGCCCGTTATTCCATTGGGCCATTTCTAGCCCAAGTTATCTTTCGGCCTTCTCAGGGCACATTGATTCTTGGGCTCATTTGCAGCATTCGGTTACATGCGGCCCGTTACTGTCATTTTCTGCTTTTGGGCCAAATTCAGCCCGTCGTTCTGATGCCCGCTTATGTCCATTAATACGCTGGGCGTTTTCATGTAAAAAACCCGCTGGGCTGTTTTCATAGAGTTATCAACACGCCTATTAACGGCCATTATGGTCCACGAATAGTACGGCCCATGATTGGCGAAATGATGATACGCCCCGTAGAAGGCCCATGGATCCTATGGGCCCGTATGAGGCCCATGGATAGTACGACCCGTAGAAGGCCCATGGACTCTACGACCCGTAGAAGGCCCATTGATCCCTAAGGCCCGTATAGAAGGCCGATGGATCCTACGGACCGTATAGAAGGCCAATGCTCCTATGGCCGAACGAAGGCCCATGGATCATACGGCCTGCAGGAGGCCCATGGTTACAACAGTTCGTGTGTTGCCATGATTATTTTGGCCTAGTTACCAAAAATAGGCTATTGTGCCCACTAGAAAAACACAGAAAAAGAACTGCAATGACTACAAGCAAACAACTAAACAAGACAATAAGGAAATAAATAAGCAAGCAATTAAGGCTAGCCTATTACCGCTATTACACATATTACATCCATCGGGCATCAAAGTTCGCCACCAAGGCAAATATAGGGAACAAAGCAAAGATATTACATACACTTGGTCGTCAAAATTGGCCACCAAAGGCAAATAAACGCTGCAACAAAACAAGAGCATAACTGAAACAACTTCGAAGAGCTCAAGAAATATTACCCTAGGTATCCACCATGTCGGCAATAAGCTTAGCAAGCTGATTAGCTTTGTCTTGTTTGGCGCTAAAATCCTCCAACGCTTGTTTGTTGCACGTAAAGTATGCATCTCAATGCTCCAGGACTTCCGCATCCTTCCACTTCTTGTCGCAAAGACTGGTGATTGATGTCTTTCAGCTTGTAGTTGAGACTCAAGAAACCGAACTGATTCGATAAAGAGTTTGAATAGCTTTTGCAAGCGGTAGTGGCCATGCTCAACACTAAACCAAGACAGGACTTTGGGGTTGTCTCATTGTCTTCAAGATAGTCTTCCTTAGCTGTTTTATCAGCTTTGTTGGAGACCAACAAGGATGTGTCACTATCCCTAACCTTATCTCGCATTACTTCCTTTACCATTGCTTAATAAGGCACTCTTCCCCAATATTCTCACAAGATTCTAAAAGAAGAAACAAGGCACACATAACAAGTTTAGCATGTATTAGTATATGAAACTCATTTCGTGAACCAGTTCATTAGTAAGGTGGACATGATTAAACTACCAAGTCTTCTATTGCCAAGTACTAGTACATAATAAAAGCATCAAACAAACATATATCTATGTCCTATGGTCACTGCATTGTCTTGCCAAATTAAAATAGAGACACGGTTCAAATCATATCAGTTCAAGACAAAGCAGCGGTGAAAGAATAAAAAGCGTGGGAAACTACACGGCACAACAAGATTTCAGATGGGTAACACGGGTCTACATGTACAACAACACTATTTGGCTCTGTTGTGATGCTAGTAATGTGCATGATATGAAAGTCAACTGTATACACAATTGAAATTGAAATCAAAAGAGCTATTGATAAGAGCAAACATGTTAAAGAAACATGCGTGAACATACCGCCGTGCCATTGGATTTTCAATTGGATCCTTCAATTTAAAATAAGTTTGTATGAGTAAATACAATGATACAAGAGCAAAGGAATCATAGTTAAAAGGCGCGCCTAAGCGAAGCGCTTAAGTGCGCTTAGGCTCTAGGCGCTATAAACGCATTAAGCATAACTACGCTTAATCTATGCATAATTGCGCATAAGCATGCGCTTTGGTCGATAAAGTGCAAAGGCGGTGGCAAACGCACAATTAACGCCTAGCGCTTTTTTGAACTATGATAGCAATGGAATCTTAAATTAGAACAATTGTTCTTCGTGTTTAGGCACATGTTCTACATGAACAGAAAGTACAAGAAGACGCAAGAATATAATACTTAAAATAGAAAATGAGCTCATAGAGCTTACCACATTCTTGGTTCGGGACTAGTATGAACAAATGCGTTCCCGATCATCGTCCAATAAATGTGTCTCAGAGAACGTAAGGGATTTTAATGAGTTTCTTTGCCGATGAAGCACGCTTTTCTTGTGTAATTCCGATACGCCACCAAGCATTCTTGAAGATAGAAGAGGTATTAGCACAGGTTACCTCATCCTCGGTTCCAAATTGGTCCTTCTCTATAGAGAAAATTGGAAAATTTGCTGTATTATAACCATCATGGAGGTAGGATGTATGGGACTGAAGCAAAGTAATTGCCATGAATAACATTACTTACACATAACTCCTGGACAAACACACAAAATCGGCATTTTCCTTCATCTTTAGTATAATATTTCCAAGATGGGAAGATACACACATACGATTTAACAACATCAAATGCGATAGATGCTAAACTACGACTGGCTGGTTGTGTGTGACGCCCCCGATTCAATCGTACACTAATCATGCACGCAAATGTGTACGATCAAGATCAGGGACCCACGGGAAGATATCACAACACAACTCTACAAATAAAATAAGTCATACAAGCATCATAATACAAGCCAGGGGCCTCGAGGGCTCGAATACAAGTGCTCGATCATAGACGAAGTCAGTGAAGCAACAATATCTGAGTACGACATAAGTTAAACAAGGTGCCATAAGTTGGCTAGCACAAACCGGGATACAGATCTAAAGAGGAGCAGGCCTCCTGCCTCGATCCTCCTAGGTCACTCCCGGTCGTCGCCGGCCGGGCTGCACGTAGTAGTAGGCACCTCCGAATAGTAGTCGCCATAGGCGGCGCGCTCGCCCCGGCTCCATCGTCTGCTGCAGCAATCGAGTAGGGATAGGGGAAAAGGGGAACAAGGCAACCGTGAGTACTCATCCAAAGTACTGCAAGCAAGGAGCTACACTACATATGCATGGATATATGTGTAAAGGCCATATCGGGACTGAATCGCGAATGCCGTAATAAGAGGGGGATAGCTAGTCTTAACGAAGACTACACTTCGACACCGGTCTTGGCTGCATGTAAGAGGACAACGGAAGTCCTCCAAGTAACATCACATAGCCATAATCCTACCCGCAATCCCCGCCATATCCCTCGAGCGAGAGCGACCACCGTTGTATCCGCACTTGAAGGGTGTGTTTTATCAAGTATCCGGTTCTAGTTATCATAAGCTCAAGGTACAACTCCAAGTCGCCCTGCATCAAGATCACGGCTATCCGAATAGATTAATCACCGCAGGGTGCACCATCTTACCCAAAGACGCTTGATCCCATTTGGCCGACACACTTTCTCGGTCATGCCCGCCATGGAGATCAACACGCCGCAGCCCCACCTAGGCACAACAGAGGCCAACACGCCGGTCTAAACCTAAGCTCGCAGGGTCCGGGCCCATCGCCTCGAGCACACCTCACGCTATGTGACGCTGCCGAAGCGCACCTAGCCCATCAGCGCCCAGCCAATCCGGCGGCCGCCTCCGTCACGACGTCTGGTATTTCTGGCCGATACCACGACGCCGGATACCCATAACTACTCCCCGTAGATGGTTAGTGCGTATAAGCTCAGAGCCAACTCAGATCAAATACCAAGACCTCGTTAAGCGTGTTAAGTAATCATGAACGCCCGAACAGGCCAGCCCACCTCTCTCCTAGGCGGTCTCAACCTGCCTGCCGCCCGCCACAAAGTAACAATGGGGCCGTCGGGAACCCAGGCCCACCTCACCGGGATGGAGCCACCGTCCCTTTCAAATTTCCATCTCCTAACAAAGATCACGGTAATGTAATAGTGTAAAGTATATAGTATACCCGTGATCACCTCCCGAGTGATCACGGCCCGATAGTATAGCACGCAGACGGACAAGTATGAAGGGCCACAGATGAATGTACTAGCATCCTATACTAAGCATATAGGATTGCGTAAGGTAACAATGTGGTTACAAGGACAAATATGCATCAAGATAGGAGTATATGTAAACAAGAATATGCTACACTACTCTAATGCAAGCAAGATAGAGAAGAGTAGGCGATATCCGTGATCAAGGGGGGCTTGCCTGTTGCTCTCAGCAAGAGAGAGGGTCGTCGGTGACGAGTCGATCACGTGGACATCAAGATCGGTCTCTGGTTCACCGGAGAGAAGAGGGGAAGAAACAGTAAATACATAGCGAGCAAGTGCATAACAGACAACAAATGAGCTAGACGTGTTCTAACGCAGCGCTTAGGTGATATCGGCGAAGGGGAAACATCCGGAAAGTTTTCCTGTTCGAGACGCCTGTCGATGTGATGAACCGGAGAGGAAAGTTTGCAGGTTCGATAGGTTAGGGGTGTGTGGCAGCGATTTAACGGATCTGCGATCCGGATTCGCCTCGCTGCTCGAGCAACTTTCGTGTTGAAAATATTTTAACTGAGTTACGGATTAAAAGATATGATTTTCTAAAGTATTTACTAATTAAATATTTAAATTAATTCGAAAACAGATTAATGACATCGATGATGTCATGCCGACATCAGCAATCAACGCTGACTGTTGACCAAGTCAACGACATGTGGGTCCATGGGACCCACCTGTCATTCTCTCGCTTAGTTTAATTACGATTAGTTAATTTAATTAGTGATTAGGTTAATCTAATCAGTTTAATTAACTTAATTAATTAATTAATTAATTAATTAATAATTAATTTTATTAATTCATTTTTATTTTTATTAATTATATTTATTATTATTATTTTTAATCCCTTTTTTAAACGTTACAGCGGCCCCCTAGTCGATGGGTTGGGGGTTAGTGGGTTTGGGTGTTCGGGTGCGGGCGTCCGCCCGAGGGGCGTAGCGGGCGACGGGCGCCGTGTGCAGGGGCGGCGCCACTGAAAGCGGGCGTGATGCCCGAGGCGCCGGGCGCCTGCGCGCGCCGCCGGCCGGCGATCACGCAAAGGGAGGCGGCGGAGGGTCGATCGCGGGTGGCGGCGCGCCTGGACCCGAGCTTCGCCCGATCGCCGGGCATGTTGGCGCCGAGCGAGGCCGAGCCCGGCGGGCTTGGCACACGCCCGGATGGCGACGGACGTGGCGGGGCACGAGCGGGGCGGCGGTGTCCGCGAGCACGGCGTGAGCACGGCGCGGCCACGGCGAACTAGCGGGCGGGTGAGGGAGGCAGAGGGGAGAAGGGGAGGGGGCGGCTCACAGGGGGCCGTAGGGTTCGGGGCAACGGTGCTCGGGGTAGCCGGCCGGGGGAGAGGCGGGAAGGCGACGCCGACGAGGTCCACCGAGCGCCTAGTGCCGCTGGCGGCGCGCCCGAGGAGGACGGGATCCGCGACGGGTTCGCAACGGAGGTCGGTGGGCGCCAAATGAGGCGACGCTGCGGGGAGGACGAAGGCGCGGCGGAAGGGAGTCGCGAGGAGGAGGCTGGAGGGCGGCGCGAGGACGAGGGCGAGATGGAGGCGACGGGTGGTGCAGTGCACGGCGTCGCGGGGTGGACGGGTCCATGCGGCGCCGCGGCGTGACGGCGACGAGGCAGTCCGGTGGGAGGGAAGGGGGCGAGGTGGCGAGTCCGACGAGGACGACGCCAGGGTTGGGCGCTGGCGACGGAGGCGTGGGGCGGCGCGGGATCGAGCGCGGTCGTTGGGGCGAGCGGCGGGGCGCTGCCCCGATCCGATCGGGGAAGGGGGAGAGCGGCGTGGGAGGGGGAAGTGGGGAACGTGGGGGTGGACCGGTTAGGGTTCCGGTCGGGGTGGGGGTTAAGGGGCCATGGGGTGGGCCGGCCTGGCAGGGACATGGCCCAGTTGGGCCGGGGGCTGCTGGGCTGGAGTCCCGGGGGTGTTCTCCTTTTATTCCTTTTCTTCTGGTTTTATTTTTATTATTCCTTTTCTGTTTTCTGTTTTATTTTAGTTCCTCTTTTATCTTAGTTTTATAAACTATAAAAGTAGTCCCTAATTTAGTGTTAGCAATTAGCTACTGCCTCATAAGTTTGGGGCAACAAAATGAATTAGTTTAATATTTTATTAATTAGTAAAGGCATTTAATTAATTGTTTTTGCTGTTGTTTTATTCATCATATATTATTTAAACATTTTATAAAGGCGTGGCTTCTCCACCATAATTACCTATGCATTATTTGGCTCACTCCGAATATTTTAGTTTTAATATTCAAAATATTTTATTGCTTGCTTGATTTTGAATTTGAATTGAACAGGTTTGAACTAGCGAGTTTATCCACAAGAATCGAGGTGACGTGGCATCATTAGCGGGATTATTGTAGCATAATCACCCGCGGCCACAATTCTCCTCCATTACAAGAAATCTCGTCCCGAGATTTAAGAGGGGAGCAAGGGGGAAAGGTCTGGTTAAGATAATCTAACGGATCTTCTCGAAGAAGTTAATCCCTTTCGTTGATGTCTTCAATCCTTTATTCCGATGCATCATGATAAACTGGTCATCATTTCTTCGGGAACTCTATCGTACTTACGAAAGGTAAGGGGCAGCTCACTACGACATAATGCTTTTAAGGGAAACAATCTGGGTTAACCCATGAATTAGTATAAAATTATCTCTCGAGTTGAACATATGAAATACCTCGAGAGTAAGGTAATAAGGTACCATAATAGGCTCCAAGCGGTAGGTAGCGGCTCAAGCCCCAAACGAGTGAGAAAGGGGTTCAGTAGCGAGAGTAAGTATCGCGTCGATACAGAATAGATCACTATGACGGTGGCCCGTGAATTACATACGAGGCCACGCAAGGAATAACTTTGGAAATCGGGGTGTACAGACGATCGAGTTTCGATCCTGTGACTGTGGGTTATGGGCCCACCATATGGTTAAAAGTAGAAGGTTGTTGACATCCTGCACGATCATGTAAGCAAGGCAAGTCGAGGAGAGTCTGAGGGTCATGTCGGCAACAACATAGGTACCAAGGGCGAGGGACGAAGAGAACCATTTTCCCGCCGCTGAACGAGGCGGACCAATAGGCAAGGTTCTTGTCCATCGGTGGTTACCGGAATGTCATCAACAAATAGTAATAGGGTCTTACTTACAGTGGTACAACGAGGTGCTTACCTAAGCGGATTATCACTTGCTTAGATTATATATATCCCAGGAAAGGTTCAAACGACCCATGGAAAGTAAAATATGATTATCATATTAAACAGAACAATGGGAAGGAAAATGTGTTTAAACACATATTTCAGGGATATATCCTTACCAAGGATAATCAGAGCATGATATCCATGACAGGATATAATGTAGAAAACCCTTTAGGTAAGGGGGAAGAAATTTCATGACATTACCCATACAACGGTGTTTGGATAATTTGAGCAAGAAACATTTAGCATTGGGCTTCGAATGTTCTTGTTGAAAATCAGAGTACCACAGACATGTTTCAAGATAGCATTGACATGGTCTTCAGGTGAAGATCAGACTTGGAATCACGAAGGATTCATCAGGAATAACTGGTAGAATAAGTCTTACAATTTCCTCATGGATGAACGGATAACCTTGCTGAAAAGGAAACTATAATGATAGGTCCTCCAGCCGGGGTGCTAGGCATGACATCATGCTACCGGTCATCAAAGGATCAACATCATAACTCTTGGAAAGTTGTCCCAACCATCATAGCTGACCGAGTTTCAGATCCGATTGGTGTCGGGATACCTCGGACTTAGGATACGAGAAGAAAAGGTGCCACGCGAGTTGACGAGATGACATTGTAAGATTCTCGGGAAATGAACTATGAAGTGATTTCCGCTAACAAGAGTCCATCATTAACCCAAAGAGAGGACAAGGAGGTGTCCGTGAACTCAACGGTAATTCATCGAGATTCCCAAAAGATGGATTTCCACAATTAAGTGAACAAGGAGATAACATTTGTCACTCAAATGATATAAGGAAGTATGCTCGAGGAAAACATACACAATTAAACATTGGTTGAAAGGTGCGCCCAAATATGGGTTGGGTTGCACGACCAATGTCGAAGGGTGATTCAATAATCAAGAACCTAAGAATGAACTTTCGATCGTTAACTTCAAAGCAATAGGGTTGCTAGAAGTCCGAACTCAAACAACACCGTTCACTTGATGGTATTAACACGGGACCAAGAAAGAAGGGTGATGGTGAGAAGTATTTCTATGTCAAGAATCCTCAAGAGGTGGAACAAATCTCGGATCATTCTTGACATAAAGGATGGTAATACTCAAGGTAAAGAAGAACAATTGCTGGGTAGCAAGGAACTCAAGGTATAACACCAAACATGAACAAGCTTGTGTTGGTGGGAAGGCAATAAAGTGGTCAAGATAATACAATTCATCGAGGGCAAGGATGGTATTTCTCATCATGAATTCAATTGATATCCCGAATGAGCTCGAATCTCGATGATCACGACACAATTGTCGAGAGATTTCATGCAGATGTAGTCAATCAGCGACGTCATCAAGTCAAAGGAATGATGAAGCAGGAGGTTATTGGAACCACGATTCGACACAAACTCGAACTCAAGCTTGTTGTTTAAGGTGAAAGGGTATGACGAGGAAAATCGGCGTAAAGCTTAGCTATCGCCGCAAATTGGTGCTCCGAGAATAAGGACCGGTAGCACAGTTAGAATCATCACGACAATGATATAGCCCAACAGGCTAGGAATGGCGTGATCGGATTCAAACTCGTACTTATAGAAGCTTACTGAAGAGTTGTTGAACTATAGTGCGGACTTGGTTCAGTTATCGGTGTCCTTGAGTGTTTAATAACTCAGAGCCCGTGAAAATTTGGAATCGGTGAGAATGTAGCAATTGATTAAGAACTCATAAGAAGTTATGCAGTTCCAAGATAATCTCGAGATACCAGGGGGTAATACTCGATGACATATCAAAGTAGAGGTTGGACGGGGGTATTGCTCTACAGAAGACAAGTGCTAAAACTTGTACGAGAAATGGTATTTAAAAGAGAACATGGTCGGAACCACGATTGTAAAAGGCCAGTTCCATGATATAAGATGAACTTATACCAAAGGAATAATTAATTTAAGAGAAGCTTTAATGATAGGATCTACATCGTGTCCATGGGCATGAACACAAGTCCAAGGTCGACTCCCACTTCTCCAATGCATAACCCTTCATTCACTTCTCACGTTCGATGAAGTTGCAGTGTTGAAAATTTTATCTGGCGAAGCACCAGAAGAGTATGATTCGTGAAAACTTTCGGGTTCACACGGTTTAGTGAAGGCATATGTTCTACCCATAGGGGCTTCTTGGAATCATATACCAGAATCTTTAGAAATAATTAACTCAAGCTCAAGGCGAGCATGGTTGAGAAAGCGAGAGGATACAATCTACCAAAGGCATTATGTATCAGAGGAAAAGCTCACAAGGTTAGTGAATATGAAGGGCGTTGTCAGATAAAATCCAACAAAGGATCTGGTGGTCCACAAGGGATCTGACGTGAGCATCAGTACCCAACTAGAGGTAGAAGAATGCAAGGAGATCAAATTATAGAAACAACTGACTAACTCAATTGTCAAATGCAAAGGAATTATGATTCCCAATTCAAGGGATCAGTAGCAATGCTCTGATCAGGGGTGGATAAGTTGAATAGCCTTAGGATACAATTAACGACAATGGGATTGGTCGAGAACCAATTCCAGATAAAGAATGGCAGCTCAGCCAGAAAAGTAATTTATAAGGATCAATGATGGTTGCGGGTATTCGCAAACATATTGAGTCAACAGACTCAAAATGATAATGACAAGGAATGTCAATATGAATACGAGACTTATGGGATTAACCATAATGCAAGCAAGCAAGAATTTCAAGAGCCAAGGCTCCAGAGGATTCTCGGAAGATCGAATATTATTTTGAAGGCTTTTGTGAAACACATGAACAACTGGGGATGAGCGGATACTCGACAAGTGCGAGGATTTATTTGAAGGGGTATTCATGTGGCAAAGAGCTGCTAGGCAGTAGGCACAAAGTATTCTCGGAACAATAGAGAAAACTTCGGGGTATCTTGTAATAACAGGATCACCGGGGGATGATCGTATGAATGGCAAGTGTAAGTAGTTATCCATACGGATTTATCGGTGGTCAGGAATAGCAAAAGTGATGGGCACAACGTCTCAAGAGAACATCAGAGAGTATCTTCGGAATCTTCCGATTAGCGATTTATCATCTCAAGTGAGGGCTCTCCAGAGAAGTACTCGCGAGAACCTAAAGTTAGTTTTGTTTTAGCAAAATTGTTTAACCCGAATAGAAGAGTTTCGAATCGAGTAAAGATCGAGGAGTAAAAGATCCTAATACCACCCAATGGCGACGTGGGCCCGTAAGGCACACAGCCAGTTAATAAAAGTTTTGCAATGTCTAGACTCGACTTGACCAAGGAGTGTGGAAGGGGATTCCTACGAGGCGGTTGGCTCGATACCAACTTGTGACGCCCCGATTCAATCGTACACTAATCATGCACGCAAATGTGTACAATCAAGATCGAGGACCCACGGAAGATATCACAACACAACTCTACAAATAAAATAAGTCATACAAGCATCATAATACAAGCCAGGGGCCTCGAGGGCTCGAATACAAGTGCTCGATCATAGACGAGTCGTGGAAGCAACAATATCTGAGTACGGACATAAGTTAAACAAGGTGCCATAAGTTGGCTAGCACAAACCGGGATCTGACGAAGAGGAGCAGGCCTCTGCACAGGATCCTCCTAGGTCACTCACAGTGTCGCCGTCGGTGGCTGCTGCGTAGTAGTAGGCACCTCGAATAGTAGTCGTCATAGGCGGCGGCGCTCTCCTGGGCTCCATCGTCTGTTGCGCAATCGAGTAGGGATAGGGGAAAAGGGGAACAAGGCAACCGTGAGTACTCATCCAAAGTACTACGCAAGCAAGAGCTACACTACATATGCATGGATATATGTGTAAAGGCCATATCGGTGGACTGAACTGCGAGAATGCCGAATAAGAGGGGATAGCTAGTCTTAACGAAGACTACGCTTCGGACACCGGTCTTCTGACAGCACGTAAGAGGACAACGGAAGTCCTCCAAGTAACATCACATAGCCATAATCCTACCCGCAATCCCTGCCATATCCTCGAGCGAGAGCGACCACCGGTTGTATCGGCACTTGGAAGGTGTGTTTTATCAAGTATCCGGTTCTAGTTATCATAAGCTCAAGGTACAACTCCAAGTCGCCCTGTTATCAAGATCACGGCTATCCGAATAGATTAACTTCCTGCAGGGTGCACCATCTTACCCAGACGCTTGATCCCATTTGGCGGACACACTTTCTGGGTCATGCCCGCCGCGGGATATCAACATGTCGCAGCCCCACCTAGGCACAACTGAGAGGCCAACACGCGGTCTAAACCTAAGCGCAGGGGCAGGGCCCATCGGCTGAAAGCACACCACACGCGTTGACGCTGTGACGGAAGCAGACCTAGCCCATCAGGCGTTCCAGTCCAATCCGGCAGCGCGCTCGTCGCCGACGTCTGAAGTACTTCACCGATACCACGACGCCGGATACCCATAACTACTCCCCGTAGATGGTTAGTGCGTATAAGCTCGTAGCCAACTCAGATCAAATACCAAGACCTCGTTAAGCGTGTTAAGTAACCGCGAGAGCGCCGAACAGGGCCAGGCCCACCTCTCTCCTAGGCGGTCTCAACCTGCCCTGTCACTCCGCCACAAAGTAACATTCGGGGCCGTCGGGAACCCAGGCCCACCTCTACAGGATGGAGCCACCTGTCCTTTCAGCCCCCATCTCCGAACAGTATCACAGGTAATGTAATAGTGTAAAGTATATAGTATATACCCGTGATCACCTCCCGAGTGATCACGGCCCGATAGTATAGCACGGCAGACGGACAAGTATGAAGGGCCACAGATGAATGTACTAGCATCCTATACTAAGCATATAGGATTGCAGGTAAGGTAACAACAGAAGTTACAAGGACAAGCTATGAATCAGTATAGGAGTATCTGAAAACAGTAACATGCTACACTACTCTAATGCAAGCAGTATAGAGAAGAGTAGGCGATATCCGTGATCAAGGGGGGGGCTTGCTGGTTGCTCGGCAAGAGAGAGGTCGTCGATGGCGTAGTCGATCACGAGGACATCAAGATCGGTCTCGGGGTCTACCGGAGAGAAGAGGGGAAGAAACAGTAAATACATAGCGAGCAAGTGCATAACAGACAACAGATGAGCTAGGCGTGTTCTAACGCAGCGCTAAGCGACTTGGCGAAGGAAACATCCGGAAAGTTTTCCGGTTCGGACGTCTGTCGAGACGGATGAACGGAGAGGAAAGTTTGCAGGTTCGATAGGTTAGGGGTGTGTGGCGGACGAACGGACTGCGTATCCGGATTCGTCTCGTCGTTCTGAGCAACTTTCGTGTTGAAAATATTTTAATCTGAGTTACGGATTAAAAGATATGATTTTCTAAAGTATTTACTAATTAAATATTTAAATTAATTCGAAAACAGATTAATGACATCAGCAGTCAACATTGACTGTTGACCAAGTCAACCTGACATGTGGGTCCAGTGGGACCCACCTGTCATTCTCTGTTTAGTTTAATTACAGATTAGTTAATTTAATTAGTGATTAGGTTAATCTAATCAGGTTTAATTAACTTAATTAATTACTTAATTACTTAATTAATAATTAATTTTATTAATTCATTTTTATTTTTATTAATTATATTTATTATTATTATTATTATTATTTTTTAATCCCTTTTTTTAAACGTTAAGGCGGGCCCCTAGTCAATGTTGGGGTTAGTGGGTTTGGGTGTTGGTGCGGCGCGTGCTGAGGGGCGAGCGGCGACGGAGCCGTGTGGGGGCAGCGCCACTGAAGGCGCATGCCCGAGGGCGGGCGGCGCACAGCGCCGGCGTCGGCGATCACGCAAAGGGAGGCGGCGGAGGGTCGATCGCGGTGGCGGCGGGCGACCTGGACTGGCTTCGCCCGATCGCCGAGGCATGTTGGCGCCCGGCGAGGCCGAGCCCGGCGGGCTTGGCACACGCCGGATGGCGGCGGACGTGGCGGGCACGAAGCGGGCGGCGGTGTCCGCGAAACACGGCGTGAGCACGGCGCGCCACGGCGAACTAGCGGCGGGTGAGGGAGGCGAGGGGAGAAGGGAGGCGGCTCACGAGGCCGTAGGGTTCGGGGCAACGGTGCTCGGGGTAGCCGGCCGGGGGAGAGGCGGGAAGGCGACGCCGACGAGGTCCACCGAAGCGCCCTAGTGTCGCCGGGCGGCGTCCAAGGAGGACGGGATCCGCGACGGGTTCGCAACGAGAGTCGGCGGTGGCGTCAGCGAGGCGACGCGTGGAGGAGGACGGCGCGGCGGAAGGGAGTCACGAGGAGGAGGCCGGGCGGCGCGAGGACGAGGGCGAATGGAGGCGACAGGTGGTGCGATTACACGGCGTCGAGGGTGGACGGTCCATGCGGCGCCGCAGCGTGACGGCGACGAGGCAGTCCGGTGGGAGGAAGGGGCGAGTGGCGAAGTCCGACGAGGACGGCGCCAGGTTGGGCGCCGGCAGGCGTGGGCGGCGCGATCGATCGGCGATGATGCGTTAGGCGCGGCGGCGGGCGCTGCCCGATCCGATCGAGGAAGGGGAGAGCGGCGTGGGAGAAGTGGGGAACGTGGGGTGGACGGTTAGGGTTCGGTCGGGTGGGGGTTAAGGGGCCATGGGTGGGCTGCCTGGCGAGACATGGCCCGTTGGGCGAGGGCTCTTTGGGCTGGAGTCCGGGGTGTTCTCCTTTTATTCCTTTTCTTCGGTTTTATTTTTATTATTCCTTTTACATTTTTCTGTTTTATTTTAGTTCCTCTTTTATCTTAGTTTTATAAACTATAAAAGTAGTCCCTAATTTAGTGTTAGCAATTAGCTACCGCCTCATAAGTTTGGGGCAACAAAATGAATTAGTTTAATATTTTATTAATTAGTAAAGGCATTTAATTAATTGTTTTTGCTGTTGTTTTATTCATCATATATTATTTAAACATTTTATAAAGGCGTGGCTTCTCCACCATAATTACCTATGCATTATTTGGCTCCTCCTAATATTTTAGTTTTAATATTCAAAATATTTTATTGCTTGCTTGATTTTGAATTTGAATTGAACAGGTTTGAACTAGCGAAGTTTATCCACAGAATCGAGGTGACGTGGCATCATTAGCGGGATTCTCAGTAGCGTAATCACCCGGCGTCACATTGTGCTTCCTCCACGGAATAGGCGTACTAACTGGTGGAGCTGGGGTTCGCCGTGATAATATTGGCCCTTTGGGCACTTGGAGCTGCCTTACTAACTGCTCTTATTTGGGAGCTCTGTGGTGGAGATGGTCTTTGTGTCAATGAGGAACTGGGTTACTATCGGTGGGGTTGGGGTTAGATTGGGTGAAGCTGGTTCTCTGTCCATCGCAGTAGGGGTACAATCTGCGAGAGTTCGGGTTATGTGTGGTAGGGCTGGTTCTTGTGCATGTACAACCGGGGTGCTATCTCCACCAATAGGTAGCACTGTTTTATTTGAAGACCATGTTTTTATGCCGCTAGATACTGGCATCACCTGCTCCAATTCAAATGGCTGATAAACAGGAAACATAGTTGAATGTACAGACACTTTATGAGAGATAGATGCAATAGATAGTGTGGAAAAAAGAGGGCATGAAATAGTCGACATGTATATTGTTTAACTAAAACGGATAGCATGACATAATTTCACATATATGATGTCTATCTAAACTGGATAGCATAGCATAACAAAATTCAGAGATATGATGAATAACAAAACAGGATCGCATGACATAATTCTCCTACATGTTATCTAAGTAATCAGGATCGCATCATTTAGTTCACATATGTGATTTATATGCTAAACAGAGGGCATTAGATATGATGTATGAACTAAGAACGTGGTGTTGAATATTGTGTATATGATGTCTAAACTATGCAATGCAAGACACCGTATGCATGATATGAGCAGTATAACCGTGCCAAGTTAGAGCATACACCTCAGTAGGGGAATAGGACTGGTCATCTGTCCCTGAATCCATCTTTGAGGAGCTATCGGGACCCAACAAGAGATCTGCTTGACGTGTAGCACCGCTCTACTCAAGGCCTTGTTTTCACTCCAGATTTTTCCATCTCCCACCCAAATGGCTGATTCACGTGAAGAGTAGTTTAATGTACAAACATTGTCGACAAATGAAAATGTAATGAAGAAAAGGATGGGCAAGATATCATTCAAATATATGATGCCTGGTTAAACAGGATGGCATTGCACATTTCACATATATTATGGCTGGCTAAAAGACATGAGACTGCATAATTCCCATTTATGATATAGAAACTAAACATGTGGCATTACAGAACATGTCTAAACTAAGCAGATGACATATATGATGTCAAAAGTAGGCATTGCAAGGCAACATATGCATGATATGACTAACATCATCATGCCAAGGTAGAGCAAACACCTTGGGGGTAAATAGGAGTGGTCGTGCAGCTGCCTAATCTGCCTCGAAATGTATATCTTCCTCTCGATTACAATGCGGAGAGGGTGGGGAGGGTTTTCCATTGAACCCACCATGGAGCGATGTCTGCATGACATTGTATTGCCAAGCAAAACTCTTCTCTTTTCTCTACATGTTCAACATGACTGTGTACAATATCGACATGCATACGAAAAAATATGGTGAGATTATGTAAGAAGAGCATGCAGAAATTTAGAGTGATGGTAACAACCAGTGGATGGATCCGAAAATAATGATAGCAGGTGATGATTGCTTTAAATTAATAAAAGACAGATGATGATTGCTTTACTATTTGTTTCCCACCCAAGATGAACAACATAGGCATACCCTAGGTGAACCAGATATTGAGATGACATACTATTCATTGCTGCCTCGATATGTGCCGCACAACTAATTTAGAACTCAAGTTTGAACATGAATTTGGACCTGAGTTGGGAGTCCAAGAGCTAAACAGACGATAAAGTAGCAGGTAAGTTTAAGCAATGCATAACATAAGCGAAACAAAAGAGTGCGACCTCTCTTGTGGACCCGTGTACTCCTCGGGTTCATCTCTTGAGTCGATGATGGTGATGCCGTTAAGGGTGCGTGCTAGCGGCGGGGAAGGAGATCTGAGGCGGCGAAAGACGGTCGAGTCATGATGTCTGGTTTGGTGGATGCTTCGTCGATGGAGCAGCTCGGTGAGGTGGACGACGTCATGCGAAGGAGCAGGACAAACCACACAAAGTTCCTTCGACACGCATCAGAATCAAGTAATTCTGTAAGGGCTCATTTGGCTTGCATGATTCTTAAAACGCAGGATAGGAAAAACACCGGAATAGGATAGGAAAATGCACACGGTAAACAGAGCATTTGTAAACACAGGATTTCTATTAACTTGAGTGTTTGGTTTACAGGAATTGGAAGAGCAGTGGAATGCAAAGAAACATGGCCAAAATAAAGAGAAACCATATGAAAGCGTGTACAGTTAGAATGTTATTCTGGCACCAATGCACTTGGTCTTGTTTTCATGCATAGGATTTTGAAAAGTAGGTCCAAGTGGATGTTTTGCTTCATTCCTTTCAACAAAGTGCATGAATAATTGAATAGTAGAGTGCCATTGGAAAATTCCCTATTGCTATGTTTTTCCGTTGAACCAAAATAGCCCTAATGGATTGACGTGAATGTATAGTAATAAGTGACGCAACAAGTGTACAACCTCTTTGCCGTAGCAGTGTTTAACCTCAAAGATCATTGGGTTGGTCGCTAAAGCAGTTGAGGTAGTGGTGGCTGTTGGAGGTGTGGAGGAAGATCGAGGAATCAGAAGCGGCGTCCGTGGCAGCTTTGCTCTGTTGTGATGGATCATTCTGTCGTTGGAGCAGCTCCGGTGAGACGTAAGATGTCAAGGCTGAAGCAGCACAAGACAGACATCGTCAATCTCAAGTGGGATTCTAATAGCATCTCCAATAGATAATGAAAAATGGATGTAAAATTAACATCACCAAAAACCACCTGACTACAACAGATGAGGTAAAAACTTTTGACTCTGAACTTAACTATCGAACTGAAATTAACTGTGGAATCTGAATGCTACTGTCAAAACTGAACGCAATGGTAGCAGAGAGACACTTGACATGTAGTTTAGGGAGGGCCTGCAGTTCATCTTCAACCTGCACACCCCTAAGCCGCCTGCCACCACCGGCCGAACCTTCGGCCCCAGCGCCGCCTTGCCGCCCCGAAACAACTCGCCACCGCCGCCCCGGCCAGATCTCTAGGCCCCCACCCCCACCCTGAACCCTAAGATAGATAGTGGGGTACCTCTCCGTGAGCCCCGTCCCACAAGGGTGGTTCTTCCTTAACTCCGGCGAGCCCCCCCAACCCCTGAAAATCGACTGACCCAAAAGTCGATTCAGTCGACTGAAGTGTGGCTTAATTGGAGCAGAGCAGCAGCATGAGCGAGGGGGAGAGGAGCAACAGCAGCTGGGCGAGCGAGCGATCGAGCGAGAGCCGGAGCAGCAGCAACAGCGCAAGCGAGCGAGAGCCGGAGCAGCAGCAGCAGATCCGGCTGGTATGGCCGCCGCCGCCGAAGGGGCCTCGCACTGGGGGAGAGCCGCCGTGGAGATGTCGCCCGCAGCACCGGCTTCAAGGTAGCCACTCCATGGGGGTGCGGGATGGAGCACCGTCGGCGCCGGGAAGTCGAGTTAAGGAGAAGGTGCGATGCGATGAGTGTACAACCTCTTTGGTGGTGCCGAGTAGGCCTCGGCTTCGTCCGAGGAGTCGGTGAGGATGATGCGGTTCCGGTGGAGCTGGTTAAGGCGGCGCTGTGGGGATGGAGCAGCCGCGATAGACGAGGCAATCATCGGAGCAGCTCCTTGGAGGTGGAGGACGGGGCGGCTGAACCGACGGGACGGCGAGATGGACGACGGATCCTCATCCGGGGAGGTGGACGAGGGACGTCGAGCTGTTGCGGTGGACAACGTCGTCGGGGAAGAGGATGTAACACCCCGGAAGTAACTTTCCATATTTGTAACTCCAACTCTTGCCATTTTCGGCATTGTGATATGATATTCCCTCCGTGGTTGGGTTTTTCTCCTTTTTGCATTTTGTCCATGTCATGCATTTTATATCATGTCATCATGTGCATCGCATTTCCATACGTGTTCGTCTCATGATTCCGAGCATTTTTCCCGTTGTCCGTTTTGCAATCCGGCACTCCTATCTCCCCGGCGCCCCTTTTACGTTTTCCGTGGCGGTACTAAACCTTCTCGGAATGGACCGAGGTTTGTCAAGTGGCCTTGGTATACCACCGTAGACCACCGGTCAAGTTTCGGTCATTTGGAGCTCGTTTGGTACTCCAACGGTTAACCGCACTCTCATAAAGGCCTCTTTTAAGTTGCAGCCCAACACCCTCCAAAATAGTCCAATACCCCATCCAAGTCACTTCCATGCTCTTCGTCGTTCGATCACGATCGTGTGGTAAAACTACACCTCATTTGGACTCTCCTAGCTCCCTCTATGCCTATATATTCACCCCCCATTCCAAATCCGGGTCTAACCCTAGCCTTCCCTACCTCGTGCGGACGAAACCCACGCCGTCCGGACACGTCCGCCCCACCAGCGCCGCCGCCGCCCGCGAACCAGGGCGCGCCACGTGGCGCCCGCCATCACACGCCGCCCGCCGAGCTCAGCCTGCGGCCCCGTCCCCGTTCGCCGCGCTTCCCCCCAGCTGCCCAGCGCTCCTCCTCCGCCGCCTCGCCGCCCGGCAGCCGCCGCGCCGCCCGCCGCCGCCCGCCATTGCCTCTCCGGCCACCATCACCCACCATGCCCGGCCGTCTCTCTCCGCGCCGCCCTCACCGGCCGGATCCGGCCGCCCCCCTCCTCCGGCCGCCCGTCCACGCCGCGGATCCGGCGAGCCGCCGCCGGAGCTCCTCGATCCGATCGGGCCGGATCCCGATCCGGATCCCGGTTGACTTTTTCTCCCCCTCAATTTCATCTAAGTATTTTGTTATGTGATCATTTTGTGGCATTTTCGACGCATCATAACTCTATCATCGTTGCTCCGTTTTGCGCGTGTAGTATGTCAAAATGTTTGTCTCGAAGAGTAGATCATTTCATCTCATTGCATCATTTTCATTTGAGCTCATCTTGATGCCCGAAATGCTGTTGGAAGAGGGCTATGTGATGTTAGTTTCGCTTCTTAATGTAACATGCACTTTTGTTATTTTGCTATGATTGATGTGTGCACCCTATGAATTTGGGTCCTACATGTGTTTTGTAATATGCCATGCCATCTTTCCAGGGGTGTATGCCATGTATTTTTGTGATCTATGTGGTGACTAGCACAAGCATGCAAAGTAGGTGTCTGATGTTGCTGATTTCAGCTCTGCTTTTCTTGATATTTTGATGCCATGTTAACTTGATGCTACCAAGAGATCCATGCATATTTTGAGATACTTCAGTAAGGATGTTTTGTTCTACATGTCTTGCTCTATCCATCCATGCCTTTTTTTGCAATTATGGAGTGCCATAGCTTGAGTCAATCGAGCTCTACTTTTGCTATCAAATGTTTCCTGGCAGATTGTTTACATGTTATTCAATTTTGCCAAGGTTGTTGTGGTTGATACATATATGCTATGATATTGTTCTTGCCATGTATGTCTTCTATGCCATGTCTTCTTGATGTATGTATGCTTAGTTTATCATGTAATGCTCTGTATTGAGTGCATCGAGCTCTTAAACATGCCTACTTGTTATCAGTTTTTGACATGCCATGTTGCTGAATCTGTTAACGAAACTTGCGATATTGACATGGGTGTCACTATATTTTCTGATCTTTTTGGCTTATGGTCAGTAAGGGACTTTTGTTCTATGCTTTGAGTAGATTCATTCCATGTCTTGTTTTGCTAATATAAGTTCCTGCAGCATGTAGTTTTCTTGCTCTGAACATTGCTACCTGATGCTGTTTTTGCCATGTCCAGCCTGATATTTTGTGCACTTTTGCCATGCTTGTTTGAACCTGTTATGATGTGATTTAGCCGTAGCTCAGTATTCATCTTTTGTCAAGCATGTTGTGTAGATCACATCCATATACTTTGTTGGTACGTTTGGGTGAAGTAGCTTAATTTCTTGTTGCTTGCTAAGTGGCATCATGCTGTTAATGGCAGATTTGTGTCATTCTTGTTTTGCTTGTCATTTGCAAACCGTGCATCCGATTCGGTGATCTTTATATCGATTTCAACGAAATCATCTCATCTTTCAGTGGCATACTTGGTTTGCCAAGTTGATGCCTGGTTCATCATTTTCCTTCCGGAGCGCCGCATACGCATTGCATATCACATCTCGCATATCATGTCATGTTTTGCATCATGTTGCTTGTGCATTGCACCGTGATTTATTATGGTTCCTTTGTTTGTGTTCTTGCTTTGGGTAGAGGCGGAGACGAGTCGTGAGCGAGGAACCTGTTGAGAATGCTTACGAGGATCAAGCTTTCGACAACTCTGAGAACATTGCAGGCAAGATGACCATACCCTCGAAATCACTTCTATCTTTGCTATGCTAGTTGCTCGCTCTTTTACTATGCCTATGCTACGATACCTACCACTTGCTATATCATGCCACCTATATTGCCATGTCAGCCCCTAACCATCCTTTCCTAGCAAACCATTGATTGGCTATGTTACCGCTTTGCTCAGCCCTTCTTATAGCGTTGCTAGTTGCAGGTGAAGTTGAAGTTTGTTCCTTGTTGGAACATGGAGATGTTGTTCCTTATTGGAACATGTTTACTTGTTGGGGATATCAAAATATATATCTGCTATAATTAATGCATCTATATACTCGGTAAAGGGTGGAAGGCTCGGCCTTAGGCACAGTGTTTTGTTCCACTCTTGCCACCTAGTTTCCGTCATACGGTGTTATGTTCCTTGATTTCGCGTTCCTTACGGTTGGGTGATTTATGGGACCCCTTGACGATTCGCTTTGAATAAGACTCGTCCAGCAAGGCCCAACTTTGGTTTTACCATTTGCCACCTAAGCCTTTTCCCCGGTTTTCGCGAGCCGAGGGTCATCTTTATTTTAACCCCGGGCCAGTTCTCCTCGAGTGCTGGTCTAAACCTGTCGACCCGGTGGCCATCGGGGCAACTCGAGATGGCCTATCGGAAGTTTGGACAATCCGGTGTGCCACGAGAACGAGATATGTGCAGCTCCTATTGGGATTTGTCGGCACATTCGGGCGGCTTTGCTGGTCTTGTTTTATTCTTTGTCGAAATGTCTTGTAGTCCGGGATTCGAGATTCATCGGGTCTTCCCGTAGAAGGAATATCCTTCGTTGACCGTGAGAGCTTATAATGGGCTAAGTTGGGACACCCTGCAGGTAATATCTTTCAAAGCCGTGCCCGCGTTATGAGGCAGATGGGAATTTGTTAATGTCGGTTGTAGAAAACCGAAGTTGACCTCAATTAAAATACACATCAATCGCGTGTGTAACCGTGATGGTCTCTTCTCGGTGGAGTCCGGAAGTGAACACGATGTTGGAGTTATGTCGGCGTAAGTAGTTCAGGATCACTTCTTGATCGCTACTAGTTTCACGACCGTGCCTTGCTTCTCTTCTCGCTCTCTTTTGCGAATGTAGCCACCATATATGCTAGTCGCTTGCGGTAGCTCCACCTTACAACTCTGTCCTTCCTATAAGCTTAAATAGTCTTGATCTCGCGGTGTGAGATTGCTGAGTCCCTGTGACTCACAGATTCTACCAAAACAGTTGCAGAGTTCCGATGATGCGGTCAGGTGGCGCAACCGAGCTCAAGTGGGAGTTCGACGAGGCGTGGTCGTTACTATGTGTCTTTTCCTGATGATCGATAGTGGTGCCCAGTTGGGACGATCGGGGATCTGTGTAGCATTTGGGGTATCTTCTTTTATTTTGGTTCCGTAGTCGGACCTTGAGTGTACTCTGAATGATGGATGTTTATTTATGTATTGTGTGAAGTGGCATTTGTAAGCCAACTATGTATCTCTTTCCTTATGTATTACATGGGTTGTGTGAAGATTACCTCACTTGCGACATTGCTTTCAATGCGGTTATGCCTCTAAGTCGTGCCTCGACACGTGGGAGATATAGCCGCATCGAGGCGCTACAAGTTGGTAATCGAGCCTTCCCGACTTAGGAGCCCCTACTTGATTGTTTGTTTGCGTTGTTGAGTCTAGAATGGAAAATGTTTTGAGTCTTAGGATTATATATATCGGAGAGTAGGATTCTTTTACTCCCAGTCCTTAAATCGCTCTGGTGAGGTATCTGACGAGAGTTTTGACTCTTCTCTCCTCAAATTTCACTAAAAAATTTTAGGATCACGCTGGTATCTTGGAATCGTTCGATGGTTTTGTGACGAGAACATTGTTCTTGGTGCCTCGACATTTAGGGGTTGTGGCGGTGTCCGGGGAGTTGAGCTCCGGTGTTGTCGTCACAATTTTATCGTTGCGATTCTGGAATACCGAGTTTTGCCGACATCGAAATCTCTTTTGTGCAGTTGTTGGTGAGATAACCCGATAACCCGATCTTTGGGCGAGCTCGAGTATTGCCATGACTCGTATAACGGATGTTTTTCGAAGGTCGAGGTACACGATTTCCGAGGATTTCTTGGTTATGTGTTGACGGATGGATACAACTGGATCTAGGTATTGTTAGTTTGGGTGATATATTTTGTGTCCCCTGTATCCCCAACACCAGATTGCATAACCAGAAAGTTTCGGGAGTTTATAGGTGGGATTCAAGTAGCTCCTAGCATTCCTTCCCGCAGATATTTGGTTCGTGATTGGGTAATCCTTACCACTTATTTGTTCCAGTCGTACATTGTTATTTTTTTCATCAACCCTTAATCAAGTGGCTTCTCACCTTAATGGACATGTGATGTTAACTTTGGAATTCATTTGTTCATTCTTGTTCGAATGTTTATTGTGAAGACAATATGTTGCAATTTCTATCCGTTGATTCAACTTGACTATTTGTCTATCAAAGTGCTAACGGATGTCACCCTCTTCAGGATGGCTCCGCCAACACGTCTGAATCCGGATCGTGATGATGGGAATCGGTCGAACCTCCACCTCCACCTCCGCCTCCGGAGGCAGGCAACTATCATGGCAGCCACCAATGCCAATGCTCGAGATGATTTTGCAGCTCTTGCAAGAAGCGTACTCAAGGGCAAGGCAGTCAAGGAAATCAAGGTCAAGGCAACAACCAGCCGCACTTTGCTACTCTCGATCGGTTCCTCGCTAATCAGCGAAGTCTTTCGGTTTACGTGTCCGAGGCCACGGCGCGACGATTGGCTTGTGGACATCTGCAAGCATTTTGAATGTAGCAATGTCGGACACGAGGATTTTGTCAAGTTTGCTTCATTTCAACTCAAGGACCAAGCTGCTGAGTGGTACCGACAATACAAAGATTCGAGAGGAGGTCGTGTCATTACAGGATGAGTTCCGCCGAGATTTCAGAGCTCACCACATTCGAAAAGGGTTGTTGAGAGCAAGCGTGAGGAGTTCCGCAATCTCAAGCAAGGCAACATGTCGTGTATCAATACAATATCCAGTTCGAGAAACTCGCTCGCTTTGCTAAGCAAGGCGTCCACGATGAGAAGAGTATGATCTATCAATTCGAGAGGTGGTGCGAGAGAAGATCTGCAATTAGCTCTTGTGCTTTTGAGCGAGAAAAGTATGATGAATTCTACAACATGGCTTTGAAGCAAGAAGCTGCCCAGCTCAAATGTGAGGCTTCTAAGAAGAGAATCGGGGATGCAGTTCAGTCTTCTTCTTCCTCTCAAGTGGCAGCTAAGCAGCGAAGTTCTACCTTCCTCCTCCTCCGTTCCGTCGGCCTTATCGTGAGAAGAACTCAGGTGGCCGTGGATCTTCCCACCCGCCCAACCCAGCTATCGAACAAGTCTAATTCTCAAGCTCCAAGGTCAAGTGCTCCTTACCACCGTCCGCTCTCGGGTGACTTGCAACAAGTGTCGTGAGAAAGGTCACTATGCGAACAAGTGCTTCAACCAGAGGCGCCTTCGCCTCCTCCTCTGTGAAATCTTCCAGCAATGCAAAGGTCAAGCATAATCCCAAGTTTGCAAAGGTGAACATGATGAATGCAGCTCAGCGGAGGATTCTTCGATGTGATAATGGGTAATTTTCTTGTTAATGATATTCCTGCAAAAGTTCTCTTTGACACTGGTGCATCGCTTAGTTTCATCTCTAAACCATTTGCATCTAAGCATGAGTTGTCTTTCCAAGATTTGCCTAGACCATTAGCAGTTGTCTCTCCGGTAAAAGCATGAACGCAAGCTACATGGTTCCGGATGTTTCTATCAAGATGGGCGATTACAGATTTCTGGCTAAACCAATTGTCCTTGGTGACTCGGATATTGATCTTATTCTTGGGATGGACTGGCTTTATCAACACAAAGCTCAGCTTGATTGTGCTGCCAGGGAAATTCAATTGACTCACTCTTCTAATGATGTGATCATCTATGCCGCTCGTGATGAAACCATTCGTTTGTTTTCTCTCAATGAGAAGGGCGAATTGGATGCTATCTCTCGATTCGATCGTTTGTGAGTACCAAGATGTCTTTCGAGAAGAGCTTCGGGTATGCCTCCTCATCGGCCGATTGAATTCGTTATCGATCTTGAGCACGCATCGAACCCGTTTGCAAGCGTCCATACAAGCTTGGACCTGATGATCTGAAGGAATTGAAGAAGCAGCTCGATGAACAAGAGCGTCTGGGTTTGATCGAGACCGAGTTCATCTCCTTGGGGTTGTGGTGTTCTTTTGTCGGAAGAAGGATGGCACGGACCGACTTTGCGTCGATTACCGTCCATTGAATAAGAAGACTATCAAGAACAAATATCCACTTCCCAACATCAATGAGCTTTTCGAGCAACTCAAAGGTGCTAAAGTGTTCTCCAAGCTTGACCTTCGTATGGGGTATCATCAGATTCGCATTCGTGAACAAGATATTCCCAAGACAGCATTCGAACAAGCTTTGGTTCTTATGAATATCTTGTCATGTCTTTCGGCCTTGTCAATGCTCCTCCAACATTCTCTCGGATGATGAACTTCATATTCAACCCCTACACCAATGAATTCGTCTTGGTCTATCTTGATGATATTTTGGTCTTCTCCAAGAATAAGAAGGATCATGCCAAACATTTGCGATTGGTGCTAGACAAGCTCGAGAGTATCAATTCTATGCTAAGTTTTCCAAATGTGAATTTTGGCTTGATGAAGTGCTTTACCTTGGTCATATCATCTCCGCCAAGGGCATCGCTGTTAATCCCGAGAAGGTGTCCGCAATTGTGAATTGGGAACCTCCTCGAATGTCAAGCAGCTCCATGATTTTCTTGGTCTTGCAAGCTATTGCTGAAGATTCGTTGAGAACTTCTCCAAGATTGCAAAGCCTCTTTCCAACCTCCTCCGAAGCATGTGAAGTATATCCGGTCTCCACGAGTGTGGCGTTGCTTTCAATACCCTCAAAGAGAAACTCGTCACAGCTCTGTCTTGACTCCTCTGATGAATCCAAGCCATTTGAAGTGTTACGTGATGCTTCTCTTCAAGGTCTTGGTGCTGTGTTAATGCAAGAAAAGAGAGTTGTGGCTTATACCTCTCGCCATTGAAGCCAACGAAAAGAACTACCCCACTCACGATCTTGAGTTGGCGGCAGTTGTCCATGCATTGATAACATGGAGACATCTCTTGTTGGGAAGGAAAGTGGACATTTTCACCGATCACAAGAGTCTCAAGTATATCTTTACTCAGCCCAACCTCAACCTCGAGGCAGACTCGATGGGTCGAAATGATTCAAGAGTACAACCCAAGTATTGAATATACTCGGGCAAGGCCAATGTCATTGCAGATGCATTGAGCGGGAAGGCTTCTTGCAATAGTTTAATCCTCAAGCCCTTCCAACCAGATCTCTGTGAAGCTTTCCATAAGCTGAATCTTCAAGTTGTTCCTCAAGGCTTTCTTGCCAACCTCATAGTCTCTCCTACTTTGGAAGATCAGATTCGTGAGGCTCAACTTCTGGATACCATGGTGAAAAAGGTGAAGCGTGGTATCGACAAGGGCATTTCAAGTACAAGTGCTTCCACGTTGATGACAAAGATACTCTTTTCTTCGAGGACGGATTGTGGTTCCTAAGGGTGATCTCGAAAAGTCATTATGAGCGAGGCTCACAATTCGCTTCTATCCATTCATCACGGAAATGCGAAGATGTACCATGACCTCAAGCAGTCATATTGGTGGACTCGAATGAAGCGCGAAATTGCTCAATTCGTGAATGAGTGTGATGTCTGCAGAAGAGTGAAAGCGAACACCAACGACCAGCTGGTCTCCTCCAACCTCTTGCTATTCCAGAATGGAAGTTTGATCATATTGAAATGGACTTCGTGACTGGATTTCCAAAGTCCAAGCGTGGAAATGATGCTATCTTCGTTGTCATTGACAAGCTTACTAAAGTGGCTCATTTTCTTCCTATCAAAGAATCCATCACAGCAGCTCAGTTGGTAGAGCTATACACCTCTAGGATTGTCTCCTTGCACGGCATTCCACAAGTGATCTCTTCAGACCGTGGCAGCATCTTTACCTCCAAGTTTTGGGATTCTTTTCAGAAGGCCATGGGCACCAACATTCGTTTCGGCACAGCTTTCCATCCTCAAACAAGTGGCCAAGTCGAGCGAGTTAATCAAATCCTTGAAGATATGCTCAGGGCTTGTGTCATTTCTTTCGATATGAAGTGGGAAGATTGTCTTCCATATGTCGAGTTCTCCTACAACAACAGCTTCCAAGCGAGTTCGGCAAGGCCCCATTCGAAATTCTCTATGGCGAAAGTGCGTACTCCTCTCAATTGGTGCGAGACAGTGAGCGCCAACTTCTTGGCAATGACTTGATCACGAAGCGGAAGAAATGTGCAAAGTCATTCGTGAGAATCTCAAAGTCGCGCAATCGCGCGGAAAAGCTATTATTATGATAAGCACCGTGATGTGGCTTTTGAAATCGGAGACCATGTCTACCTCCGCGTCTCTCCAATGAAAGGCACGTAAACCCGGTATCAAAGGGTAGCTTGCCCCTAGATCGTGGGTCCTTTCAAGATCATTGGCAAAAGAGGCGATCTAGCCTATCAACGAGCTTCCGTCCAACTTCGCGAATGTGCGATGTGTTTCACGTGTCACAACTTCGCAAGTGCTTCAAGACTCTGAGCGCACTATCAACTTCAAGAGATTGACCTTCAAGAAGATCTCTCTTATCATGAGCACCCGTTGCTATTCTTGAAGAAACCGAGCGCAAGACTCGCAACAAGTCAATCAAATTCCTGAAAGTGAAGTGGTCACACCATTCCGACCGAGAAGCCACACGGGGCGCGAGGATCACCTCCGTTCGAATATCCGGAGTTCTTTCAGTCCTAGATCTCGGGGCGAGATCCTCTTGTAGTGGTGGAGTGTTGTAACACCCGGAGTAAATTTCCATATTTGTAACTCCAACTCTTGCCATTTTCGGCATTGTGATATGATATTCCCTCCGTGGTTGGGTTTTTCTTCTTTTTGCATTTTTTCCATGTCATGCATTTTATATCATGTCATCATGTGCATCGCATTTGCATACGTGTTCGTCTCATGATTCGAGTATTTTTCCCGTTGTCCGTTTTGCAATCCGGCACTCCTATCTCCCCCGGCGGCCCCTTTTACGTTGTCCGTTTTACATTGTCAAGTGGCCTTGGTATACCACCCGTAGACCACCGGTCAAGTTTCGGGTCATTTGGAGCTCGTTTGGTACTCCAACGGTTAACCGCACTCTCGCAAAGGCCTCTTTTAAGTTGCAGCCCAACACCCCTCCAAAATAGTCCAATAACCCATCCAAGTCACTTCCATGCTCTTCGTCGTTCGATCACGATCGTGTGGGCGAAAACTACACCTCATTTGGACTCTCCTAGCTCCCTCTATGCCTATATATTCACCCCCATTCCAAATCCGGGTCTAACCCTAGCCTTCCCTACCTCGCGCCCGGACGAAACCCCAGCGCCGTCCGGACACGTCCGCCCACAGCCACCGCTGCCGGCGAACCAGGCGCGCCACGTGGCGCCCGCCACCTCGCGCCGCCCGCCCGCCGCCAGAGCCCATGGCCGCGCCCATGACCCGTTGCGCCGCGCCTCGCGCCCGCCCCAGCCACGCTCCTCCTCGCCGCCTCGCCGCCCGCCCCAGCCCGCCAGCCCCCGCCCGCCCGGCCGCCGCCGCCCTCGCCCGGCCCGGCGCCGTCGCCGTCTCCGGCCACCACGCGGCCACCGCCGGGCCGTCTCCTCCGCGCCGCCCGGCCTCACCGCCCGGATGCGGCGGCCCCCCTCCTCCGGCGCCCGTCCCGCTGCGGATCTGGCGAGCCGCCGGGCTCCTCGATCCGATCGGGCGGATCCCGATCCGGATCGGTTGACTTTTTCTCCCCCTCAATTTCATCTAAGTATTTTGTTCTGTGATCATTTTGTGGCATTTTCGACGCATCATAACTCTGTCATCGTTGCTCCGTTTTGCGCGTGTAATATGTCAAAATGTTCGCCTCGAAGAGTAGATCATTTCATCTCATTGCATCATTTTCATTTGAGCTCATCTTGATGCCCGAAATGCTGTTGGACGAGGGCTATGTGATGTTAGTTTCTGTTTCATAACAGAACATGCACTTTTGTTATTTTTGCTATGATTGATGTGTGCACCCTATGAATTTGGGTCCTACATGTGTTTTGTAATATGCCATGCCATCTTTCCAGGGGTGTATGCCATGTATTTTTGTGATCTATGTGGTGACTAGCACAAGCATGCAAAGTAGGTGTCTGATGTTGCTGATTTCATTTCTGTTTTCTTGATATTTTGATGCCATGTTAACTTGATGCTACCAAGAGATCCATGCATATTTTGAGATACTTCAGTAAGGATGTTTTGTTCTACATGTCTTGCTATATCCATCCATGCCTTTTTTTGCAATTATGGAGTGCCATAGCTTGAGTCAATCGAGCTCTACTTTTGCTATCAAATGTTTCCTGGCAGATTGTTTACATGTTATTCAATTTTGCCAAGGTTGTTGTGGTTGATACGTATATGCTATGATGTTGTTCTTGCCATGTATGTCTTCTATGCCATGTCTTCTTGATGTATGTATGCTTAGTTTATCATGTAAGGCTCTGTATTGAGTGCATCGAGCTCTTAAACATGCCTACTTGTTATCAGTTTTTGACATGCCATGTTGCTGAATCTGTTAACGAAACTTGCGATATTGACGTGGGTGTTACTATATTTTCTGATCCTTTTTGGCTTATTGTCAGTAAGGTACTTTTGTTCTATGCTTTGAGTAGATTCATTCCATGTCTTGTTTTGCTAATATAAGTTCCTGCAACATGTAGTTTTCTTGCTTTGAACATTGCTACCTAATGCTGTTTTTGCCATGTCCAGCCTGATATTTTGTGCAATTTTGCCATGCTTGTTTGAACCTGTTATGATGTGATTTAGCCGTAGCTCAGTGTTCATCTTTTGTCAAGCATCTTGTGTAGATCACAGCCATATACTTTGTTGGTACGTTTGGGTGCAGTAGCTTAATTTCTTGTTGCTTGCTAAGTGGCATCATGCTGTTAATGGCAGATTTGTGCCATTCTTGTTTTGCTTGTCATTTGCAAACCGTGCATCCGATTCGGTGATCTTTATATCGATTTCAACGAAATCATCTCATCTTTCAGTGGCATACTTGGTTTGCCAAGTTGATGCCTGGTTCATCATTTTCCTTCCGAGCGCGCATCGCATTGCATATCACATCTCGCATATCATGTCATGTTTTGCATCATGTTGCTTGTGCATTGCACCGTGATTTATTGTGGTTCCTTTGTTTGTGTTCTTGCTTTGGGTAGAGCCGGAGGCGAGTGCGTGAGCGAGGAACCTGTTGAGAACGCTTACGTGGATCAAGCTTTCGACAACTCTGAGAACATTGCAGGCAAGATGACCATACCCTCGAAATCACTTCTATCTTTGCTATGCTAGTTGCTCGCTCTTTTGCTATGCCTATGCTACGATACCTACCACTTGCTATATCATGCCACCTATATTGCCATGTCAGCCCTAACCATCCTTTCCTAGCAAACCGTTGATTGGCTATGTTACCGCTTTGCTCAGCCCTCTTATAGCGTTGCTAGTTGCGGTGAAGTTGAAGTTTGTTCCTTGTTGGAACATGGAGATGTTGTTCCTTATTGGAACATGTTTACTTGTTGGGGATATCACAATATATATCTGCTATAATTAATGCATCTATATACTTGGTAAAGGGTGGAAGGCTCGGCCTTATGCTGGTGTTTTGTTCCACTTGCCACCTAGTTTCCGTCATACCGGTGTTATGTTCCTTGATTTCGCGTTCCTTACACGGTTGGGTGATTTATGGGACCCCCTTGACAGTTCGCTTTGAATAAGACTCGTCCAGCAAGGCCCAACTTTGGTTTTACCATTTGCCACCTAAGCCTTTTCCCCCACAGCGAGGATGCCACGAATAAGTAATTCCGTAACTCATAGTACCTCTCGGATAAGCGCAAGACCCTTTCTAGTGCATGCCAATGATCATCACCGGGTTGGACATGAACCTACTCAGTTTGCTCACAGCAAAAGACATATCTGGTCTTGTGGCGCTAGCTAAGTACATGAGTGAACCGACAATTTGAGAGTATCTTAATTGATCTCGTTTCTTTCTTATTCTTTACGGGTGTCACGCTGGGATCATAAGGTGTTGGAGAAGGCTTGCTATCTATAAAACCGAATCGGTTCAAGACCTTCTCAACATAGTGAGATGCGTTAATGTAATCCTCTCATCCTTAATAAGTTTGATGTTTAGAATTACATCGGCTTCTCGGATCTTTCATGTCAAAACTTTTGATAGAAAAGACTTGACCTCATTAATTGCATTAATGTTTGTACCAAATATCGTTATATAGTCCACATACAAACATAATATGACACTATTGCCCCCACCATGGCGATAGTAAACACACATATCAGCCTCGTTAATGACAAATCCTCAGAAGTCAAAGTTCTTTCAAACTTCTCATGCCATTGCTTAGGTGCTGTTTGAGACCATACAAAGATTTTAACAACTTGCACCTTTCTCTCTTCACCCTTTACCACAAACCCGTCAGGCTGATCCATATAGATCTCCTCTTCAAACTCTCCATTGAGAAAAGCTGTCTTTACATCCATTTGATGAATGATAAGACCATAAGAGGCAGCCAAGAAGTAACACTCGAATGGTGGTCATTCTAGCGGGTGAATAGGTGTCAAAGTAATCTTACGCCTTCTTTACGAGTGTAGCCCTTGGCCACTAGCGCGCCTTGTACTTATCAATAGTACCATCAGGCTTTAGCTTCTTTTGAACACCCACTTACAGCCCAGGTTTACAACCATATGGTCTATCAGTTAGTTCCCAAGTTCCATTAGAAAGAATTGAGTCCATCTCATTATTAACAGCTTCTTTCAATCATCTACATCCGGAGATGCATATGTACTGCAATTGTCTTGGGTGTGTCGTCCACAAGGTATACAATGAAATCATCACCAAAGTTTTGCAATCCTTTGTCTCTTATTCCTTCTAGGAACTTCATTGTTATCCTTCTCAAGGACTTCCTCATGTGATTGTTGAAATATTCATCGGTTGTACTAGATTCAGGAATTATCTCGAGAAGAAAATCTAGCAATGCTATGCATATCTTTCATAGGAAATATGTTCTCAAAAATGTTGCATCACGAGATTCCATTATAGTATCAACATGCATATCAGGTACTTCAGATTTACCACTAAAACCTATAAGCAATGCTCGTTGAGCATACCCTAGAAAGACACAATCCCTTGTCTTTGGTCCAAGTTTGCGTTTCTTAGGAATAGGAATATTGACCTTTGCCAAACATCCCCAAGTCGCATAAATAAGAAAGTGATGGTTTCTCCCAACCCACTCCTCATAAGGGTTTTCTCTTTATTATTGTTGGGAACTCTATTGGGACATGACATGAAGTCAATAGAGCCTCCCCCACCATGCCTTAGATAAACCAGCGGTGTCTAACATGGCATTCACCAAGTCAGTCAATGCGGTTTTCCTCTCGGCCCTCCATTTGATTGAGGTGAATAGGGAGGCGTCCTCTCATGAATAATACCATGTTCCTCACAAAATTCATCAAAACTTTTGGAAAATACTCTCCCACCACGATCGGGACCTAAGGCAGACAGTCTTTCTCTCTAGTTGATTTTCAACTTCAGCTTTATAGATTTTAAAAGTAGTCTAATGCTTCATCTTTAGTTTGCAACAAATAAACATAGCAAAATCTAGTCGCATCATCAATCAAAGTCATGAAATATCTCTTTCCACCTTTTGTCAACACACCATTCATCTCACAAAGATGAGAATGTATGAGTTCTAGAGGTGCCAAGTTTCTCTCCTCGGCAGCCTTATGAGGCTTTCGAGGTTGTTAGATTACACAACTATGGCACTTAGAACCTTTGGCAGCTGTGAGTTGGAATTAAACTCATGCTGGATAGCGAGACATTAAACCAAAATTAATATGACATAAGCGAGAGTGCCAAATACTTGCATCATCATTAACACTAGCACAAATTTGGTTTATTGACTTATTGCAAAAATCTGAAAGAAAAGCGGAACAAGCCTCCGCACTCATAGCCTTTTCCTATAAATTGTCCAAATCTTGACCACGACTACTTTATTGGACTCTAAAACTACCTTAAATCCATCTCGACATAGAAGGAGCCGCTAACTAGATTCTTGTTCATAGTAGGGACATGCTGCACGTTCCTTAGTTGCGATCTTTCCGAAGTAAACTTCAGATCCACCGTGCCAATGCCACGAGCGAAGCATGTGACCCATTCCCCATTAGGGACGGAAGAATCCCTTGCGACTGATAAAGTAAACAGGGAGATGTCGGCACACACATGAGCGTTAGCACCGAATCAATCCACCACGAAGATGATTGAAATCTGAAAGCACAATAGGTAAATTACCATACCCATCGGTGTTGCTAGCGGTCACATGTTGAAAGTCTTGGAGCTTGTTTTCCCTCTGCGGCCTACGCACTTTCAGGGCATTCCTTGGAAAAGTGTCGAGGCTTCCCGCAGTAGCACTCTAGCTCAGCCTTGTTGAACTTCTTCTTCTTGAAGGTAGTAGTCTTGGTAGGCTTGTTGAAAACAGGTTTGTTCTTCCCTTTGTTCTTGTTACTGTGGTTACCTCTGCACCATGTTAGCAGTAGCTGAACCTCACCTCCTTTTTCGATTGGTATCTTTAGCCCGAGCTTTTTCTTCAACATCAAGAGATGCAATCAGATTTTCAACTGATATCTCCATCTCTTATGCTTGAGTTGTGGCGAAATTCCTCCATGAAGGAGGCAACTTTGCAATCATACCCATACGAATTTGTCGGGTAGAACACATTTAAGGAGTTCAAGTTCCTTCACAATGCCTTTGTATCTCATGAGCTTGTTCAACCACAGAGCGGTTATTCACCATCTTGTAGTCATGAAAACTCTCCATGATGTATAGTTCCTTTGCTTTTGCATCATGTTGCGAATTTTGCATTGATTGCATCCACAGAATTTTTCCGTCGTTTATGTGCATGTACACATCACACGGGCGGTCAACAAAACACTTCGAATGCATCCCACAAACATAGTATTGGCTTCTGGAATTTTCTGATCTTCGTCGGTCATTCCCTCTGGAGCACCAACACTAGCGTGGAAAACTTTCAGAGCGATAAGGCGGGCGTGGTCTTCACCTACCACCTCTTGAAAGTGCACACGGTAAACTTATCCGGCCTCGATTGCATCGTGAATCCAGCCATAGTTAACTCAGAAATTGCCTATAAGTAGGTTTTTGGATTGTTGGAATATTAGGCAAGTTCATGATTAATTCCGATAAATAATTCATGACTAGAAGAGATACTAGCATGCAATAATCTAGCAAACTAGAAGAACAGCAAGACATGCATAACAGCAGCAAACACGTAACAATAGCTGTAAAGCAGACATGAGCGAGAGGATGTTGGGCGTCTGATCGTTAGCTATTATGGAGTGCGGCATGTTGATAGCGATGTTGGCGACGATCTGCTGCTGCGGCGATGAATCTGACGATGAGTAGCACCGCCCGACTTGGACGGAAGGCGACCCGTGATAGCGAATTTGAGCGATCGCGGCGCAGCGCTTCCCAAAAACCTAATTTGTCCTCTCCGGTGCAGGATCGCAAAGGCGAGCGGTTCCGGAGACCTGCTCTCCACGCGACGATGCCGGCGTTTGGGATGGAAGTAGACTATGATGGCGGCGCAAGTTGTGAGATGAGGCAAAACCCTAGGTGTTTTTCGGTTGTATCTCGGCGCGGCGGTAGCTGTATATATATTAGGACGAGAGGCGGTATTGTGTCATGACCACAATCCCAAACCGACTCGGTTTCTAATTAATTATACTTAGGACAAGAAATCAAAACTTGTCTGCGCAAGACATAAAAATAAAGCAGGAAAGCTGCGCTCCTGGAACGGACGGTTTGGCGGACCATTCACGCGCATGTCGCATGTGCGCGCGCCTCGCCTCGCCTGCGCCACGGCCCGGCCCGGCCAGGCGGCCGGCGGCTGCAGCAGCGTGTGGTTTTCCTTTCTCTTCTCACACCACTTAGAGTGGTGGAAGAACCCACTATATAAATAGGTCAACTCTTCTTCAACTTCCAAGGTGGGACTAAACTTAGCACCACCACTTGCCATTTACACATGGGCTTTGAGATTTCAGAAATTGCTATGGGCCAAGCCCATTAATTCTAACAATCCCCACCAGATCTCAAATACCCATTTAGAGTTTGCCTTCTCTCACCACTTGTTTAATATACCGGTGTTTGAGTGCTAAGAAGGTATTAAGTTGAACTTCGCCTAGAACTTTAAGCTACATCCATTCACAACTTGACAATGGACTATGCCTTGAATTGCTAGTTTTGTGTGAACAGGTTTCACTCAAAGTCTTAACCAGATACACGACCGCCCGATGGCTACCCAGCGGTTTGGAGCTTATCGTCATACTCCTGGTCTCTTCATTGAGTTTACTAGAGATCACCCAAATCTCATAGGCTGCGGCGTTTACGATTAGAACTCATATAGGTGTGTTCTTTCAAGACTGCTCTGTAGGACAGCATCTTTGCTAATTATAGCCAATAGAACCACATTAAGGCATGTTGCCGACCTGCCTTCTGAGATCTGAGCCTTACAGCTCTGAGAGTTTTGCATCTTCACTTGGAGCGATCATAAGTTATTACTCTCCTCAGTTAACCAATAGCTTGTTCTTCCAGATCCTAATTCACGGGATCTCCGATCACAAAGTTGAGTTACTACTATGGTGTAACATCTATGGGTCTCATACCCATCTCCCTCGATGCAATATCTATCACATTTCGTGATAGTCCCTTTGTAAAGGATCTGCGAGTTTTTATGCATTTGTATATCATACTGAGTTATTACTCGGAGTTTCTCAACTTCACGACAGACTTCAAGCGTCTTTTCACGTGTCTTGATGACTTTGCATTATCTTTAGAATTGTTCACTTTAGCGATAACCGTTTGGTTATCACAATTCATAAGAATAGCGGTACAGGTTTTCAACAACGGCAAGTCCATCAAACTCACGCAGCCATTACTGCCTCAACGATGGCTGTGTCCAGCGATTAATTCTGCTTCCATAGTTGACCTCGTCAATATGGTTTGCTTGCAAGACCTCCATGACAACTGCGCCACCACCATGAGTAAATACATACCCACTTGTTGCGTAAAGTACATCAACATCGGAGATCAATTTGAATCACTATATCCTTCTAGCACAGCGAGGATGCCTGAATAAGTAATTCCGTAACTCATAGTACCTCTCGGATAGCGCAAGACCCTTTCTAGTGCATGCCAATGATCATCACCGGGTTGGACATGAACCTACTCAGTTTGCTCACAGCAAAGAGATATCTGGTCTTGTGGCGCTAGCTAAGTACATAGTGAACCGACAATTTGAGAGTATCTTAATTGATCTCTCGTTTCTTTCTTGTTCTTTACGAGTGTCATGCTTTGGATCATAAGGTGTTGGAGAAGGCTTGCTATCTATAAAACCGAATCGGTTCAAGACCTTCTCAACATAGTGAGATTGCGTTAATGTAATCCTCTCATCCTTAATAAGTTTGATGTTTAGAATTACATCGGCTTCTCCCGGATCTTTCATGTCAAAACTTTTTGATAGAAAAGACTTGACCTCATTAATTGCATTAATGTTTGTACCAAAGATCAGTATGTAGTCCACATACAAACATAATATGACACTATTGCCCCCACCATGGCGATAGTAAACACACCTATCAGCCTCGTTAATGACAAATCCTGCAGAAGTCAAAGTTCTTTCAAACTTCTCATGCCATTGCTTAGGTGCTGCTGTTTGAGACCATACAAAGATTTTAACAACTTGCACCTTTCTCTCTTCACCCTTTACCACAAACCCGTCGAGGCTGATCCATATAGATCTCCTCTTCCAACTCTCCATTGAGAAAAGCTGTCTTTACATCCATTTGATGAATGATAAGACCATAAGAGGCAGCCAAGGAAAGTAACACTCGAATGGTGGTCATTCTAGCAGCGGGTGAATAGGTGTCAAAGTAATCTTCGCCTTCTTTAAAGTGTAGCCCTTGGCCACTAGCAGCGCCTTGTACTTATCAATAGTACCATCAGGCTTTAGCTTCTTTTGAACACCCACTTACAGCCACAGGTTTACAACCATATGGTCTATCAGTTAGTTCCCAAGTTCCATTAGAAAGAATTGAGTCCATCTCATTATGAACAGCTTCTTTCCAATCATCTACATCCAGGAGATGCATATGCTACTGCAATTGTCTTGGGTGTGTAATCCACAAGGTATACAATGAAATCATCACCAAAGGATTTTGCAATCCTTTGTCTCTTATTCCTTCTAGGAACTTCATTGTTATCCTTCTCAAGGACTTCCTCATGTGATTGTTGAAATATTCATCGGTTGTACTAGATTCAGGAATTATCTCGGAAGAAAATCTAGCAATGCTATGCATATCTTTCATAGGAAATATGTTCTCAAAAATGTTGCATCACGAGATTCCATTATAGTATCAACATGCATATCAGGTACTTCAGATTTTACCACTAAAACCTATAAGCAATGCTCCGTTGAGCATACCCTAGAAAGACACAATCCACTTGTCTTTGGTCCAAGTTTCGTTTCTTAGGAATAGGAATATTGACCTTTGCCAAACATCCCCAAGTCGCAAATAAGAAAGTGATGGTTTCTCCCAACCCACTCCTCATAAGGGTTTTCTTTTATTATTGTTGGGAACTCTATTCAGGACATGACATGAAGTCAATAGAGCCTCCCCCACCATGCCTTAGATAAACCAGCGAGTGTCTAACATGGCATTCACCAAGTCGGTCAATATGCGGTTTTTCCTCTAAGCCACTCCATTTGATTGAGGTGAATAGGGGCGTCCTCTCATGAATAATACCATGTTCCTCTACAAAATTCATCAAAAACTTTTGGAAAATACTCTCCACCATGATCGGACCTAAGGCGCTTGATCTTTCTCTCTAGTTGATTTTCAACTTCAGCTTTATAGATTTTAAAGTAGTCTAATGCTTCATCTTTAGTTTGCAACAAATAAACATAGCAAAATCTAGTCGCATCATCAATCAAAGTCATGAAATATCTCTTTCCACCTTTTGTCAACACACATTCATCTCACAAAGATCAGAATGTATGAGTTCTAGAGGTGCCAAGTTTCTCTCCTCGGCAGCCTTATGAGGCTTTGAGGTTGCTTAGATGCACACAACTATGGCACTTAGAACCTTTGGCAACTGTGAAGTTGGAATTAAACTCATGCTGGATAGCGAGACATTAAACCAAAATTAATATGACATAAGCGAGAGTGCCAAATACTTGCATCATCATTAACACTAGCACAAATTTGGTTTATTGACTTATTAAAAAATCTGAAAGAAAAGCGGAACAAGCCTCCGCACTCATAGCCTTTTCCTATAAATTGTCCAAATCTTGACCACGACTACTTTATTGGACTCTAAAACTACCTTAAATCCATCTCGACATAGAAGGGCAGCTAACTAGATTCTTGTTCATAGTAGGGACATGCTGCGTTCCTTAGTTGCAGCGATCTTTCCAGTAAACTTCAGATCCACCGTGCCAATGCCACGAACGAAGCATGTGACCCATTCCCCATTAGGGCGGAAGAATCCCTTGCGACACGATAAAAAGTAAGCAGGGAGATGTCGGCACACACATGAGCGTTAGCACCGAATCAATCCACCACGAAGATGATTGAAATCTGAAAGCACAATAGGTAAATTACCATACCCATCGGTGTTGCTAGCGGTCACCATGTTGACAGTCTTGGAGCTTGTTTTCCCTCTGCGGTCTGCTTGCGTTCAGGGCATTCCTTGGAAAAGTGTCCAGGCTTCCCACAGGCGTAGCACTCTAGCTCAGCCTTGTTGAACTTCTTCTTCTTGAAGGTAGTAGTCTTGGTAGGCTTGTTGAAAACAGGTTTGTTCTTCCCTTTGTTCTTGTTACGTGGGTACCTCTGCACCATGTTAGCATGGCTGAACCTCACCTCCTTTTTCGGTGGTATCTTTAGCCCGAGCTTTTCTTCAACATCAAGAGATGCAATCAGATTTTCAAGCGATATCTCCTGTCTCTTATGCTTGAGTTGTGGCGAAATTCCTCCATGAAGGAGCAACTTTGCAATCATGCACCCAACCACGAATTTGTCGGGTAGAACACATTTAAGGAGTTCAAGTTCCTTCACAATGCCTTTGTATCTCATGAGCTTGTTCAACCACGAGCGGTTATTCACCATCTTGTAGTCATGAAAACTCTCCATGATGTACAGTTCACTGCCTCACATCTGTTGCACGAATTTTGCATTGATTGCATCCCAGAAATTTTCCGTCGTTTATGTGCATGTACATCATCACAGGCGGTCAGCAAAACACTCAGAATGCATCCCACAAACATAGTATTGGCTTCCTGGAATTTTCTCCGATCTTCGTCGGTCATTCCCTCTGGAGCACCAACACTAGCGTGGAAAACTTTCGGAGCGATAAGCGGGGCGTGGTCTTCACCTGCCTCTTGAAGTGCACACGGTAAACTTATCCGGCCTCGGTGCATCAGCGAATCCAGCCATAGTTAACTCAGAAATTGCCTATAAGTAGGTTTTTGGATTGTTGGAATATTAGGCAAGTTCATGATTAATTCGAGTAAATAATTCATGACTAGAAGAGATACTAGCATGCAATAATCTAGCAAACTAGAAGAACAGCAAGACATGCATAACAGCAGCAAACCGTAACAATAGCTGTAAAAGCAGACATGAGCAGAGAGGATGTTGGGCGTCTTGATCGTTAGCTATTATGGGTGCGGCAGTGTTGATAGCGATGTTGGCGACGATCTGCTGCTTGTGGCGATGAATCTGACGATGAGTAGCACCGCCCGACTTGGACGGAAGGCGACCCGTGATAGCGAATTTGGCGATCGCGCATGGCGCTTCCCAAAAACCTAATTCGTCCTCTCCGGTGCAGGATCGCAAAAATGAGCGGTTCAGACCTGCTCTCCGCCGCCGATCTGCCGGCGTTTGGGATGGAAGTGACTATGATGGCGGCGCAAGTTGTGAGATGAGGCAAAACCCTAGGTGTTTTGATTGTGTCTCGGCGTGGCCGTAGCTGTATATATATTAGGACCGAGAGCGGTATTGTGTCGCGACCACAATCCCAAACCGACTCGGTTTCTAATTAAATATACTTACGGACAAGAAATCAAAACTTGCGCAAGACATAAAATAAAGCGGCAAAGGAAGCTGCGCTCCTGCAAGAGCGGACGGATTTCGGCGGACCATTCACGCGCATATCGCGTATGCTGCGCCGCCTTCGCCTCGCCTCGCCACGGCCCGGCCCGGCCAGGCGAGGCGGCGGCCGGCAGCAGCAGTGTGGTTTTCCTTTCTCTTCTCACACACCACTTAGAGTGGTGGAAGAACCCACTATATAAAGGTCCAACTCTTCTTCAACTTCCAAGGTGGGACTAAACTTAGCACCACCACTTGCCATTTTACACATGGGCTTTGAGATTTCAGAAATTGCTATGGGCCTAGCCCATTAATTCTAACAATCCCCACCAGATCTCAAATACCCATTTAGAGATTTGCCTTCTCTCACCACTTGTTTAATATACCGGTGTTTCAGCGGTTGTTAAGTTGAACTTACGCCTAGAACTTTAAGCTACATCCATTCACAACTTGACAATGGACTATGCCTTGAATTGCTAGTTTTGTGTGAACAGGTTTCACTCAAAGTCTTAACCAGTACACCTGACCGCTATAAGCTACCCGCGGTTTGGAGCTTATCGTCATACTCCTGGTCTCTTCATGAGTTTACTAGAGATCACCCAAATCTCATAGGCTGCGGCGTTTGATCGAGAACTCATATAGGTGTGTTCTTTCAAGACTGCTTTCGTAGGACAGCATCTTTGCTAATTATAGCCAATAGAAGCACATTAAGGCATGTTGCCGACCTGCCTTACAGATCTGAGCCTTACAGCTCTGAGAGTTTTGCATCTTCACTTGGAGCGATCATAAGTTATTACTCTCCTCGGTTAACCAATAGCTTGTTCTTCCCAGATCCTAATTCAGGGATCTCCGATCACAAAGTTGAGTTACTACTATGGTGTAACATCTATGGGTCTCATACCCATCTCCTCGATGCAATATCTATCACATTTCGTGATAGTCCCTTTGTAAAAGGATCTGCGGTTTTTATACATTTGTATATACGTAATTTATTACTCGGAGTTTCTCAACTTCACGGCAGACTTCAAGCGTCTTTTCCGTGTCTTGATGACTTTGCATTATCTTTAGAATTGTTCACTTTAGCGATAACCGTTTGGTTATCACAATTCATAAGAATAGCGGTGCAGTTTTCAACAACGGCAAGTCCATCAAACTCAACGCAGCCATTACGCCTCAACGATGGCTGTGTCCAGCAGTTAATTCTGCTTCCATAGTTGACCTCGTCAATATGGTTTGCTTGCAAGACCTCCATGACACTGCGCCACCACCATGAGTAAATACATACCCACTTGTTGCGTAAAGTACATCAACATCGGAGATCAATTTGAATCACTATATCCTTCTAGCTGACAGGATGCCTTGAATAAGTAATTCCGTAACTCATAGTACCTCTCGGATAGCGCAAGACCCTTTCTAGTGCATGCCAATGATCATCACCGGGTTGGACATGAACCTACTCGGTTTGCTCACAGCAAAGAGATATCTGGTCTTGTGGCGCTAGCTAAGTACATGAGTGAACCGACAATTGAGAGTATCTTAATTGATCTCTCGTTTCTTTCTTGTTCTTTAAAGAGTGTCACCTTTGGGATCATAAGGTGTTGGAGAAGGCTTGCTATCTATAAAACCGAATCGGTTCAAGACCTTCTCAACATAGTGAGATTGCGTTAATGTAATCCTCTCATCCTTAATAAGTTTGATGTTTAGAATTACATCGGCTTCTCCCGGATCTTTCATGTCAAAACTTTTTGATAGAAAAGACTTGACCTCATTAATTGCATTAATGTTTGTACCAAAGATCGATATGTCGTCCACATACAAACATAATATGACACTATTGCCCCCACCATGGCGATAGTAAACACACCTATCAGCCTCGTTAATGACAAATCCTGCTGAAGTCAAAGTTCTTTCAAACTTCTCATGCCATTGCTTAGGTGCTGTTTCGAGACCATACAAAGATTTTAACAACTTGCACACTTTCTCTCTTCACCCTTTACCACAAACCCGTCAGGCTGATCCATATAGATCTCCTCTTCCAACTCTCCATTGAGAAAAGCTGTCTTTACATCCATTTGATGAATGATAAGACCATAAGAGGCAGCCAAGAAGGTAACACTCGAATGGTGGTCATTCTAGCGGCGGTGAATAGGTGTCAAAGTAATCTTAGCCTTCTTTAGAGTGTAGCCCTTGGCCACTAGCAGCGCCTTGTACTTATCAATAGTACCATCAGGCTTTAGCTTCTTTTGAACACCCTTACAGCCCACGGGTTTACAACCATATGGTCTATCAGTTAGTTCCCAAGTTCCATTAGAAAAATTGAGTCCATCTCATTATGAACAGCTTCTTTCCAATCATCTACATCCAGGAGATGCATATGCTTCTAAATTGTCTTGGGTGTGTAAGTCCACAAGGTATACAATGAAATCATCACAAAAGGTTTTGCAATCCTTTGTCTCTTATTCCTTCTAGGAACTTCATTGTTATCCTTCTCAAGGACTTCCTCATGTGATTGTTGAAATATTCATCGGTTGTACTAGATTAGGAATTATCTCAGGAAAATCTAGCAATGCTATGCATATCTTTCATAGGAAATATGTTCTCAAAAATGTTGCATCACGAGATTCCATTATAGTATCAACATGCATATCAGGTACTTCAGATTTTACCACTAAAACCTATAAGCAATGCTCGTTGAGCATACCCTAGAAAGACACAATCCATTGTCTTTGGTCCAAGTTTGCGTTTCTTAGGAATAGGAATATTGACCTTTGCCAAACATCCCCAAGTCGCAAATAAGAAAGTGATGGTTTCTCCCAACCCACTCCTCATAAGGGTTTTCTCTTTATTATTGTTGGGAACTCTATTCAGGACATGACATGAAGTCAATAGAGCCTCCCCCACCATGCCTTAGATAAACCAGTAGTGTCTAACATGGCATTCACCAAGTCGATCAATGTGCGGTTTTCCTCTCGGCCACTCCATTTGATTGAGGTGAATAGGGAGGCGTCCTCTCATGAATAATACCATGTTCCTCACAAAATTCATCAAAAACTTTTGGAAAATACTCTCCACACGATCGGACCTAAGGCGGCAGTCTTTCTCTCTAGTTGATTTTCAACTTCAGCTTTATAGATTTTAAAGTAGTCTAATGCTTCATCTTTAGTTTGCAACAAATAAACATAGCAAAATCTAGTGCATCATCAATCAAAGTCATGAAATATCTCTTTCCACCTTTTGTCAACACACATTCATCTCACAAAGATCGAGAATGTATGAGTTCTAGAGGTGCAAGTTTCTCTCCTCGGCAGCCTTATGAGGCTTTCGAGGTTGCTTAGATGCACACAACTATGGCACTTAGAACCTTTGGCATAGCTGTGAAGTTGGAATTAAACTCATGCTGGATAGCGAGACATTAAACCAAAATTAATATGACATAAGCGAGAGTGCCAAATACTTGCATCATCATTAACACTAGCACAAATTTGGTTTATTGACTTATTGCAAAAAAATGAAGAAGAAAAGCGGAACAAGCCTCCACACTCATAGCCTTTTCCTATAAATTGTCCAAATCTTGACCACGACTACTTTATTGGACTCTAAAACTACCTTAAATCCATCTCGACATAGAAGGAGCCGCTAACTAGATTCTTGTTCATAGTAAGGAGGACATGCTGCGTTCCTTAGTTGCACGATATCTTTCCGAAGTAAACTTCAGATCCATCGTGCCAATGCCACGACGAGAAGCATGTGACCCATTCCCCATTAGGACGGAAGAATCCTTGCGACCTGATAAGAAGTAAACAGGGAGATGTCAGCACACACATGAGCGTTAGCACCGAATCAATCCACCACGAAGATGATTGAAATACTTGAAAGCACAATTGGTAAATTACCATACCCATCCAGTGTTGCTACGGTCACCATGTTGACAGTCTTGGAGCTTGTTTTCCCTCTGCGTTCTGCACGTTAGGGGCATTCCTTGGAAAAGTGTCGAGGCTTCCACGTAGTAGCACTCTAGCTCAGCCTTGTTGAACTTCTTCTTCTTGAAGGTAGTAGTCTTGGTAGGCTTGTTGAAAACAGGTTTGTTCTTCCCTTTGTTCTTGTTACTGTGGGTACCTCTGCACCATGTTAGCAGCAGGCTGAACCTCACCTCCTTTTTGTTGGTATCTTTAGCCCAGGCTTTTCTTCAACATCAAGAGATGCAATCAGATTTTCAACTGATATCTCACATCTCTTATGCTTGAGTTGTGGCGAAATTCCTCCATGAAGGAGGCAACTTTGCAATCATGCACCCAGCCACGAATTTGTCGGGTAGAACACATTTAAGGAGTTCAAGTTCCTTCACAATGCAGTGTATCTCATGAGCTTGTTCAACCACAGAGCGGTTATTCACCATCTTGTAGTCATGAAAACTCTCCATGATGTACAGTTCCTTTGCATCTGTTGCACGAATTTTGCATTGATTGCATCCCACAGAATTTTCCGTCGTTTATGTGCATGTACACATCACACAGACGGTCAACAAGAACACTCAGAATGCATCCCACAAACATAGTATTGGCTTCCTGGAATTTTCTCCGATCTTAGTCGGTCATTCCCTCTGGAGCACCAACACTAGCGTGGAAAACTTTCGAGCGATAAGCGGGCGTGGTCTTCACCTGCCACCTCTTGAAGTGCACACGGTAAACTTATCCGGCCTCGGTGCATCAGCGAATCCAGCCATAGTTAACTCAGGAAATTGCCTATAAGTAGGTTTTGGATTGTTGGAATATTAGGCAAGTTCATGATTAATTCCATAAATAATTCATGACTAGAAGAGATACTAGCATGCAATAATCTAGCAAACTAGAAGAACAGCAAGACATGCATATTAAGGGTCAAACATTTAAAGTTTTCAAATATTAAACTTTATATGTTAGATGAACAAATATTTCATAAGTATTTATGGTGGTGAAACCCCACTTTATAAAATGTTTACTTACTCTAAGCTGATTAAAACGAGTGCAAATTACAATTATTTAAGTGCTTAAAAATTTTAAACATTTTCAAAAAAAAAAAGGGAAGCCCTCCACAGGGGCACACCCGACCCGGCCCGGCGTGCCCTACCGGGCAGCCACGCCCGGCCCAGCCAGCAGCCCCAGCCTGCCAGCGCCCCACCCCAAACCTAGTTCTCACGAACCAGCCCCCCACTTCCTCGCTTGCCTCCTCTCCCGATGAAATCGGGATCGGGCTGGGCCTTGAGCCTTCCTCTCCTCGCCTCCAGCGCCGCCCACACCAGCGCCCCAGCGCTCGGCCTTCCCATCCGTCGCCCGTCGGCCTCATCCCGACCCGCGGTCCGTCGCGGAGCCACCTCGCCGGACCACGCGCCCGACGCCTCTCGCCCGCCTCCTGGCATTAGTCACCGACCGCGATGGCAACCCTCCTAGACCCTTGAACCCCCCCGTGAGCTTCTTCCCCCGGCCCTCGCTCCCTCTCTCTCCTCTCGTCGCTGCCAGCGCGCCCGTGCGTCCCAGGCCACCCCCCTCGCCCGGCGCCCCTCCCCGGCCGCCCCACAGCGTTTTTCTTTCTCCCCAGTCCAAACCGGATCGGGCCAGCCCTTTAAGTTGAACTTCTGCCTAGAACTTTAAGCTACATCCATTCACAACTTGACAATGGACTATGCCTTGAATTGCTAGTTTTGTGTGAACAGGTTTCACTCAAAGTCTTAACCAGATGCTGACCACCACTAGGCTACCCAGCGGTTTGGAGCTTATCGTCATACTCCTGGTTTCTTCGTGAGTTTACTAGAGATCACCCAAATCTCATAGATGCGGCGTTTACAGTCGAAACTCATATAGGTGTGTTCTTTCAAGACTGCTCTGTAGGACAGCATCTTTGCTAATTATAGCCAATAGAACCACATTAAGGCATGTTGCCGACCTGCCTTACAGCTCTGAGAGTTTTGCATCTTCACTTGGAGACGATCATAAGTTATTACTCTCCTCAGTTAACCAATAGCTTGTTCTTCCCAGATCCTAATTCACGGGATCTCCGATCACAAAGGTTGGGTTACTACTATGGTGTAACATCTATGGGTCTCATACCCATCTCCTCGATGCAATATCTATCACATTTCGTGATAGTCCCTTTGTAAAGGATCTGCCAGTTTTTATACATTTGTATATACGTAATAGCTTATTACTCGGAGTTTCTCAACTTCGACAGACTTCAAGCGTCTTTTCACGTGTCTTGATGACTTTGCATTATCTTTAGAATTGTTCACTTTAGCGATAACCGTTTGGTTATCACAATTCATAAGAATAGCGGTACAGGTTTTTCAACAACCGGCAAGTCCATCAAGAGCTCACGCAGCCATTCTGCCTCAACGATGGCTGTGTCCAGCGATTAATTCTGCTTCCATAGTTGACCTCGTCAATATGGTTTGCTTGCAAGACCTCCATGACACTGCGCCACCACCATGAGTAAATACATACCCACTTGTTGCGTAAAGTACATCAACATCGGAGATCCAATTTGAATCACTATATCCTTCTAGCACAGCAGGATGCCTGAATAAGTAATTCCGTAACTCATAGTACCTCTCGGATAGCGCAAGACCCTTTCTAGTGCATGCCAATGATCATCACCGGGTTGGACATGAACCTACTTAGTTTGCTCACAGCAAAGAGATATCTAGTCTTGTGGCGCTAGCTAAGTACATGAGTGAACCGACAATTTGAGAGTATCTTAATTGATCTCTCGTTTCTTTCTTGTTCTTTACGAGTGTCACGCTGGGATCATAAGGTGTTGGAGAAGGCTTGCTATCCATAAAACCGAATCGGTTCAAGACCTTCTCAACATAGTGAGATTGCGTTAATGTAATCCTCTCATCCTTAATAAGTTTGATGTTTAGAATTACATCGGCTTCTCCCGGATCTTTCATGTCAAAACTTTTTGATAGAAAAGACTTGACCTCATTAATTGCATTAATGTTTGTACCAAAGATCGGTATGTAGTCCACATACAAACATAATATGACACTATTGCCCCCACCATGGCAATAGTAAACACACCTATCAGCCTCGTTAATGACAAATCCTGCAGAAGTCAAAGTTCTTTCAAACTTCTCATGCCATTGCTTAGGTGCCTGTTTGAGACCATACAAAGATTTTAACAACTTGCACACCTTTCTCTCTTCACCCTTTACCACAAACCCGTCAGGGCTGATCCATATAGATCTCCTCTTCCAACTCTCCATTGAGAAAAGCTGTCTTTACATCCATTTGATGAATGATAAGACCATAAGAGGCAGCCAAGGAAAGTAACACTCGAATGGTGGTCATTCTAGCAGCGGGTGAATAGGTGTCAAAGTAATCTTCGCCTTCTTTACGAGTGTAGCCCTTGGCCACTAGCCGCCTTGTACTTATCAATAGTACCATCAGGCTTTAGCTTCTTTTGAACACCCACTTACAGCCCACAGGTTTACAACCATATGGTCTATCGGTTAGTTCCCAAGTTCCATTAGAAAGAATTGAGTCCATCTCATTATGAATAGCTTCTTTCCAATCATCTACATCCGGAGATGCATATGCTACTGCAATCGTCTTGGGTGTGTAGTCCACAAGGTATACAATGAAATCATCACCAAAGGATTTTGCAATCCTTTGTCTCTTGTTCCTTCTAGGAACTTCATTGTTATCCTTCTCAAGGACTTCCTCATGTGATTGTTGAAATATTCATCAGTTGTACTAGATTCAGGAATTATCTCGGAAGAAAATCTAACAATGCTATGCATATCTTTCATAGGAAATATGTTCTCAAAAATGTTGCATCACGAGATTCCATTATAGTATCAACATGCATATCGGTACTTCAGATTTTACCACTAAAACCTATAAGCAATGCTCCGTTGAGCATACCCTAGAAAGACACAATCCACTGTCTTTGGTCCAAGTTTGCGTTTCTTAGGAATAGGAATATTGACCTTTGCCAAACATCCCCAAGTGCGCAAATAAGAAAGTGATGGTTTCTCCCAACCCACTCCTCATAAGGGTTTTCTCTTTATTATTGTTGGGAACTCTATTCAGGACATGACATGAAGTCAATAGAGCCTCCCCCACCATGCCTTAGATAAACCAGCGGTGTCTAACATGGCATTCACCAAGTCGTCAATGTGCGGTTTTTCCTCTCGGCCCTCCATTTGATTGAGGTGAATAGGGGCGTCCTCTCATGAATAATACCATGTTCCTCACAAAATTCATCAAAACTTTTGGAAAATACTCTCCACCATCATCGGACTAAGGCGCTTGATCTTTCTCTCTAGTTGATTTTCAACTACAGCTTTATAGATTTTAAAGTAGTCTAATGCTTCATCTTTAGTTTGCAACAAATAAACATAGCAAAATCTAGTCGCATCATCAATCAAAGTCATGAAATATCTCTTTCCACCTTTTGTCAACACACCATTCATCTCACAAAGATCAGAATGTATGAGTTCTAGAGGTGCCAAGTTTCTCTCCTCGGCAACCTTATGAGGTTTTCGAGGTTGCTTAGATTGCACACAACTATGGCACTTAGAACCTTTGGCAACTGTGAAGTTCGGAATTAAACTCATGCTGGATAGCCGAGACATTAAACCAAAATTAATATGACATAAACGAGAGTGCCAAATACTTGCATCATCATTAACACTAGCACAAATTTGGTTTATTGACTTATTGCAAAAATCTGAAAGAGAAAAGCGGAACAAGCCTCTGCACTCATAGCCTTTTCCTATAAATTGTCCAAATCTTGACACGATTACTTTATTGGACTCTAAAACTACCTTAAATCCATCTCGACATAGAAGGGAGCCGCTAACTAGATTCTTGTTCATAGTAGGGACATGCTGCACGTTCCTTAGTTGCACGATCTTTCCGAAGTAAACTTCAGATCCACCGTGCCAATGCCACGAGCGAAGCATGTGACCCATTCCCCATTAGGGCGGAAGAATCCCTTGCGACCTGATAAGAAGTAATCAGGGAGATGTCAGCACACACATGAGCGTTAGCACCGAATCAATCCACCAAGAAGATGATTGAAATCTGAAAGCACAATAGGTAAATTACCATACCCATCAAGTTGCTAGCGGTCACCATGTTGACAGTCTTGGAGTTTGTTTTCCCTCTTGATCTGCACGTTCGGGGCATTCCTTGGAAAAGTCCAGGCTTCCCACAGGCGTAGCACTCTAGCTCAGCCTTGTTGAACTTCTTCTTCTTGAAGGTAGTAGTCTTGGTAGGCTTGTTGAAAACAGGTTTGTTCTTCCCTTTGTTCTTGTTCGTGGGTACCTCTGCACCATGTTAGCAGAGGCTGAACCTCACCTCCTTTTTCAATTGGTATCTTTAGCCGAGCTTTTCTTCAACATCAAGAGATGCAATTAGATTTTCAACTGATATCTCCTGTCTCTTATGCTTGAGTTGTGGCGAAATTCCTCCATGAAGGAGGCAACTTTGCAATCATGCACCCAGCCACGAATTTGTCGGGTAGAACACATTTAAGGAGTTCAAGTTCCTTCACAATGCCTTTATCTCATGAGCTTGTTCAACCACAGAGCGGTTATTCACCATCTTGTAGTCATGAAAACTCTCCATGATGTACAGTTCACTTTGCTGCATCTGTTGCACGAATTTTGCATTGATGCATCTCACAGAATTTTTCCGTCGTTTATGTGCATGTACACATCACACGGACGGTCAGCAAGAACACTCGAGAATGCATCCCACAAACATAGTATTGGCTTCCTGGAATTTTCTCCGATCTTTGTCGGTCATTCCCTCTGGAGCACCAACACTAGTGTGGAAAACTTTCGAGGCGATAAGCAGTGGTCTTCACCTGCCACCTCTTAAAGTGCACACGGTAAACTTATCCGGCCTCGATGCATCAGCGAATCCAGCCATAGTTAACTCAGAAATTGCCTATAATTAGGTTTTTGGATTGTTGGAATATTAGGCAAGTTCATGATTAATTCGATAAATAATTCATGACTAGAAGAGATACTAGCATGCAATAATCTAGCAAACTAGAAGAACAGCAAGACATGCATAACAGCAGCAAACACGTAACAATAGCTGTAAAGCAGAGACATGAGCGAGAGGATGTTGGGCGTCTTGATCGTTAGCTATTATGGGTGCGGCGGTGTTGATAGCGATGTTGGTGACGATCTGCTGCTGGCGGCGATGAATCTGACGATGAGTAGCACCGCCGACTTGGACGGAAGGCGACCCGTGATGGCGAATTTGAGCGATCGCGCTGGCGCTTCCCAAAAACCTAATTCGTCCTCTCCGGTGCAGGATCGCAAAGAGCGAGCGGTTCGGAGACCTGCTCTCCAGCGCCCGATGCTGCCGGCGTTTGGGATGGAGTGAACTACGATGGCGGCGCAAGTTGTGAGATGAGGCAAAACCCTAGGTGTTTTTCGGTGTGTCTCGGCGCGGCGGTAGCTGTATATATATTAGGACCAGAGGCGGTATTGTGTCGCGACCACAATCCCAAACCGACTCGGTTTCTAATTCGTATACTTACGGACAAGAAATCAAAACTTGTCTGCCAAGACATAAAAATAAAACGGCAAAAGAAGCTGCGCTCCTGCAAGAGACGGACGGTTTCGGCGGACCATTCACGCGCATATGCATATCGCGCGCCGCCTCGCCTGCCACGCCCGGCCCGGCCAGGCCAGGCGAGGCGAGGCGAGCGGCCAGCAGCGATGTGGTTTTCCTTTCTCTTCTCACACACCACTTAGAGTGGTGGAAGAACCCACTATATAAAGGGTCCAACTCTTCTTCAACTTCCAAGGTGGGACTAAACTTAGCACCACCACTTGCCATTTTACACATGGGCTTTGAGATTTCAGAAATTGCTATGGGCCTAGCCCATTAATTCTAACAATCCCCACCAGATCTCAAATACCCATTTAGAGATTTGCCTTCTCTCACCACTTGTTTAATATACCGGTGTTTCAGCAGAGATTAAGTTGAACTTCGCCTAGAACTTTAAGCTACATCCATTCACAACTTGACAATGGACTATGCCTTGAATTGCTAGTTTTGTGTGAACAGGTTTCACTCAAAGTCTTAACCATACTGACCGCCATGAGGCTACCCAGCAGTTTGGAGCTTATCGTCATACTCCTGGTCTCTTCATGAGTTTACTAGAGATCACCCAAATCTCATAGGCTGCGGCGTTTACGATCGAGAACTCATATAGGTGTGTTCTTTCAAGACTGCTCTGTAGGACAGCATCTTTGCTAATTATAGCCAATAGAACCACATTAAGGCATGTTGCCGACCTGCCTTACTGATCTGAGCCTTACAGCTCGAGAGTTTTGCATCTTCACTTGGAGCGATCATAAGTTATTACTCTCCTCGGTTAACCAATAGCTTGTTCTTCCCAGATCCTAATTCACGGGATCTCCGATCACAAAGTTTGAGTTACTACTATGGTGTAACATCTATGGGTCTCATACCCATCTCCTCGATGCAATATCTATCACATTTCGTGATAGTCCCTTTGTAAAGGGATCTGCTAGGTTTTATACATTTGTATATACGTATGATTATTACTCGGAGTTTCTCAACTTCGACAGACTTCAAGCGTCTTTTCACGTGTCTTGATGACTTTGCATTATCTTTAGAATTGTTCACTTTAGCGATAACCGTTTGGTTATCACAATTCATAAGAATAGCGGTACAGGTTTTTCAACAACCGGCAAGTCCATCAAAGCTCACGCAGCCATTACGCCTCAACGATGGCTGTGTCCAGCGATTAATTCTGCTTCCATAGTTGACCTCGTCAATATGGTTTGCTTGCAAGACCTCCATGACACTGCGCCACCACCATGAGTAAATACATACCCACTTGTTGCGTAAAGTACATCAACATCGGAGATCCAATTTGAATCACTATATCCTTCTAGCACAGCAGGATGCCTGAATAAGTAATTCCGTAACTCATAGTACCTCTCGGATAGCGCAAGACCCTTTCTAGTGCATGCCAATGATCATCACCGGGTTGGACATGAACCTACTCAGTTTGCTCACAGCAAAAGAGATATCTAGTCTTGTAGCGCTAGCTAAGTACATGAGTGAACCGACAATTTGAGAGTATCTTAATTGATCTCGTTTCTTTCTTGTTCTTTACGAGTGTCACGCTGGGATCATAAGGTGTTGGAGAAGGCTTGCTATCCATAAAACCGAATCGGTTCAAGACCTTCTCAACATAGTGAGATTGCGTTAATGTAATCCCTCTCATCCTTAATAAGTTTGATGTTTAGAATTACATCGGCTTCTCCCGGATCTTTCATGTCAAAACTTTTTGATAGAAAAGACTTGACCTCATTAATTGCATTAATGTTTGTACCAAAGATCGATATGTAGTCCACATACAAACATAATATGACACTATTGCCCCCACCATGGCAATAGTAAACACACCTATCAGCCTCGTTAATGACAAATCCTGCAGAAGTCAAAGTTCTTTCAAACTTCTCATGCCATTGCTTAGGTGCTGTTTGAGACCATACAAAGATTTTAACAACTTGCACACCTTTCTCTCTTCACCCTTTACCACAAACCCGTCGGGCTGATCCATATAGATCTCCTCTTCCAACTCTCCATTGAGAAAAGCTGTCTTTACATCCATTTGATGAATGATAAGACCATAAGAGGCAGCCAAGGAAAGTAACACTCGAATGGTGGTCATTCTAGCAGCGGGTGAATAGGTGTCAAAGTAATCTTCGCCTTCTTTACGAGTGTAGCCCTTGGCCACTAGCAGCGCTTTGTACTTATCAATAGTACCATCAGGCTTTAGCTTCTTTTGAACACCCACTTACAGCCCACAGGTTTACAACCATATGGTCTATCAGTTAGTTCCCAAGTTCCATTAGAAAGAATTGAGTCCATCTCATTATGAATAGCTTCTTTCCAATCATCTACATCCGGAGATGCATATGCTTCTGCAATCGTCTTGGGTGTGTCGTCCACAAGGTATACAATGAAATCATCACCAAAGTTTTGCAATCCTTTGTCTCTTGTTCCTTCTAGGAACTTCATTGTTATCCTTCTCAAGGACTTCCTCATGTGATTGTTGAAATATTCATCGGTTGTACTAGATTCAGGAATTATCTCGGAAGAAAATCTAACAATGCTATGCATATCTTTCATAGGAAATATGTTCTCAAAAATGTTGCATCACGAGATTCCATTATAGTATCAACATGCATATCAGGTACTTCAGATTTTACCACTAAAAACCTATAAGCATTGCTCCGTTGAGCATATCCTAGAAAGACAAAATCCATTGTCTTTGGTCCAAGTTTGCGTTTCTTAGGAATAGGAATATTGACCTTTGCCAAACATCCCCAAGTGCGCAAATAAGAAAGTGATGGTTTTCTCCCAACCCACTCCTCATAAGGGGTTTTCTCTTTATTATTGTTGGGAACTCTATTCAGGACATGACATGAAGTCAATAGAGCCTCCCCCCACCATGCCTTAGATAAACCAGCAGTGTCTAACATGGCATTCACCAAGTCAGTCAATGTGCGGTTTTTCCTCTCGGCCACTCCATTTGATTGAGGTGAATAGGGAGGCGTCCTCTCATGAATAATACCATGTTCCTCACAAAATTCATCAAAAACTTTTGGAAAATACTCTCCACCATCATCGGAACTAAGACGCTTGATCTTTCTCTCTAGTTGATTTTCAACTACAGCTTTATAGATTTTAAAGTAGTCTAATGCTTCATCTTTAGTTTGCAACAAATAAACATAGCAAAATCTAGTCGCATCATCAATCAAAGTCATGAAATATCTCTTTCCACCTTTTGTCAACACACCATTCATCTCACAAAGATCAGAATGTATGAGTTCTAGAGGTGCCAAGTTTCTCTCCTCGGCAACCTTATGAGGTTTTCGAGGTTGCTTAGATGCACACAACTATGGCACTTAGAACCTTTGGCAACTGTGAAGTTGAATTAAACTCATGCTGGATAGCGAGACATTAAACCAAAATTAATATGACATAAGCGAGAGTGCCAAATACTTGCATCATCATTAACACTAGCACAAATTTGGTTTATTGACTTATTGCAAAAATCTGAAAGAGAAAAGCGGAACAAGCCTCCGCACTCATAGCCTTTTCCTATAAATTGTCCAAATCTTGACACGATTACTTTATTGGACTCTAAAACTACCTTAAATCCATCTCGACATAGAAGGGAGCCGCTAACTAGATTCTTGTTCATAGTAGGGACATGCTGCACGTTCCTTAGTTGCGATCTTTCCGAAGTAAACTTGGATCCACCGTGCCAATGCCACGAGCGAAGCATGTGACCCATTCCCCATTAGGACGGAAGAATCCCTTGCGACCTGATAAAAGTAATCAGGAGATGTCGGCACAGACATGAGCGTTAGCACCGAATCAATCCACCAAGAAGATGATTGAAATCTGAAAGTACAATAGGTAAATTACCATACCCATCGGTATTGCTAGCGGTCACCATGTTGACAGTCTTGGAGTTTGTTTTCCCTCTTGATCACGTTCAGGGCATTCCTTGGAAAAGTGTCCAGGCTTCCCACAGGCGTAGCACTCTAGCTCAGCCTTGTTGAACTTCTTCTTCTTGAAGGTAGTAGTCTTGGTAGGCTTGTTGAAAACAGGTTTGTTCTTCCCTTTGTTCTTGTTAGTGGGTACCTCTGCACCATGTTAGCGGCAGGCTGAACCTCACCTCCTTTTTCAGTGGTATCTTTAGCCCGAGCTTTTCTTCAACATCAAGAGATGCAATCAGATTTTCAACTGATATCTCCTGTCTCTTATGCTTGAGTTGTGGCGAAATTCCTCCATGAAGGAGGCAACTTTGCAATCATGCACCCAGCCACGAATTTGTCGGGTAGAACACATTTAAGGAGTTCAAGTTCCTTCACAATGCCTTTGTATCTCATGAGCTTGTTCAACCACAGAGCGGTTATTCACCATCTTGTAGTCATGAAAACTCTCCATGATGTACAGTTCCTTTGCTGCATCTGTTGCACAATTTTGCATTCATTGCATCTCACAGAATTTTTCCGTCGTTTATGTGCATGTACACATCACAGACGGTCAACAAGAACACTCGAATGCATCCCACAAACATAGTATTGGCTTCCTGGAATTTTCTCCGATCTTTGTCGGTCATTCCCTCTGGAGCACCAACACTAGTGTGGAAAACTTTCGAGCGATAAGCGGGCGTGGTCTTCACCTGCCACCTCTTAAAGTGCACACCGGTAAACTTATCCGGCCTCGGTGCATCAGCGAATCCAGCCATAGTTAACTCAGAAATTGCCTATAATTAGGTTTTTGGATTGTTGGAATATTAGGCAAGTTCATGATTAATTCGATAAATAATTCATGACTAGAAGAGATACTAGCATGCAATAATCTAGCAAACTAGAAGAACAGCAAGACATGCATAACAGCAGCAAACACGTAACAATAGCTGTAAAACAGACATGAGCGAGAGGATGTTGGGCGTCTTGATCGTTAGCTATTATGGGTGCGGCGGTGTTGATGACGATGTTGGTGACGATCTGCTGCTGGCGGCGATGAATCTGACGATGAGTAGCACCGCCGACTTGGACGGAAGGCGACTCGTGATGGCGAATTTGAGCGATCGCGCTGGCGCTTCCCAAAACCTAATTCGTCCTCTCCGGTGCAGGATCGCAAAGGCGAGCGGTTCGGAGACCTTCTCTCCCAGCCCGATGCGCCGGCGTTTGGGATGGAGTGAACTACGATGGCGGCGCAAGTTGTGAGATGAGGCAAAACCCTAGGTGTTTTTGGTGTGTCTCGGCGCAGCGGTAGCTGTATATATATTAGGACCGGAGCGGTATTGTGTCGCGACCACAATCCCAAACCGACTCGGTTTCTAATTCATATACTTACGGACAAGAAATCAAAACTTGTCTGCCAAGACATAAAATAAAAGCAGCGAAAGGAAGCTGCGCTCCTGCAAGAAGACGGACGGTTTGGCGGACCATTCACGCGCATGTCGCGTATGCGCGCCGCCTCGCCTCGCCACGCCCGGCCCGGCCAGGCCAGGCCAGGCGAGGCGAGGCGGCCAGCGCAGCGTGTGGTTTTCCTTTCTCTTCTCACACACCACTTAGAGTGGTGGAAGAACCCACTATATAAAGGGTCCAACTCTTCTTCAACTTCCAAGGTGGGACTAAACTTAGCACCACCACTTGCCATTTACACATGGGCTTTGAGATTTCAGAAATTGCTATGGGCCTAGCCCATTAATTCTAACAATCCCCACCAGATCTCAAATACCCATTTAGAGAGTTGCCTTCTCTCACCACTTGTTTAATATACCGGTGTTTCAGTGAGACTATTAAGTTGAACTTCGCCTAGAACTTTAAGCTACATCCATTCACAACTTGACAATGGACTATGCCTTGAATTGCTAGTTTTGTGTGAACAGGTTTCACTCAAAGTCTTAACCATGCACGACCGCGATGAGGCTACCCATGGTTTGGAGCTTATCGTCATACTCCTGGTCTCTTCATGAGTTTACTAGAGATCACCCAAATCTCATAGACTGCGGCGTTTACTGATCGAGAACTCATATAGGTGTGTTCTTTCAAGACTGCTCTGTGGGACAGCATCTTTGCTAATTATAGCCAATAGAACCACATTAAGGCATGTTGCCGACCTGCCTTCTGATCTGAGCCTTACAGCTCACGAGAGTTTTGCATCTTCACTTGGAGCGATCATAAGTTATTACTCTCCTCGGTTAACCAATAGCTTGTTCTTCCCGGATCCTAATTCACGGGATCTCCGATCACAAAGTTTGAGTTACTACTATGGTGTAACATCTATGGGTCTCATACCCATCTCCTCGATGCAATATCTATCACATTTCGTGATAATCCCTTTGTAAAGGGATCTGCTAGGTTTTATACTGTTTGTATATACGTAACAGTTATTACTCGGAGTTTCTCAACTTCGACGGACTTCAAGCGTCTTTTCACGTGTCTTGATGACTTTGCATTATCTTTAGAATTGTTCACTTTAGCGATAACCGTTTGGTTATCACAATTCATAAGAATAGCGGTACAGGTTTTTCAACAACCGGCAAGTCCATCAAACTCACGCAGCCATTACGCCTCAACGATGGCTGTGTCCAGCGATTAATTCTGCTTCCATAGTTGACCTCGTCAATATGGTTTGCTTGCAAGACCTCCATGACACTGCGCCACCACCATGAGTAAATACATACCCACTTGTTGCGTAAAGTACATCAACATCGGAGATCCAATTTGAATCACTATATCCTTCTAGCACAGCAGGATGCCTGAATAAGTAATTCCGTAACTCATAGTACCTCTCGGATAACGCAAGACCCTTTCTAGTGCATGCCGATGATCATCACCGGGTTGGACATGAACCTACTCAGTTTGCTCACAGCAAAGAGATATCTAGTCTTGTAGCGCTAGCTAAGTACATGAGTGAACCGACAATTTGAGAGTATCTTAATTGATCTCGTTTCTTTCTTGTTCTTTACGAGTGTCACGCTGGGATCATAAGGTGTTGGAGAAGGCTTGCTATCCATAAAACCGAATCGGTTCAAGACCTTCTCAACATAGTGAGATTGCGTTAATGTAATCCCACTCTCATCCTTAATAAGTTTGATGTTTAGAATTACATCGGCTTCTCCCGGATCTTTCATGTCAAAACTTTTTGATAGAAAAGACTTGACCTCATTAATTGCATTAATGTTTGTACCAAAGATCGATATGTAGTCCACATACAAACATAATATGACACTATTGCCCCCACCATGGCGATAGTAAACACACCTATCAGCCTCGTTAATGACAAATCCTGCAGAAGTCAAAGTTCTTTCAAACTTCTCATGCCATTGCTTAGGTGCTGTTTGAGACCATACAAAGATTTTAACAACTTGCACACTTTCTCTCTTCACCCTTTACCACAAACCCGTCGAGGCTGATCCATATAGATCTCCTCTTCCAACTCTCCATTGAGAAAAGCTGTCTTTACATCCATTTGATGAATGATAAGACCATAAGAGGCAGCCAAGGAAAGTAACACTCGAATGGTGGTCATTCTAGCAGGGGTGAATAGGTGTCAAAGTAATCTTCGCCTTCTTTACGAGGGTAGCCCTTGGCCACTAGTCGCGCCTTGTACTTATCAATAGTACCATCAGGCTTTAGCTTCTTTTGAACACCCACTTACAGCCCACAGGTTTACAACCATATGGTCTATCAGTTAGTTCCCAAGTTCCATTAGAAAGAATTGAGTCCATCTCATTATGAACAGCTTATTTCCAATCATCTACATCCGGAGATGCATATGTACAAATCGTCTTGGGTGTATCGTCCACAAGGTATACAATGAAATCATCACCAAAGGATTTTGCAATCCTTTGTCTCTTGTTCCTTCTAGGAACTTCATTGTTATCCTTCTCAAGGACTTCCTCATGTGATTGTTCGAAATATTCATCAGTTGTACTAGATTCAGGAATTATCTCAGAAGAAAATCTAACAATGCTATGCATATCTTTCATAGGAAATATGTTCTCAAAAAATGTTGCATCACGAGATTCCATTATAGTATCAACATGCATATCAGGTACTTCAGATTTTACCACTAAAAACCTATAAGCATTGCTCCGTTGAGCATATCCTAGAAAGACAAAATCCATTGTCTTTGGTCCAAGTTTGCGTTTCTTAGGAATAGGAATATTGACCTTTGCCAAACATCCCCAAGTCGCAAATAAGAAAGTGATGGTTTCTCCCAACCCACTCCTCATAAGGGTTTTCTCTTTATTATTGTTGGGAACTCTATTCAGGACATGACATGAAGTCAATAGAGCCTCCCCACCATGCCTTAGATAAACCAGCGGTGTCTAACATGGCATTCACCAAGTCAGTCAATGTGCGGTTTTCCTCTCGGCCACTCCATTTGATTGAGGTGAATAGGGAGGCGTCCTCTCATGAATAATACCATGTTCCTCACAAAATTCATCAAAAACTTTTGGAAAATACTCTCCACCACGATCGGACCTAAGACGCTTGATCTTTCTCTCTAGTTGATTTTCAACTTCAGCTTTATAGATTTTAAAGTAGTATAATGCTTCATCTTTAGTTTGCAACAAATAAACATAGCAAAATATAGTCACATCATCAATCGAAGTCATGAAATATCTCTTTCCACCTTTTGTCAACACACCATTCATCTCACAAAGATCATAATGTATGAGTTCTAGAGGTGCCAAGTTTCTCTCCTCGGCAACCTTATGAGGCTTTCGAGGTTGCTTAGATTGCACACAACTATGGCACTTAGAACCTTTGGCAACTGTGAAGTTCGGAATTAAACTCATGCTGGATAGCCGAGACATTAAACCAAAATTAATATGACATAAACGAGAGTGCCAAATACTTGCATCATCATTAACACTAGCACAAATTTGGTTTATTGACTTATTGCAAAAATCTGAAAGAGAAAAGCGGAACAAGCCTCCGCACTCATAGCCTTTTCCTATAAATTGTCCAAATCTTGACACGATTACTTTATTGGACTCTAAAACTACCTTAAATCCATCTCGGCATAGAAGGGAGCCGCTAACTAGATTCTTGTTCATAGTAGGGACATGCTGCACGTTCCTTAGTTGCACGATCTTTCCCGAAGTAAACTTCAGATCCACCGTACCAATGCCACGAATAGAAGCATGTGACCCATTCCCCATTAGGACGGAAGAATCCCTTGCGACCTGATAAGAAGTAAACAGGGAGATGTCAGCACAGACATGAACGTTAGAACCCGAATCAATCCACCAAGAAGATGATTGAAATACTGAAAGCACAATAGGTAAATTACCATACCCATCAGTATTGCTAGCGGTCACCATGTTGACAGTCTTGGAGTTTGTTTTCCCTCTTCGGTCTGCACGTTCAGGGCATTCCTTGGAAAAGTGTCCAGGCTTCCCACAGACGTAGCACTCTAGCTCAGCCTTGTTGAACTTCTTCTTCTTGAAGGTAGTAGTCATGGTAGGCTTGTTGAAAACAGGTTTGTTCTTCCCTTTGTTCTTGTTACGTGGGTACCTCTGCACCATGTTAGCGATGGCTGAACCTCACCTCCTTTTTCAGTGGTATCTTTAGCCCGAGCTTTTCTTCAACATCAAGAGATGCAATCAGATTTTCAACTGATATCTCCTGTCTCTTATGCTTGAGTTGTGGCGAAATTCCTCCATGAAGGAGGCAACTTTGCAATCATGCACCCAGCCACGAATTTGTCGGGTAGAACACATTTAAGAAGTTCAAGTTCCTTCACAATGCATTGTATCTCATGAGCTTGTTCAACCATAGAACGGTTATTCACCATCTTGTAGTCATGAAAATTCTCCATGATGTACAGTTCCTTTGCTGCATCTGTTGCACGAATTTTGCATTGATGCATCTCACAGAATTTTTCCGTCGTTTATGTGCATGTACACATCACACAAGCGGTCAAGCAAGAACACTCAGAATGCATCCCACAAACATAGTATTGGCTTCCTGGAATTTTCTCCGATCTTAAATGGTCATTCCCTCTGGAGCACCAACACTAGCGTGGAAAACTTTCGAGCGATAAGCGGGCGAGGTCTTCACTTGCCACCTCTTAAAGTGCACACGGTAAACTTATCCGGCCTCGATGCATCAGCGAATCCAGCCATAGTTAACTCAGAAATTGCCTATAATTAGGTTTTTGGATTGTTGGAATATTAGGCAAGTTCATGATTAATTCCAGTAAATAATTCATGACTAGAAGATATACTAGCATGCAATAATCCAGCAAACTAGAAGAACAGCAAGACATGCATTGTGACGCCCGGGTGATTACGCTACAGTAATCCGCTCTTAATCCGCACTGATGATGCCACGTCACCTCGGTTACCGTTGACAACTCTCGCGTTGTTTCAAATCAATTTCAAAATTTAAATTCAACAAGGTCAAACATTTAAAGTTTTCAAATATTAAACTTTATATGTTCGGAGTGAACCAAATATTTCATAAGTATTTATGGTGGTGAAACCCCACTTTTATAAAATGTTTACTTACTCTAAGCTGATTAAAACAGTAGCAAATTACAATTATTTAAGTGCTTAAAAATTTTAAACATTTTCAAAAAAAAAAAAGGGAAAAGCCCCCCTCCTGGCCACCCGACCCAGCCCGGCCTACCACCAGCCGGCCCACCCGGCCCAGGCCAGCAGCCCCAGCCTATAGGCCAGCGCCCCCACCCAAACCCTAGTTCTCACCGAACCAGCCCCCCACTTCCCCCCCCTCGCCCCCCCTCCCTCCTCTCCCGATCAATCGGGATCGGGCTTGACCGCCGCCGCCCGCCCCCCCCCTCTCCTCCCTCTGCCTCCCAGCGCCACACACCAGCGCCCAGCCTCGCGCCCCCCCATCCCGTCGCCCGTCGGCCTCATCCCGACCAGCGGTCCGTCGCCGAGCCACCTCGCGGACCACCGCCCGAACGCCTCTCCGCCCGCCTCCAGCAGTGCGTCACCGACCGCGATGAAACAACCCTCCTAGACCCCTTGAACCCCCACAGAGCTTCTTCCCCCCCTCGGGCCCTCGCTCCCCTCTCCTCTCCCGTCGCTCGCGCCGGCGCGCCCGCCAAGTCCGCCACCCCCCCTCGCCCGGCGCCCCACTCCCCACGGCCTCCCCCACACCGCGTTTTCTTTCTCCCCGATCCAAACCGGATCGGGCCGACTCCACACCGGCGCCCCTCGCCGACGTCCTCACCTCCCCCTTTTCTGGACGGGAGGGGCCCCGCCGTCGTCGCCACGGCCTCCATTGCCGACCCGCCGCCGCCCATGATGCCTCACCGGCCTTCGCCCCGATAGTGGCGCCCGGCCCCTCATCGCCCAGCAGCCGTCGTCGAACCTCGCCCGCCGCGTCCTCACCTCCACGCCGTCGCTCCTGCGTCCCACCTCCGCCGCTCCTCTTGCCGCCCTCCCCTGCCGTCGCCGCCACTACCCGGCGGCGCCCGTCGCCCGACCGCCATGGCCAAGCGCCCGGCGCTTGCCCCATCGCTCGGCCCTCACACGGGTCGGGCGCCCACACCCCATGCATTCGATAAAACCGCACCCATAAACCCCCCACAGGCCTGACCAAAGGGCCCCGCCCTAACGTTTCTTTAAAGCGAAACTAAAATGAACTAAAATGAATTAATCAAATTAACTAATTAATTAATTAATTAATTAATTAGGTAATTAATTAAACTAATTAATTCGGATTAGTTAAACCCAATCATTAGTTAAATTAATTGGGTAATTAATTAAACTAATTAATTCTGCATTAATTAACACTAATTATTAATTAACTTAATTAACTTAATTAACTAAGGTTAATTAATCGATTAGGTTAATTAGGCCATTAGTGAATGACATGTGGGACCCACATCGGGGTTGACTTAGTCAACCTGTTGATGATAACGTCGGCATGACCTCATCTTGATGTCATAAATCAATTCGAAATTAATTAAATAATTAATTGAAATTCCGAAATTAATAAAACCTTTTATAAATCATAACTTTTAATCCGTAATCCGGATTAAAATATTTTCAACATGAAAGTTGCTCGAGCGGCGAGGCGAATTCGGATCGCGATCCGTTCGTCCACCGCCGTCTCTAACCTATCGAACCTGCAAACTTCTCCTCCGGTTCATCATGTATGACGGGCGTCCGGGCAGGATAACTTCGGATGCTTCCCCCTAAACCAAGTACCCTCTTACCACGTTAGGGCACGCCTAGCATCGCTTCTTGGCATGTCATGCATCGTTATGCATCTGTTATCGTGTATTCATTGTTTCTTCCCCTCTTCTCTTGGTAGACTACTGAGACCAAGCCTTTTGCAGTGGCCGTTCGACTACAAGATCTTGTGATCCCTCTCTCTTGCCCGAGCAACCGGCAAGCCCCCCTTTGATCATCCCGATATCGCCCATTCCATTCTCTTATTGCTTGCACTAGATTTTTGCTCTTTATTATTGTTGCTCCTATTACATTGCATAGCTTTGTTTATTGTAACTTTGCTTTGTTACCTACACCTTATCCTAAACTGCTTAGTATAGGTTGGTTAGAGACCCATCGGTGACCCCACCTTGTCCTTGTTGCCCTGCTTCATCATTGAAGACCGATCAGCGGGATAGAAGACCAGGCCCGACACGCACATCACTTCCCTTAGTTGCTCGACACTACTAGGTTACTATCGAGTACCGAGGGTGAAACCTCTCTGACACCTCGATATTAACCACAGTAGTATAGCTATCCGGTTGTGGACATCGAGGTGATTTTCCTCCTTAACCACTTCGATCGACTCGTCGTGCAACCCCTCAAGTGTGGACCTCGGGGTGAATCCTCTAATGTTCACCTTGATGACTACATTGAGTGGAATTCACGGGGTGATTCCTCGTGTTTTCCCTTGATGTTTGGACTCACGGTTGCTTGGACTGTTACCCTTTGTTACTTGGAAAGGCGAATTGACCACGAGGGTACCAGCGTGTAATTGCAGTGATGTGGAGCGGGTTGACTGGAGGTGCCCGCGAGATAATTACGGGCGTGGCGGGCATTCCTAGCCCTTGCCGCAAGTCCTCGAGGCGGAGCAGCGGGTCACATCTTTCGTGAGTCTCGCTTGTTACCGCGCGTTCCTAATCCACTCGATTTGGATATTTGATCCGAGGGCCTCGGCACGATAGCACTAACCATCACGTGGGCTAAGTATGGGCGTTCTGCGTCGTATACATCAGCCGAAGCTTATTAGGCGTCGGCGTCGGAGCGGCGGCGCGGATTGGGCTGGAGCGCTGTTAGGCTAGAATGCTGCTTCGGCCGCCCTCGCAGCGTCGAGGAGTTCGGGAGATGGCCCATGACCCACAGGGGCATAGGTTTAGTCCGCGTCTGGCCTCTCTATTAAGCCTAGGTCGGGTTGCGGCGTTTGTTTGACCGAGGCGGGCATGACCTGGAAAGTGTGTCCGGCGGAGTTAAGCGGCGTGGTGGGTAAGTTGGTGCACCCTGCGGAGAAAACATCTATCGATAGCCTGTCCTCTGATAGCGGACACTTGGAGTTGTATCGATCGATACAACTAGAACTGGATACTTGAGATGAGACATGGATATGAGCAATGGATTGCGATGAGAATTGGTTTATGATGATAACTGGATAGTATGGCTCTGGGATTTCTTTCTCGCAGGGAGTCGAGAAAGGATCTCTGGCCGAGGTTGATAACACTACTGCTACTTTAAGTTATGTTACCCTACTCCCTCTTGTTTGCTGCAAGATGGTGGTTTCCGGAAGATGCTAGTCTTCGATAGGACTAGGCCTTCTCTCTTTTCTGGCATTTCTGCAGTTCAGTCCACTGATATGGCCTTTACACATATATCCATGCATATGTAGTGTAGCTCCTTGCTTGCAGTACTTTGGATGAGTACTCACGGTTGCCTTGTTTCCCCTTTTCCCTATCTCTACTCGATTGCTGCTATCGGGCGATGGAGCCGGGATCGAGCGCCACCGCCTCGGCGACTACTACTACTCGGGCGCCTACTACTACTACGTGCAGCCCGCCAGCGGCGACCGGGAGTGACCTAGGAGGATCCCGAGGCGGGAGGCCTGCTCCTCTTCGATCTGTATCCCAGTTTGTGCTAGCCATCTTATGGCACCTTGTTTAACTTATATGCGTACTCAGATATTGTTGCTTCCACTGACTTCGTCTATGATCGAGCACTTGTATTCGAGCCCTCGAGGCCCTGGCTTGTATTATGATGCTTGTATGACTTATTTTATTTGTAGAGTTGTGTTGTGATATCTTCCGTGAGTCCTTGATCTTGATCGTACACATTTGCGTGCATGATTAGTGTACGATTGAATCGAAGCGTCACAAGATGGTATCGAGCCATTGCTGTAGGAATCCTTTCCAACTCCTTGGCGAAGTCGAGTCTAGACATTGCAAAACTTTTACTAACATGGCTGTGTGTCTTATGGGCTGCGTCGCCATTGGGTGGTATTAGGATCTTTTACTCCTCGATCTTTACTCCGGATTCTGAACTCTCTTCTATTCGGGTTAAGCGATTTTGTTAAAACAACACTAACTTTAGGTTCTCATAAGTACTTTCTCCCGGAGAGCCCCTCACTTCAGATGGTGATGCTAATCGGAAGATTCGAAGATACTATCGATGTCCTCTCGAGGCCTTGTGCTCATCACTTATGCTATTCCTGACCACCGATAAATCCGTATGGATTACTACTTACACTTGCCATTCATACGATCACCCCCCCAGTGATCTTGTTATTACAAGATACCCTGAAGTTTTCTCTATTGATCCGAGAATACTTTGTGCCTACTGCCTAGCAGTTCCTTGCCACATGAATACCCCTTCAAATAAATCCTCGCACTTGTCGAGTATCCGCTCATTCCTGTTGTTCATGTGTTACACAAAATTCTTCAAAATACTATTCGATCTCCGAGAATCCTCTGGAGCCTTTGGCTCTTGAAATTCTTGCTTGCTTGCATTATGGTTAATCCCATAAGTCTCGTAGCCATATTGACATTCCTTGTCATTATCATTTTGGGTCTGTTGACTCAATATGTTTGCGAATACCATAATCATCATTGATTCTTATAAGTTACCTTTACGGCTGAGCTGCCATTCTTTTAACGGAATTGGTTCTTGACCAATCCAATTGCCGTTGATTGTACCTAAGGCTATTCAACTTATCCACCCTAAATCGAGCATTGCTTGATCCCTTGTTTTAGGAATCATAATTCATTTGCATTTGACAATTGAGTTAGTCATTTGTTTCTATAATTTGATCTCCTTGCATTCTTCTTCCTCTAGATGAGTCTTGATGCTCACATCGGATCCCTTGTGGACCACCAGATCCTTTGTTGGATTTTATCGACAACGCCCTTCATATTCAATAACCTTGTGAGCTTTTCCTCGATACATAATGCCTTTGGTAAATTGCATCCTTCCTTTTGCCAACCATGCTCCGCTTTCGAGCTAGTGGTATTTACTATTGAAGCTTGTGGTATATGTTTCCGTGTTACCTGCGGGTTGAACCTATGCCTTCCTTTATATGTGTGAACTCGGAAGTTTACACGAGTCATACTCATCTGGTATTTCACCAGGTACAACTTTCAACACTAATGCCTTTATCAGAGCGAGAAGTGAATGGAAGGGTATGCATTGGAAAAATGGGAGTCGACCTTGAACTTTGTGTTCATGCCCATGGACACGATGTAGATCTTATCATTAAAACTTCTCTTAAATTAATTATTCCTTTGGTATAAGTTCATCTTATATCTGGGATCTGGCCTTTTGCAATCGTGGTTCCGACCATGATTGTTCTTCTTTGATCTCATTTCTCGGACAAGTTAAAACAATTGTCTCCTATGGATCAATACACCAGTCCAACCTTTACTTTGATCTTGTGTCGAGTATTACCCCCACAGTATCTCGAGATTGTCATGGAACTACATAACTTTTTATGAGTTCTTCAAGTGCTACCTTCCCACTGATTCCAATTTTTCACGGGCTCTAAGTTTTAAACACTCAAAGACACCGATAGATGAACCGAGTCCGCACTACGGTTCAACAACTCTTCAGTGAGCTTCTATAAGTACGAGTTGGTACCCGATCACGCCGTTCCTAGCCTGTTTGGCTATACCTTTGTCGTGATGATTTTAACTGTACTACCCGTTCCTTCTTCACGGAACACAATTTTCGACGGTGAATTAACCTTACGTCGATCCTCATCGTCTTATCATTTCACCTTGGACAAAAAGCTTGGTATCGAGTTTGTGTCGTACCCTTGGTTCTAATAACCTTTCACGTCAGCATTACTTTGACTTGATGTCGTCACCGATCGATTACATCTTCATGAAGTCACTCGACAATTGTGTCGTGATCACCAACATTCTGAGCTCATCCAGGGTATCAACTGAATTCATGATGAGAAATACCATCCTTGCCCTCGATGATTTGCATTATCGCCGACCACTTTATGCCTTCCCACCAACACAAGCTTGTTCATGTTTGGTGTTATACCTTGAGTTCCTTGCTACCCAGCAATCGTTCTTCTCTACCTTGGAGTATTACCATCTGTTAATATCAAGGAGGTTGTGAGGACTGCTCCACTTTTCTTCTCAGGTATCCTAAGTCTGAGTTATCCTGACACCAATCGGATCTGAATCTCGGTCAGATATGATGGTCGGGACAACTTTCCAAGAGTATGTTATTGGTCCTTTGATGAACCGGTAGCATGATGTCATGCCTAACACCCCCCCTCCCCCCCGGCTGGAGGACCTATCATTATAGATTCCTTTCAGCAGGTTTATCCTTTCATCCATGAGGGAATTGTAATACTGTTTCAACCAGTTATTCCTGATGAATCCTTCGTGATTCCAAGTCTGATCTTCACCTGAAGACCATGTCAATGCTGTCTCGAAACATGTCTGTGATGCTTTGATTTTCAACAAGAACATTCGAAGCCCAATGCTAAATGTTTCTTGCTCAATTATCCGAACACCGTTGTATGGGTAATGTCATGAAATTTCTCTCCCCTTACCTAAGGGGTTTTCTAAATTATATCCTGTCATGGATATCATGCTCTGCTTATCCTTGGTAAGGGTATATCCCTGAAATATGTGTTTAAACACATTTTCCTTTCCATTGTTCTGTTCAATATGATAATCATATTTTTACTTTCCATTGGTTGTTTGAACCTTTCTTGGGATATATATAATCTAAGCAGTGATAACCCCCTACTTAGGTAAGCACCTCGTTATACCACTCTGTAAGTAAGACCCTATTACTATTTGTTGATGACATTCCGGTAACCACCGATGGACGAGAACCTTGCCTATTGGTCCGCCTCGTTCAACGAGCAGGAAAATGGTTCTCTTCGTCCCTCGCCCTTGGTACCTATGTTGTTGCCGACATGACCCCCAGACTCTTCTCTGACTTGCCTTGCTTACATGATCGTGCAGGATGTCAACAACCTACTTCTTTTAACCACATGGTGGGCCCATAACCCACAGGTCACAGGATCGAAACCTGACTCCCCTGTACACCCCCCTGTTCCCAAAGTTATTCCTCCCGCATGGACTCGTATGTAATTCACGGGCCACCGTCATAGTGATCTATTCTGGTATCAGACGCGATACTTACTCTCGCTACTCTGAACCCCTTTCTCACTCTGGTTCAGGCTTCGAGCTACTACCTACCCGCTTGGGGCCTATTATGGTACCTTCGTACCTTACTCTCGAGGTATTTCATAAGTTCAACTCGAGAGATAATCTTATACTAATTCATGGGTTACCCCAGTTGTTTCCCTTAGAAGCATTGTGTCAAGTGGCGGCCCTTTTCTTTCGTAAGTACGATGGAGTTCGAAGAAATGATGACCATTTATCATGATGCATCGGAATAAAGGATTGAAGACATCAACGAAGGGATTAACTTCTTGAGAAGATCCGTTAGATTATCGTAACCAGACCTTTCCCCTTGCTCCCTCTTAAATCTCGGGAATGAGATTTCTTGTAATCAGAGGAGAATTGTGGCCTTGGGTGATTACGCTTCTGATAATCCGCTCTTAATCCGCACTGATGATGCCACGTCACCTCGGTTACCATTGACAACTCTCGCGTTGTTTCAAATCAATTTCAAAATTCAAATTCAACAAGGTCAAACATTTAAAGTTTTCAAATATTAAACTTTATATGTTGGAGATGAACCAAATATTTCATAAGTATTTATGGTGGTGAAACCCCACTTTTATAAAATGTTTACTTACTCTAAGCTGATTAAAACAGTAGCAAATTACAATTATTTAAGTGCTTAAAATTTTAAACATTTCAAAAAAAAAAGGAAAAGCCCCCCCTCCTGGGCCACCCGGCCCACCGGCCAGCTGACCTACTGGCGGCCCACCGGCCCAACCAGCCCCCCCTGCCTATAGGCCAAGCCCCCACCCCAAACCCTAGTTCTCACCGAACCAGCCCCCCTACTTCCCCCACTCGCCCCACCTCCCTCTCCCGATCCAATCGGGATCGGGCTTGACGCCGCCGCCCGGCGCCCCCCTCCTCCCTCGCCTCCCAGCGCCGCCCACACCCAGCGCCCAGCGCTCAGCCCCCCCATCCCGTCGCCCGTCGGCCTCATCCCGACCCCGCGGTCCGTCGCCCGGAGCCACCTCGCCGGACCACCGCCGCCGAACGCCTCTCCGCCCGCCTCCACAACGGTCGTCACCGACCGCGATGAGCAACCCTCCTAGACCCCGCGAACCCCCCCCTGTGAGCTTCTTCCCCCCCTCGGGCCCTCGCTCCCCTCTCCTCTCCCGTCGCGCTGGCGCCGCCCGCCAAGTCCGCCACCCCCCCAGGCGCCCCCACTCCCCACGCCGCTCCCCCACGCGCGTTTTCTTTCTCCCCGATCCAAACGGATCGGGCGGCCTGACACCGCGCCCCTCGCCGACGTCCTCACCCTCCCCTTTTCACGGACCAGGAGGGGCCCCACCGTCGTCGCCACGACGCCTCCATGCCGACCCGCCGCCCGCGACTGCCTCACCGCGCTCGCCCCGATAGTGGCGCCCGGCCCCTCATCGCCCAGCTGCCGTCCCGGGCCTCGCCCGCCGCCTCCTCACCTCCACGCCGTCGCTCCTGCGTCCCACCTCCGCCCGCTCCTCTTGCATGGCCCCTGCCGTCGCCTCCTTTGCTGGCGCCGCCCGTCGCGGCGGCCCGCCTGGCAGCAGCCTGCGTGCAGTCGTCCGCTCGGCCCTCACCCGGGTCGGGCGCCTGCACCATGCAGATAAAAACGCACGCCCATAAACCCCCACGGGCCCCACGACCAAAGGGCCCGCCCACAACGTTTCTTTAAAACGAAACTAAAATGAACTAAAATGAATTAATCAAATTAACTAATTAATTAATTAATTAATTAATTAGGTAATTAATTAAACTAATTAATTCGGATTAGTTAAACCCAATCATTAGTTAAATTAATTGGGTAATTAATTAAACTAATTAATTCTGAATTAATTAACACTAATTATTAATTAACTTAATTAACTAAGGTTAATTAATTAATGATTAGGTTAATTAGGCCATTAGTGAATGACATGTGGGACCCACACAGTCGGGTTGACTTAGTCAACCCTGTTGATGATAACGTCGGCATGACCTCATGTTGATGTCATAAATCTATTTCGAAATTAATTAAATAATTAATTGAAATTCGAAATTAATAAAACCTTTTATAAATCATAACTTTTAATCCGTAATCCGGTTAAAATATTTTCAACATGAAAGTTGCTCGAGCGGCGAGGCGAATTCGGATCGCGATCCATTCGTCCACCGCACGTCTCTAACCTATCGAACCTGCAAACTTCTCCTCCGGTTCATCTCAGCCGACAGACGTCCGGGCAGGATAACTTCCGGATGCTTCCCCCTAAACCAGGTACCCTCTTACCACGTTAGAACACGCCTAGCATCGCTTCTTGGCATGTCATGCATCGTTATGCATCATTATCGTGTATTCATTGTTTCTTCCCCTCTTCTCTTGGTAGACTACGAGACCGACGCTGCGGTGGCGATTCGACTACAAGGTTGTGATCCCTCTCTCTTGCCAGAGCAACCGGCAAGCCCCCCTTTGATCATCCCGATATCGCCCATTCCATTCTCTTATTGCTTGCACTAGATTTTTACTCTCTTTGTTATTGTTGCTCCTATTACATTGCATAGCCTGTTTATTGTAACCTGCTTTGTTACCTACACCTTATCCTAAACCGCTTAGTATAGGTTGGTTAGAGACCCATCGATGACCCCCACCTTGTCCTTGTTGCCTGCTTCATCATTGAAGACCCGATCAGCGGGATAGAAGACCAGGCCCCGACACCGCACATCACTTCCCTTAGTTGCTCGACACTACTAGGTTACTATCGAGTACCGAGGGTGAAACCTCTCTGACACCTCGATATTAACCTGTAGTATAGCTATCCGGTTGTGGACATCGAGGGTGATTTTCCTCCTTAACCACTTCGATCGACTACATCGTGCAACCCCTCAAGTGTGGACCTCGGGGTGAATCCTCTAATGTTCACCTTGATGACTACATTGAGTGGAATTCACGGGGTGATTCCTCGTGTTTTCCCTTGATGTTTGGACTCACGGTTACTTGGACTGTTACCACTTTGTTACTTGGAAAGGCGGGTTGACCACGAGGGTACCAGCGTGTAATTGCGAGTGATGTGGAGACGGGTTGACACGGAGGGTGCCCGCGAGATAATTACGAGCGTGGCGGCATTCCTAGCCCTTGCCGCAAGTCCTCGAGGCAGGGCAGCGGGGTCACATCTTCGTGAGTCTCTGCTTGTTACCGTGCGTTCCTAATCCACTCGATTTGGATATTTGATCCGAGGGCCTCGGCCCGATAGCACTAACCATCACGTGGGCTAAGTATGGGCGTTACTGCGTCGTATACATCAGCGAAGCTTATTAGGCGTCGGCGTCGAGCGGCCTTGCGCGGATTGGGCTGGAGCGCTGTTAGGCTAGATGCGCTTCGGCCGCCCTCATAGCGTCTTGAGGAGTTCGGGGAGATGGCCCATGACCCCAGGGGCATAGGTTTAGTCCGCGTCTGGCCTCTCTATTAAGCCTAGGTCGGGTTGCGGCGTATTGTTTGACCGAGGCGGGCATGACCACGGAAAGTGTGTCGGCGGAGTTAAGCGGCGTGGTGGGTAAGTTGGTGCACCCTGCGGTGAAGAAAACATCTGTCGATAGCCTGTCCTCTGATAGCGGACACTTGGAGTTGTATCGATCGATACAACTAGAACTGGATACTTGAGATGAGACATGGATATGAGCAATGGATTGCGATGAGAATGGTTTATGATGATAAGCTGGATAGTATGGCTCAGGGATTTCTTTCTCGCGAGGAGTCGAGAAAGGATCTCGGCGAGGTTGATAACACTACTGCTACTTTAAGTTATGTTACCCTACTCCCTCTTGTTTGCTGCAAGATGGTGGTTTCCGGAAGATGCTAGTCTTCGATAGGACTAGGCCTTCTCTCTTTTCTGGCATTTCTGCAGTTCAGTCCACTGATATGGCCTTTACACATATATCCATGCATATGTAGTGTAGCTCCTTGCTTGCGAGTACTTTGGATGAGTACTCACGGTTGCCTTGTTTCCCCTTTTTCCCCTATCTCTACTCGATTGCTGCTATCAGACGATGGAGCCCAGGATCGAGCATACCGCCTCGGCGACTACTACTACTCGGGCGCCTACTACTACGTGCAGCCCGGCGGCGGCGACCGGGAGTGACCTAGGAGGATCCCGAGGCGGGAGGCCTGCTCCTCTTCGATCTGTATCCCGGTTTGTGCTAGCCATCTTATGGCACCTTGTTTAACTTATATCTCGTACTCAGATATTGTTGCTTCCACGACTTCGTCTATGATCGAGCACTTGTATTCGAGCCCTCGAGGCCCTGGCTTGTATTATGATGCTTGTATGACTTATTTTATTTGTAGAGTTGTGTTGTGATATCTTCCGTGAGTCCTTGATCTTGATCGTATGATTAGTGTACATTTCGCGTGCATGATTAGTGAGGCCGAGTGGGCGAGCTGAATCGATTGTCCGGATTGGCCATGAAGCATGTCTTGACTCACTTGTGGCGGACGGACCCCACCAAGAGCTATTTTGGTGTAGTGCAACAGCTTGGAAGCGGTGCTGCGTGACGACGCGATGAAGCGATCGGCATGTATTGTGGGGCGCGGATGGCTCTTGCCCGTGTCAAGACATATCAAGGCAGAGATGAAGGCCAGCGACGTTGCATCCTGTGATTCGGACAGAGGCAGAGTACCTACCGAGCACTACTTTGAAGAAGTCTGCCAAGCGCCGTTTAATAGAGACGCGAGTGCTCAAGTATATTATGTTTGATTGACATGTATGATTCATGAAAACGATGTTTCAATGTAATATAAGTGCTTTTTATACTTGTGCGTTCAAGTAGTAAACTACTCCTGTCTGTGGCCGCTTATGTATATGTGTATATAACTCGAAGATGGCAGTCCTTGGCTTTAGCCCCACACACTTTATAGTGCGGGGTGTTTGCAAAAAAAGAGCTTTTTCACACTTAATCCAACGCCTTGGTCCTGTTAAGGAGGTGGTAGCGTAGCAAACCAGTGCAACCGGACTATAATGCTTTATCACTTTCACTTAGCCATAGGAGTTCGAGGGTGGGGCTACTATATAGCCCACGGGGCACCGCACTCTCCCGAATTCGAAGTGCGTATGTGCTGACGAAAACCGTCCCGTTAATCGGAGGAATTCTAAACATTCCGTGAGTCATCGAGTGGTTGACCACTCGCTATATCATGACAGTCAATTTTCGGCTTTCATCGAGGTGCTTGCTGGCGAACTGGGCACAATCGCAGAGGTCTCCGGTGCCGCGTTAGCCGTGAAAACGGAACGTAAGGCAGCAAAACACAGGAGCCGCAACCCAACATTTGACCAAAGACATGATTCGGAGCTGATGCATATAAGGCCTAACTCGAGACGCCGAATACTCCCTAAGGTATCCGGTCTTTATGAAAATGGGCAAAATAAGGCCCTAAGCCCTTTGTGTCCAGGTACGCGCAAAAATTCTGGTGCGGCCAATGCCAAAGCACCAGCCTCCTCCTCAGTTATATTTAAGGAACTGGGGAATGTATATCAACAAGAGACAGTGAAAAAAGGTTTACGCAGGTCTTAATCAAAAGAATCCTTGCAACGGGTCCCTACCGCACGTCTCATACCGTGTCTCCGTTGCCGTATCCTCGATGGGTGTAGTACGTTGTTCATCCGTAAAGAGAGGAACTTAGTTTGAAAAGAAAAGGATCGTGCGAAAAATGTACTTAATATTAAATAAACAAAGTACGGTTCAAAGAAGTGAATAAAATTTGAGCTTTATTGTCTCTTGTTATACATGCATGCAGCCCTTGCACGGGTATGCCGCTAGTGGGCGCGGACTAGTCTAGCCGTGTCTGGGGTTTCAATGACCCATCGCAGTTCTTTGCCTAGTGGAGCCGGTAGCTGTGGAGCTGTCGATCAGTCTCCCCCTTCTTCCGCTGCCGAGTAACACTTAATACTTCCTTTCAACGAGATGATGTCGCGTGGACGGGCATTTTAAGTGTTAGAGATGCATAATCGGTATTATGTTAAAAGCGGGCGAAAGCTTCGTGTCCCAATAGTGCTTGATGGCTACTTTTAAAATGAGGCGACGTGGAAGAGTAACCTTTCGCGACGGAAGTTGTCGGATGAACCAAACATAACTTCTAGCGATATGGAGCCCGTGCAAAGGGCGATGGGCTGGCAAGACTCCTTTAAAGGAGGTGTTGCTATGGCGAATTTTGGTTGGGTTTATCCCCATCCTGCGGATTGTGTCCTCGATATATCGGTTTATGTCATCGCCGCCGTCCATGAGGACATGTGTAAATTGAATCCGTCGATTCAGATTCAATATCAAGGCAGTCCATCCTGCTCCGGATATTATCGGAATAGTCCCGATGGTCGAAGGTGATTGGTTTTGATAACCAGTGTGCGGCGCGCCTTTTAGGGCGCCGCTTTATTCCCTTTGATCACGGAAGTGAGTTTACTGTTTTAACCTCCCCGTGGGAAAGTTTCGTTTTCCGAGTGCTGCTTTTGGGTTTCGTCACTCGCATTTGGTGTGTCGAGCCCTTGTGTTCGGCGTTAAGTCGGCCGGACTGCTTGAAGACCCAACAATCTCGTGGGTATGGTTTGCGTGCTTCCGGAGGTACCATGTATTTGACCGCGGTCTGTCCGTAATCTTGTTTAGGTTGGATAGCTCATCCTTTATATCCTTTAGGGCGGTGTTTTGTTGTTCGCCGAGAGCTTTTGAGTCCGGCGTTGACCGCCGCACTATTTGGGCCATTTTCTTTATTACGCGCTGATCTTTTCTCGTCGTGATTTCCCATTTCCATCCCTGGTTTCGATGTACTCGGGTCGCTGGTATCGCATCTAGCCAGCCAGCTGTCCTCTCGCAAGCAAAAGCGGGTCATGAGGCTTGTTAATGCGGCCATTGTTCTTGGCTTTTCTTGGCGAGGTGTCCCACGAGTCTTCGCCTTGGACGTTGTGTTTGAAAGCTGCTAAGGCTTGGCGTCCGGACAGATCGACTATTTGGTTCTTTTAGTAAGGAACCTGTTCTGCATTTCGGGCTGACTCTCGGGCTGTTGAGTTATGTGACTTAGATCGTGCGCATCGGGAGGCGGACATAAGTCCCCGAAAATTTGCCCGAATGCGTCCTCGAGCTCTTCCCAGCTTCAATGGTATTTTCGGGAGGCTTTTAAGCCAATGCCGAGCTGGCCCTTTGAGTTTAAGGGTAAGTATTTTATGGCATGGAGATCGTCTCCTCTAGCCATGTGTATGTGGAGTATGTAATCCTCGATCCGCACTCGAGGTCCATTGTTCCGTCAGATGCCTCTATGTTTACGGGTTTGAATCCACTGAAATTCATGATCCAAAGACCTCATCGATGAAACATAGGGGTGTCGGCAACCCCTGCGCCGTGATCTTGAGATTTTGACGTATTGCATTGTTTTGTGAGCCCGCTTTCTTGGCCCGTAGATGGACCTAATGGGCCATCCTCTTGGTGTGAATCCTTATGCGGATCGCTTATTGGCTTATGTGCGGCGCTATTCACCGCTCTCTTTTCGCCGTGGGGTCGTCCATCCGACCGGGTGGCCTTCTTACTTTTTAATTGTGGGGGCTCTAAGGCCTCCTCGTCAATCGAGCGATAGCTTTCTTTTGGGTAGCTCTTTGTTTAGCGACTGTCGCCGTACTTATCTACGGTGCTGAATACTTTGCTCCATATGATCCTGAGTGCATCTTCCGCTGTTTTGAGCTTCCGCTTCGCTTTTTCAGCTACGCGCAGCGCTTACGAGCCTTTTCTCGGAGGTCATTTTGCTCCAATGGTTTTATCCGTGAGTCGTCCGGACTGTTGTCTTCGCCGGGACAGATTGTTTATCCAAGTTGTCTTGTTCTGACGATTGCTCGATAGCTTGTTCATTGTCCACCGTTCGCCTCTGCTCTATGGCTGGGTCTTTCTTTGAGCGGGGCTTTGTTCGGCGTTCGTTGCCGTTTTGACTGCTTTTGAGGGATTTATCGCCGTGGCGTCCCGTTGTTCCTCGTCTTCATTTCCTTTAGGTGTATCCACCATGTATACATCATGGGATGAGGTTGTCCAGCGTCCTATAGGTGCTGGTTCATTGTTGTCTCCTACATCGTCGTCCATACCGTCGATGTCTTTGAGTCCAATCGAGCACGCCGTGTAAGCTTTCGGCGGTGGCTATGAAGTGGGTGGTGGGTGGGCTTTGAATTTCTTCGTCGTCCGCATCCCAACCGTCGACCGCAGTCCAGCCAGGGCTCTCGAATCTGAGAGAGACTTTAGTGTATTCAGGATGTCGCCACAGGCGAGTCTTGAAAGATGTCCGCGGCCGTGAACTCCATAACAGGCGCCAATCGGATTCGATTGGCAAGGGCGCGGAGGGTTCGGAGTCCGGAAAGGAGTCCGGCTTCCTAGAGTCAAGGTCGTTGCAAAGGACAAGGATGGAGTTCGGCTCGATCGCCGTAGAGATTAAAGCCCCGGCGGTGTCCAACCACTCGCCCCCGATCGGGAGTCCGCTCCGGATTAAGGATTGTAGCGGATTACAGTGCGGCCTCGGGGCAATTATTCGCCGCAGAGCTAGATCATGCCCATCGAGACGAGCGGGCGACTTGGCTGTGGCTCGAATCCGTCGAAGATCAAGTCTCCGTGGATATCGGCCGTATAGTTTAAATCTTCGAATCTGACTCGACGGTCAGGCGAAGCTTCGATCTGCTCGGATGGCTGCGAATTGGCCCACGGTGCAAAGCCGCCCGAACACGAAGATCTGTCCGGGAGAAAAGTCTCACCACGGACGCGTCATTGTTGATGATCAAAGGAGCCATCGAGCCTATCGGTGGCGACACGAGGAACTCTCAATGAAAGCACCAATGTCGGTGTCAAACCGGCGGATCTCGGTAGGGGTCCCGAACTATCGCCTAGGCGGATGGTAACAGGAGACAAGGGACACGATGTTTTACCCAGGTTCGGCCCTCTTGATGGAGGTAAAACCCTACGTCCTGCTAGATTAATATTGATGATGTGTGTTACAAGAGTGGATCTACCACGAGATCAAAGAGGCTAAACCCTAGAAGCTAGCCTATGGTATGATTGTTGTCCGTCCTACGGACTAAAACCCTCGGTTTATATAGACACGGATAGGGTTAGGGTTACCGCAGTCGATTACAATGGTAGGAGATCTACATATCAGACGCCAAGCTTGCCTTCCACGCCAAGGAAAGTCCCATCCGGACACGGGACGAAGTCTTCAATCTTCTATCTTCATAGTCTTGGAGTCCGGCCGATGATGATAGTTCGGCTATCCGGACACCCCCTAGTCCGGAACTCCCTCAACTGTGCTGACAAAATACACCGGGAGTTCGACGAGGGTCGACGCGCTGCTGATGCTCGTGTCTTGCAGAAATTGGGACCTCTCCTGAGGTGCTGGAACTCCTGACGCCTGATTACTTGCGGGAACCTCGATGACGTCGTCCTGCCGAGCTTGGTCTTCTGTTGACGCTGCTAAGGCTCTTGCGGCGCCTTCCTGATCTTGCATCGCTTCAGCTGTAGCTCGGTGCAGCGCGCCCTTGGCTTTGTGCTCCTCCCGAACTGCCACCAGCGCTGCGCTGGCGGAGTACGGTGTAGCGGCGAGGTAAAGTACTAGGGGCTCGAGGGGTTGTGGCGTCACCATCACTAGAGGGTTGTTCAGGTATCTCTTGAGGTCTTGAAAAGCTCGGTCGGCCTGCTGGGTCCACTCGAATGGGCCCTTCTTCTTCATCAGCTTGAAGAAGGGTAGGGCGCACTCTCCTAGCTTGGAGATGAAGCGTCCCAACGCAGTTACCCGACCAGCCAGCTTCTACATTTCCTTAAGGGTCTACGGTGGGCTCATGTCCTCAATGGCCTTGATCTTCTATGGGTTCTCCTCGATCCCTCTGTGGGACACGAGGAAGCCCAGCAGCTTGTCGGAAGGGACACCAAACATACACTTCTCCTCGTTAAGCCGCCAGTTCACCTGGCGCAGGCTCGCGAAGGTCTCCTCCAGGTCTTGAATCAAGGTCCTTGCCTCTCGATACTTCACCACAATGTCATCGACATAGGCCTCCGTGTTTCTCCCGAGCTGCAGCCCCAAGGCGATGTGCATCAGCCGCTGAAAGGTGGCTCCCGCGTTGCACAGTCCGAAGGGCATGCAGGTGTAGCAGTACACCCCACACGGAGTCAGGAAGGCTGTCTTCTCTATATCTTCCACCATCATCTTGATCTGGTGATACCCCGAGAACGCAACCAGGAAGCACAGCAGGTCGCACTCGGCGGTGGAGTCGACGATCTAATCGATGCGTGGGAGTGGGAACGGATCTTGAGGGCAGGCCTTGTTGAGGTTGGTGAAGTCGATGCACATTCGCTCATTCCCGCCTTTCTTCGGCACTATGACGGGGTTCGCCAGCCATTCGGGGTACCGAACCTCGTGAATGGCGCCCGCCGCCTCCAGCTTGCGGGTCTCTTGGACGACGAAGGCCTGCTTCTCCGTGGACTGTCGTCTCGCCCGCTACTTCACAGGGCGCACATTGGGGCATACCCTTAAATGATGCTGAATCACCTCTCTCGGGACTCCCACCAGCTAATTGGGCTCCCATGCGAATATATCCTTGTTTGCGCGCAAGAACTTCACCAGTGCTTCCTCTTGGCTTGGGTCGAGGCTGGCACCTATGGTAAAGGTAGCTCCTGAGGACCCGTCCTCGTTGACTGGCACCTGCTTGGTTTTCGCCTTGTCTTGTGTGAACAACTGCTTCTTCTTGGTGTGGTTCCCTTGGGCTTGGAGGTGCCCGTGTCGGCAGGCTGCGCCGCCGCAATGGTCTTGAGGGCGAGCTTGAGCGCTGCCAGGGCCTCCTTGGCATCCCCCGTGACAGTGAAGACGCCTTTGCTTCCCGACATCTTCATGAGGTTGTACGCCGGATGAGTCGCCGCCATGAACTGGGCCAGAGCTGGGTACCCAAGAATGGCATTGTACGGAAGGCCGATGTGGGCTATGTCAAAGTCGACCAGCTCGGTGCGGTAGTTGTCGCGCGTGCCGACGGTGATGGGGAGGCGGATCTGCCCCAGGGAGCGGATAGTGCCGCCACCAACTCCTGAGAAAGGTTTGCTGAAGCTGAGCCGCTCGAGCGGCACGTGAAGAAGGCTGAAGGCCTCCACGGAAACCAAGTTGAGGCCGGCACCGCCGTCGACGAGGGTCTTGGTGACGGCCACACTACAGATGGTGGGCGCGCAGAGCATCGAAAGCATGCCCGAGCCGGCGGTGGTGATGGGGTGGTCCTCTGAGCTGAAGATGAGGTCGGCCTCAGGCGCAGCCCAACCCGGTGGAGCCCCCGAGCGCTTGGAAGCAACACCAATCTGGAGGAGGAACGGCTTGATGTAGCGATCCGAAGGTGGCGCCTGAGAGCCGCCAAGCAGGGCCGCGACCGCGTGGTGCACCGGTGCCGCGTAGCGCACAGCGAAGAGGTCGCGGAGTTCCTCCCAGGATGCCACCGTGGATCCAGGGAGGTTGAGCAGCCAGGCGTGTGGCTCCCCGGCGAGGGCCATGGGGAACCAGTTGGCCATGACCTTGTTGTCGCCCCCGGCCTCGAGGACGGCCTCCTCGTATGCCAGCAGGAAAGCCGACGGGTCCGCCGCACCGTCGTAGTGCGGCGGCATCTCCGGCTTGAACTTGGGCGGCCATCGCACCCGCCGCAGGGCGGGGGCCAGGGCTCGAAGCCCCCTAGCCCTGTCGTCAGCGCCCGCCGTTGGAGTCGGCAGCGGGGCGCCTGCCATGAGTGTGAAGTGCGGTGGCGGCGGAGCGCAGACTGGCGGAGAGGAGCTACGGCGCACCCCTACTTGGCGCGCCAAATGTCGGATCTCGGGTTTCGGCAAAACCCTCAAGGTTCGAACACTGGGGTGCGCACGAAGATTTCCCCCCTACCGATCTACGCCCTAGCTCACTAAGATCTCGCGGACGAACTTGACGAACTCGCGGCACAAAGAACACAAGGTTTATACTGGTTCGGGCCACCGATGTGGTGTAATACCCTACTCCAGTGTGGTGGTGGATGGATTGCCTCTTGGGCTGATGATGAACAGTACAAGGGTAAGAATGGCCTCCTGAGGTTGAGGTGTTCTTGTTATCTGTGAACTTGTGGGTGTGTGGATGGAGTGGATCCAGTCCAAGATGGGTTATCCCTACGGTGGTGGCTAGCTCTACTTATATAGGCCCTGGTCCTCTCCCCAAATATTGAGCGGGAAGGGAGCCAACAACGGCCAATTCGAAAGGGTGCAACTAGTACAACTTATCATGACAAAAGCGGTCTTCGCCTGCAAAAGCCTCTGGTGGTGACGCCGTCATGGGCTCCATGGTGACCTCCGTCCTGCCGTCCTGCTGGTCTTGGTCTCGTTGCACTGATATGGAAACCTTTGCTTGATGCCTCGGTACTCCGCGCCTGTGCTTGCCTCCTTAGCACCAAAGAGGAAACAAGGACGCTGTGCACGCTGGCGCCCGCCTGGCGCCCGCCTGATCTTGATCGTCACGGCTCACGTCACAAGAGCCTCGTGAGGTAGCCTGGTGTGGCCGCTCCTGAGGAGGTCATGCGTCGTCCGCCTCACGAGGCTTGGCCCCTCGCGAGTGTCTTGAATGTCTTGCTGATGAAGAGGGGCCGTACAGGCCTGCAGTACAGCCACGTCGTGGGCCACAGGCAGGAAAGTCTGGGGATCCCCGTTCCCAGAATGCCGACACACATCATTAGGAGAATGATGTGATGGACAAGACCCATCCGATAGATTAGCATTTTGTTCGTTCAGTTTTATTGCTATAGCTTTCTTCATGTCATATACATATTCCTTTGACTATGAGATTATGCAACTCCTGAATACCAGAGGAATACCTTGTGTGCTATCAAACATCACAACGTAACTGGGTGATTATAAAGATTCTCTACAGGTATCTCCAAAGGTGTTTGTTAGGTTGGCGTAGATCGAGATTAGGATTTGTCACTCCGAGCATCAGAGAGGTATCTCTAGGCCCTCTGTGTAATCCACATCATAAGAAGCCTTGAAAGCAAAGTGACTAATGAGTTAGTTGTGGGATGAAGTATTATGGAACGATTAAAGAGACTATCCGGTAATGAGATTGAACTAGGTATGAAGGTATCGACGATCGAATCTCGGGCAAGTAACATATCGATGACAAAGGGAATAACGTATGTTGTCATTATGGTTCGACCGGTAAAGATCTTCGTATAATATGTAGGAGCCAATATGAGCATCTAGGTTCTACTATTGGTTATTGACCGGAGATGTGTCTCAGTCATGTCTACATAGTTCTCGAACCCGTAGGGTCCGCACGCTTAACGTTCGATGACGATTTAGTATTATATGAGTTATGTGATTTGGTGACCGAATGTTGTTCGGAGTCCCAAATGAGATCATGGACATGAAGAGGAGTCTCGAAATGGTTGAGAGGTAAAGATTGATATATAGGATGATAGTATTCAGACACCAAAAGTGTTCCGGATAGTATCGGGTATTTATCGGAGTACCAGGGGGTTACCGGAACCCCAGGGGGAAGATATGGGCCATATGGGCCATAAGAGGGGAGCACACCAGCCCACAAGGGGTGGTGTGCCCCCCCTTAGGCATGTGGCCGAACTAGAGGAGGAGAAGGGGTTCGCCCCCCCTTTCCTTCTCTCCTCCCCCCTTCCCTTTTCTCTCGGGTTAAAAAAAGGGAAGGGGGGAGGCCGAATTGGAGGAGGACCCCAAGTAGGATTCCTCCTACTTGGGGCGCCCCAAGTCTGCTCCCCTCCCCCTCCCACCTATATATACGTGGGGAGGGGGCACCTAGAACACACACCAACAATTGTTAGCCGTGTGCGGCGCCCCCCCCCCCCTCGACAGTTTATGCCTCCGGTCATATCTTCGTAGTGCTTAGGCGAAGCCCTGCGCGGATCACTTCACCATCACTGTCACCATGCCATCGTGCTGACGGGACTCCCCCTCGACACTTTGCTGGATCAAGAGTTCGATGGACGTCATCGAGCTGAACGTGTCCAGAACTCGGAGGTGTCCTACGTTCGGTGCTTGATCGGTCGGAACGAGAAGAAGTTTGACTACATCAACCGCGTTGTCAAAAGCTTCTGGTTTCGGTCTACGAGGGTTCGTGGACACACTCTCCCCCTCTCGTTGCTATGCATCTCCTAGATAGATCTTGCGTGAGCGTAGGAATTTTTTTGAAATTGCATGCTGCGTTCCCCAACAGTGGCATCCGAGCCAGGTCTATGCGTAGATGATATGCATGAGTAGAACACAAAGAGTTGTGGGCAGTGATCATCATACCGCTTACCACCAATGTCTTATTTTGATTCAGTGGTATTGTTGGATGAAGCGGCCCAGACCAACCTTGCATGACCACGTTCATGAGACCGGTTCCACCGACACACATGGAACTAGTTTTGCATAAAGGTGGCTCGCGGGTGTCTGTTTCTCCAACTTTAGTTGAATCTAATTTCACAGCGACCGATCCTTGTTGAAGGTTAAAACAGCAAACTTGATAAATCACCATTGTGGTTTTGATGTGTAGGTAAGAACGCTTCTTGCTAGAAGCCCGTAGCAGCCATGGAAAACTTGCAACAACAAAGTAGAGGACGTCTAACTTGGTTTTGCAGGGCATGTTGTGATGTGATATGGTCAAGACATGATGTGATATACGTTATTGTATGAGATGATCATGTTTTGTAAACGTCACTGGCAACCGGCAGGAGCCTTATGGATGTCTCTTTATTGTATGAAATGCAAACGCCATGTAATTGCTTTACGTTATCACTATGCATTAGCGATAGTTGTAGAAGCAATAGTTGGTGAGATGACCACACCTCTACGATGAAGATCAAGGTGTCGAGCCGATGATGATGGAGATCATGACGATGCTTTGGAGATGGAGAACAAAAGCACAAGATGATGATGGCCATATCATGTCAGATATTTTGATTGCATGTGATGTTCATATTTTATATGCCTCTTATTTTGCTTAGTACGGCGGTAGCATTATAAGATGATCCCTTAACTAAAATTTCAAGGTATAAGTGTTCTCCCTAAGTATGCACCATTGCGACGGTTCTCCGTGCTGAGACACCACGTGATGATCGGGTGTGATAGGCTCTATGTTCACATACAATGGGTGCAAGATAGTTCTGCACATGCGGAATACTCGGGTTAATTTTGACGAGCCTGGCATGTACAGACATGGCCTCGGAACACAGGAGACCGAAAGGTCGAACGTGAATCATATACTCCCTCTGTTCACTTTTATAAGACCTTGAAGACATTTCAGACAATGTACAAAACAGCCTATTTTGAGTTGTCTGAAATGACTTACAAAAGTGAACGGAGGGAGTAGTAGATATGATCAACATAGAGATGTTCACCATTGATGACTACTCCATCTCACGTGATGGTCGGACATGGTTTAGTTGATTTGGATCACGTATCATTGAGGGATGTCTATCTAAGTCGGAGTTATTAAGTAATTTGATTAATTGAACTTAATTTGTCATGAACTTAGTCATGATAGTATTTGCAAATTATGTTGTAGATCAATAGCTCACGATGTAAGATCCCCGTTAATTTTTTATATGTTCCTAGAGAAAAATAAGTTGAAATATGATAGTAGCAATGATGCGGACTGGGTCCATGATCTGAGGATTATCCTCATTCTTGCACAGAAGAATTATGTCCTTGATGCACCGCTAGGTGACAGACCTATTGCAGGAGCAGATGCAGACGTTATGAATGTTTTGGCAAGCACGGTATGCTGACTACTTGATAGTTTAGTGCGCCATGCTTTACGGCTAAGAATCGGGGCTGCAAAGACGTTTTGAACGCCATGGAGCATTTGAGATGTTCCAAGAGCTGAAATTAGTATTTCAGCCTCATGCCCGTGGCGAGAGGTATGGGACCTGCCTACAAGATGAAGGAGAATGGCTCAGCCAGTGAGCATGTGCTCAGAATGTCTGGGTACTACAATCACTTGAATCAAGTGGGGGTTAATCTTCCAGATAAGATAGTGATTGACAAAGTTCTCTAGTCACTATCACCAAGCTACTAGAACTTCGTTATGATCTATAATATGCAAGGGATGACGAAAATGATTCCCGAGCTCTTCGCGATGCTAAAATCAGCGAAGGTAGAAATCAAGAAAGAGCATCAAGTGTTGATGGTTAACAAGACCACTAGTTTCAAGAAAAAGGGCAAGGGAAAGAAAGGGAACTTCAAGAAGAATGGAAAGCAAGTTGCCACTCCCGTGAAGAAGCCCAAAGTTGGACCTAAGCCTGAAACTAAGTGTTTCTACTGCAAACGGAATGGTCACTGGAAGCGGAGCTGCCCCAATTATTTGGCGGATAAGAAGGATGGCAAAGTGAACAAAGGTATATTTGATATACATGTTATTGATGTGTACTTTACTAGTGTTCATAGTAACCCCAGGGTATTTGATACCGGTTCAGTTGCTAAGATTAGTAACTCGAAACAGGAGTTGCAAAATGAACAGAGAATAGTTAAGGGTGAGGTGACGATGTTTGTTGGAAGTGATTCCAAGGTTGATAAGGTCACAATCGCACACTCCCTCTACCTTCAGGATTAGTGTTGGACCTAAATAAATGTTATTTGGTGTTTGCATTGAGCATGAATATGATTGGATCATGTTTATTGCGATACGGTTATTCATTTAAGTCGGAGAATAATTGTTGTCCTGTTTACATGAATAAAACCTTCAATGGTCATACACCCAATGTAAATGGTTCATTGAATCTCGATCGTAGTGATACACATATTCATAATATTGATGCCAAAATATGCAAAGTTGATAATGATATTGCAACATATTTGTGGCACTGCCGTTTAGGTCATATTGGTGTAAAGCGCATGAAGAAACTCCACATGGATGGATTTTTGGAATAACTTGATTATGAATCATTTGATACTTGCAAACCATGCCTCATGGGCAAGATGACTAAAACTCCGTTCTCTGAACAATGGAGCGAGCCAATGACTTATTGGAAATAATACATACCGATGTATGTGGTCTGATGAGTGTTGAGGCATGCGGCGGGTATTGTTATTTTCTGGCCTTTACAGATCATTTGAGCAGATATGGGTATATCTACTGAATGAAACACAAGTCTGAAACATTCGAAAAGTTCAAGGAATTTCAGAGTAAAGTGGATAATCATCGTAATAAGAAAATAAAGTTTCTACATTCTAATTGCGGAGGCGAATATTTGAGTTACGAGTTTGGCCTTCATTTAAAACAATGTGGAATAGTTTCACAACTCACGCCACCTGGAACACCACAGCGTAATGGTGTGTCCGAACGTCATAACCGCACTTTATTTGATATGGTTTGATCTATGATGTCTCTTACCGATTTACCACTATCGCTTTGGGGTTATGCATTAGAGACAGTTGCATTCACGTTAAATAGGGCACCGTCTAAATCCGTTGAGATGACATCGTATGAATTGTGGTTTGGCAAGAAACCTAAGGTGTCGTTTCTTAAAGTTTGGGTTGCGACACTTATGTCAAAAGGCTTCAGCCTGATAAGCCCGAACCCAAATCGGAGAAGTGCATCTTCATAGGATACCCTAAGGAAACAATTGGGTACACCTTCTACCACAAACCCGAAGGCGAGATATTTGTTGCCAAGAATGGAAACTTTCTACAGAAGGAGTTTCTCTCGAAACAAGTGAGTGGGAGGAAAGTAGAACTTGATGAGGTAATTGTACCTTCTCTTGAATTGGAAAGTAGCACATCAGTGAAATCCGTTCCGGTGATGCCTACATGTAGCGACCCGACCTCAGACGGTCAAGTCTCTGTGCTTAAGTGTCATCCCTAGATCGGTATGCTGACACACATAGTACTCGAGGATTTATAACAGAGGTAAATCACATGTATAAAATAACATAAATATTAATACCTCAATCCAAATAGCGGAAGTAACAACAAGGTTGTGGATTCCCATCAACTCCAACGGCAAAGTTGAGTGTAGAAATCGTAACCCTAACGTATCACTTACTCGTCATAAGATCCTGCAACATGAGACATTGAAGCCACAAAGGGTCAGTACATTGAATGTACTGGCAAATTCACACCATAGGATAATGATGAATAATAACTACACTACATGCATAAATGGCTGGTGGAAAGCTCTATGGTTATAGTTTTTGCGAAAAGCCAATTTTTCCCTACAACAAAGGAATAGATTTTAATTTTAACTATCATGGTAGTTGAAACATCATTGAGAAGGTTCCTCCAACTCAATCCCAATTAAAGTAGTTATCATCCCATCAATATTAATTTAGAGTGATGAGTACTAGATACTCAAGATTGTCCATAACTAGGGACACGGCTAACCATGATTAAATTGTACACTCTGCAGAGGTTTGCGCACTTTTCCCCACAAGACTCGATCGCCTCCGTTTGATTTCTCGCACTACATGGTGTTTGAGAAACGAATGACCGAGACACAGTCTTTCAGAAACATTAACTCTCTACTCCGGGCAGACCATACCAAACCTACAACCCTCTACCTGTTGATCCACCTCTTCAAGAGCTTCACGTAACTTACTCAACTATGCTAGAGCCCATAATAGCTTGTGGCTGCACACGGAAGTTTCTAGCATGAAAATATCTCAGTTCCCTTTCAGCCTGGGTGGCGGTCCATAGGAAAATCACACGGCACCCCGGGATTTCCAAAAATACAGGCAACACTAGATTCTCCAGGTGCCACAATCCACCCAGATGTGTATTTAAGTTGTCACCTTAAGTTGAACCATTAATTAAAAATCTCACATCTGTCATGGATTTCACTCACCCAAACCACGTCTACGAGCATAGCATAGCAATATAAGCAATACGTAGAAGTAACTCCCAAGGGTTTGAATATAACAGGGCAATAGGTTCTACCTCATCAACTACTTCCCATCCCAGATGTTAATGACATCCTAATCATGCAATGTTTGAGTATGAAACTAATGCATAAAAACTGGGTATGAAAGGGATATGATCAAAGTGTGAACTTGCCTGCAATGTTGATGAAGATGATTCGCACTCATAACTCTTGATAACTCTACTCGTCACACTCCGTTCAATCTATCGTAGGCAAGCAATAGAAACCACACATAAGCAATCACTCAAAAGATCGGGAAGAACGAAGAAGACAGTTTGGAAAACATCAAAACCAAGAAAATAACTCTTGCAACATAAAACAATTTCTAACAGTACCAAAATTATGTGGATTTTCCTTACCAGAAAGTTAGGTCAAGAGCTTCGATTTGCAAAAAGAATCAACTAAATCGGAGTTACGAAACTCAAGTTATGATCAAACGAAGTTCAAATTCAAATATGACCTAATTCAAATTTTAAACTTTCAAAAACATGTTTGAGTTAGATTACTGGATAGAGGAGATCGTAACGAAGAAGTGGGCGTTGGTTTCATCTAATTTGGATGAACGAGTAAAAAGTTATGGCTATTTAAAAAATCAGGGCCAAGCTGTTTTACGGAAGAAAAAAATAGCTACGGCTAAGGTCTAATGTATAAATACGTAGACTAATTGGTAATCTAATTATTTTATCGTACTAGTCTAGAGAATAATAAACTACGGAAGTATAAAAAATAAAAAAAAAGAAAGATACCTTTATAAGGCAGAGAAAAGACAACTTCGGAGAGAGAAGACAATTTCCAGAAGTCGTGCCGGAGAGGAGAAAAATATTTTTCTTAAATGAATCTAGTCAAACCAAAATATTGATTTAACCCGAATCGGATGATTTTTTGGAGGCTCTATGGGTCTATATTTATAGGTGGAAAAGATGTTTAGGGGTCAAAGGCTAGGCAATGTGGGACTAAACGTAGACGTAATTAAACGAAACGTAGAACCGCATCGACTTGAAGCCTTCGGCTGCCGCACGCGTACATGGGCTGCAGTTTTTTTTAACAAAAATCGGCCTAAGTAAATAAAAATAAAAAGGCTGGCTGGGCCTGGCCCATTTAGGAGAGAGAAAAAAATGAGGCGCCCGCTGCCACTATGCTACGCGTGTGGGCGGTAAATAACTATGGGCCGCATGTACAGTATTTTTTAATAGAACAGAAGGAAATCCGGATAAAGAAAATAAAGTAAAATTTTATACAGGCATATTATATATCACAATTTTAAGAAAAAGATTTCCTACAAGTTGAACAGTTTTCTAGAGTCAAATAAAACACACACAAATTCAAATAAAGCAAATAATGCTTCTGCTATAGTAAAATCCAGTAAAAATCATTTTAAAAAATACCAAAATTAATTCAAATTTATTTCTCTCTAATTTTCTGATTTAGGAAATCATGTTACCCTATTTTCCATATATTCTATTTTTGGAGAAAAATAATTTGAATAAAACTCAAATAACTCCAAATTGAAAATAAATTCAAAAGAACTTTGAATTTAATTCTTTGAAACTCCCAACTCATATTTCATATGTTTTGAAGAAGTCATTTTATCTTCGCTCGCGAAAATCATTGAGTTGCATAAAGTTCCTAGGTTGGAAATATTTTCCAAATGAAATTCAAATATTTTCAACACCCCTTGTCATTTAAATAAATGGAAGAAGTCATGTCAACTTCTCTCCAGGGTTTTGTGGTGAAAAGAATTTGAATTCATGGAGATCATGAATGCAAAATGAAAGTTTGGGAAAATCCTTTTATTCCCTCTCATTGAACTTTCAAAAAGTTTCAAATTTCACACAATCAATCGAATCTATCTATTTATTATAACATTCCAAAACTTAGAATTTTAGACTACATCAACTAGAGAGGAAGCTAATGATGATGATCATGAAACTTCAGATAAAGTTACTATAGAACCTCATAGGTCAACCAGAACACGATCTGCACCAGAGTGGTACGGTGATCCTGTCTTGGAAGTCATGTTATTAGAACAAGGCTAACCTACGAACTGTGAAGAAGCTACGATGAGCCCAGATTCCGACAGATAGCTTGAGGCCATGCAATCTGAGATAGGATCCATGTATGAGAACAAAGTGTGGACTTTGGTGGATTTTCTCGATGATCGGCAAGCCATAGAGAATAAATGGATCTTCAAGAAGAAGACTGACACTGATGGTAATGTTACTATCTAGAAAGCTCGACTTGTCGCAAAAGGTTTTTGACAAGTTCAATGGGTTGACAACGATGAGACTTTCTCACTCGTAGTGATGCTTAAGTATGTCCAAATCATGTTAGCAATTGCCGCAATTTTATGAAATCTGGCAAATGGACGTCAAAACTGCATTCCTTAATGGATTTCTTAAAGAAGAGTTGTATATGATGCAACCAAAAGGTTTTGTCGATCCTAAAGGTGCTAACAAAATGTGCAAGCTCCAGCGATCCATCTATGGACTGGTGCAAGCATCTCGGAGTTGGAATATACGCTTTGATGAGGTGATCAAAGCATATGGTTTTATGCAGACTTATGGTGAAGCCTGTATTTACAAGAAAGTGAGTGGGAGCACTGTAGCATTTCTAATATTATATGTGTATGACATATTCTTGATTGGAAATGATATAGAATTTCTGGATAACATAAAAGGATACTTGAATAAGAGTTCTTCAATGAAAGACCTCGGTGAAGCTGCTTATATATTGGGCATAAAGATCTATAGAGATAGATCAATATGCTTAATTGGACTTTCACAAAGCACATACCTTGATAAAGTTTTGAGGGAGTTCAAAATGGATCAGTCAAAGAAAGGGTTCTTGCCTGTGTTACAAGGTGTGAAGTTGAGTCAGACTCAATGCCCGACCACTGCAGAAGATAGAGAGAAAATGAAAGTCATTGCATATGCCTCAGCCATAGGTTCTATCATGTATGCTATGTTTTCTACCAGAACAAATGTGTGCCTTGCTATAAGTCTAGCAGGGAGGTACCAAACTAATCTCGGAGTGGATCATTGGACAGCGGTCAAGAACATCCTGAGGTACTTGAAAAGGAATAAGGATATGTTTCTTGGTTATGGAGGTGATAATGGGTTCATCGTAAAGGGTTACGACGATGCAGGCTTTAACACTAAACTAGATGACACTGAGTCTCAATCTAGATACGTATTGAAAGTGGGAGCAATTATCTAGAGTAGCTCCTTGCAGAGCATTATAGACAAAGAAATTTGCTAAATACATACAGATCTGAATGTGACAGACCCGTTGACTAAAGCTTCTCTCACAAGCAAAACATGATCACACCTTAGTACTCTTTGGGTGTTAATCACATGGCAATGTGAACTAGATTATTGACTCTAGTAAACCTTTTGGGTATTGGTCACATGGCGATGTGAACTATGGGTGTTAATCACATGACGATGTGAACTATCGGTGTTAAATCACATGGCGATGAGAACTGGATTATTGACTCTAGTGCAAGTGGGAGACTGAAGGAAATATCCCCTAGAGGCAATAATAAAGTTGTTGTTTTATATTTTCCTTATATCATGATAATTTTTTATTATTCATGCTAGAATTGTATTAACCAGAAACTTGATACATGTGTGGACACATAGACAAAACATCGTGTCCCTAGTAAGCCTCTACTAGACAAGCTCGTTAATCAAAGATGGTTAAGTTTCCTAACCATCGACATGTGTTGTCATTTGATGAACGGGATCACATCATTAGGAGAATGATGTGATAGACAAGACCCATCCGATAGCTTAGCATTTTGATCGTTCAGTTTTATTGCTATAGCTTTCTTCATGTCATATACATATTCCTTTGACTATGAGATTATGCAACTCCCGAATACCAGAGGAATACCTTGTGTGCTATCAAATGTAAGAACGTAACTGGGTAATTATAAAGATGCTCTACAGGTATCTCGAAAGGTGTTTCTTTAGTTGGCATAGATCAAGATTAGGATTTCTCGCTCCGAGTATCGGAGTGGTATCTCTGGGCCCTCTCGGTAATGCAGATCATAAGAAGCCTTGTAAGCAAAGTGACTAATGAGTTAGTTGTGGGATGATGTATTACGGAACGAGTAAAGAGACTTGCCGGTAACGAGATTGAATTGGTATGAAGATACCGATGATCGAATCTCGGGCAATTAACATACCGATAACAAAGGGAATAACGTATGTTGTCATTACGGTTCGACCGATAAAGATCTTCGTAGAATATGTAGGAGCCAATATGAGCATCCAGGTTCTGCTATTGATTATTGACTGGAGATATGTCTCGGTCATGTCTACATATTTCTCGAACCCATAGGGTCCGCACGCTTAACGTTCGATGACGATTTAGTATTATATGAGTTACGTGATTTGGTGACCGAATGTTGTTCGGAGTCCCAAATGAGATCATGGACAAGACGAGGAGTCTCGAAATGGTCGAGGGGTAAAGATTGATATATAGGATGATAGTATTCGGACACCGAAAGTGTTCCGGATAGTATCGGGTATTTATCGGAGTACCGGGGGGGTTACCGGAACCCCCGGGGGGGGGAAGATATGGGCCATAAAAGGGGAGTACACCAGCCTACAGGGGGTGGCGCCCGCCCCCCCAGGCATGTGGCCGAATTGGAGAAGGAGGAGAAGTGGTTTGACCCCCTCTTCCTTCTCTCCTTCCCCTTCCCTTTTCTCTCCGGCTAAAAAAAGGGAAGGGGGGAGGCCGAATTGGAGCAGGCCCCCCAAGTAGGATTCCTCCTACTTGGGGTGCCCCAAGGATGCTCCCCTCCCCCTCCCACCTATATATATACGTGGGGAGGGGGCGCCTAGAACACACACCAAGAATTGTTAGCCGTGTGCAGCGCCCCCCTCCACAGTTTACGCCTCCGGTCATATCTACGTAGTCCTTAGGCAAAGCCCTGCGCAGATCACTTCACCATCACCGTCACCACGCCGTCGTGCTGATGGAACTCTCCCTCGACACTTTGCTAGATCAAGAGTTTGAGGTACGTCATCGAGCTGAACGTGTGTAGAACTCGAAGGTGCCGTACATTCGGTGCTTCATCGGTCGGAACGAGAAGAAGTTCGACTACATCAACCGCATTGTCAAATGCTTCCGCTTTCGGTCTACGAGGGTACGTGGACACACTCTCCCACTCTCATTTCTATGCATCTCCTTGATAGATCTTGCATGAGCATAGGATTTCTTTTGAAATTGCATTCTACATTCCCCAACAGCTGATGCACAGGAAGAGTAGTTGAATATACAAACGTCGTCGACAAATGGAACACGTAATACAAAAAAAGGATAGCATGATATAGTTCACATATATGATGATTGGCGAAACAGCATGGCATTGCATAATTCACATATATAATGCCTTGCAACAAGATAGCATTGCATAATTCTCATATATAATGTCTTGCAACAAGATGGCATTGCATAATTCACATATATGGTAATTAGACACTAAACAGGTGGCATTGACACAAAGCATGTCTAAACTAAGCAAATGACATAGCAATGCAAGACACTATATGCATGATATGAGCAACATAACCCTGCCAAGTTAGAGCATACACCTCGGGGGGGAATAGGACTGGTCATCTATCTTTGAACCCTTCTCTGAGGAGCTATCCGTAACCAGCGAGATATGCGCTTCGTCAGATAGCATAGTCTGCTCTGAAGACCTTGTTTTCACTCCAAAATTTTCCATCACCGTGTAAAATGGCTGATGCACATGAAGAGTAGTTGAATGTACTAACATTGTTGACAAATGTAATACGGAATGAAAAAAAAGATGGCATGATAAAATTGACATATAAGATGACTGGCTAAGCAGGATGGCATTGCAAAATTCACATATATGATGCCTGGCTAAACAAGATGGCGTTGCATAATTCACATATACGATAACGAAACTAAACATATGGCCTTCACACAAAGCATGTCTAAACTAAGCAGATGATATATTTGATGTATAAAGTAAGCAATGCAAGGCACCATATGCATGATATTATCAGCATCAGCATGCCAAGTTAGAGCGAAGACCTCAGGGGGTAAAGAGGAGTGGTCTTCTCCTTCTGAATCCCCCTCAGAACAGTTATCTTCCTCTTGATTACAATCCGAAATGGGTGGAATGGGGGCTGCCTTTGCGCCCACCATGGAGCGACATCTGCATGAAATTTTATTGCCACGCAAGACTCGTCTCTTTTGCTCTACATGTTCAGTTCCATTATGTACAATAACTGACATGCATAGGAATAAAACATAGTGAGATTATGAAGGAGTGCATGCAGAAATCCAAAGTGATGGTAGCAACGTGTGGATAGACCCAAAACCAATGATAGCAGGCAGATAATGGCTTCAGTTAAAAAAATACAGATAATGGCTTCTTTACTGTTTGTTTCCCACCCAACATGAAACTCATAGTAGACACCAGAGATTAACCAGATAGTAGATAGATACTATTGATTGCGGCCCCGATATGTACCCCAAAACCATTTAAAACTCAAGTTTGAGCATTAGTTTGGAGCTGACTTAGAGCCTAATCGGTGAACAGGATGATAAAGTAGCATGTAATATTAAGCAATGCATAACGTAAGAAGACACGAAAGAGTGCGACCTCTCTTGTGGACCCGTGTAGTCCTCGAGGTCATCTGCTTGGTTGATGACTGTAATGCAGTTGCCGTGGCTACCGGCGGTGAGGAAGAAGATCTGAGGCAGCGAAAGACAGTCTAGAGGCCGGATCCCTGTTGTGGTGGACCCTTCTGTCGTTGGAGCAGCTGAGCGGGGGTGGACGACAGCGCAGTAGGAGCGGGACAAAGCACACAAGGTTTTCTTTGACAACTATCTATAAGATAAGTAATTATGTAAGGGCTCGTTTGAATTGGAGGATTCTAACAACGCGGGGATAGGAAATACACAGTAATAGGATAGGAATGCACGTGCAAAACAGAGAATTTAAAAACACGGGATTTCTGCCAATCTGGGTGTTTGGTTCACAAGAATTGGAAGATCACAGGATGCAAAGAAGCATGGTGAGATTAAGTCAAACCACAAGAAAATGTACGGTTATAATGCTATTATGCTACTATCTCTTAGTCTTGTACTTCATGAATAGGATTTTGAAAAGGAGGACAAGTGGATATTAAAATTCCTACGGTTTTTCTTTCAAGGAGACACTAAAGGAACAAATCCTATAGTTTTCCTTTGCTCCATTCCTTTGAACCAAATGCATGAATAGTAGTACCATATGAAACTTTCCAATTCCTATGTTTTTCCCTCACTTTTCCTTTCAAGCACTGGCAATTCTAGTAGGCAGGCTTGAGCAGGGAAAAGCCTACACTCAAAAAATGTTTTTGTGCTACTTCTACTACTTTGGACCCAGGCCACTGCCCTACTAGCTCAACTCACAGGCCCATCTACAAATGCACAGCTAAAATGCGCAGAGATAAATAATGATGGTGTTCAAGAGAGTCCATCCCGGATAGCTAAGTTGCCTGGTACCTCACTGCTTGTCGTATAGTAGGAGAAACTAATCGTATTTCATGGACATGTGCTCAGTGGACAATATATATAACATGTAGATTAAAAAAGCGATGCAACAAGTGTACAACCTCTTTGGCGAAGCCATGTCGATCTCAGAGTGATTGGGTTGGTCGATGAGGATGCTCCGGCTGATTTGGCTGTCGGAGGAGGGGAAGAATATCTTAGGCGTCTGGAGATGGAGCCCGGGGTACTGCTCTGCTGTGATGGAGGGTTTCGTCGTTGGAGCAGCTCCGGTGAGTTGTACGACGGCGAGGCTGAAGCAGGACAAGAGAGAGAATGTTAACCTGAGTGGAATTCTAATAGCATCTCCAATAGATGACGTAAAATACATAACCACAAAGTGCTAGATGTAAAATACATCAGCCGCTCATCTCTGAACATAACTGTTGAAACTGAATTTAACTGTTGAAACTGAATTTAACTGTCAAAACTGAATTTTGTTGTCGAAACTGAATTTTACTGTCGAAACTGAACGCAATAGTAGCAGAAAAGCGGTAGCAGCAGCAGCAGCGCCCGGAGCAGCAGCGTGTGCGAGAGCCGGGGCAGCTGGTCGTATAGCAGCATCTCGGGTAGCAGCTGCAGGGGCTCGAGCAAGAGCAGGATCAGCTATTCGTGCAGCAGCAGCGCAAGCAAGAGTAGAGCAGCAGCGCAAGCAAGAGCAAGAGCGAGAGCAACAATGCGAGCAAGAGAAAAAGTAGACCAGGCAGGGGACAGAGAGCAAGAGCAGAGCAACAGCGCGAGCAAGATCCAAAGCAGCAGTAGCTCCTACTGGTGTGGACGTCACTGCCGAGGGAGTGACAACGTGGAGGAAGTGGCCGGCGACACTGCCATGGATGGAGCCGCGCCATGTCGGCTCGGGACCGAGCGCTGGCAGCACCATGAGATCGAATCAAGAATAAGATGTGGCGATTACTGTAGAACCTCTTTGGTGGCGCCCATTAGGCCTCAACTTCATCCGAGGAATCGGTGGTGATGCTGCTCTCCCTTTGGTGCAGGTGAAGACGGCGGTGTGGGAATGGAAGTGGCACGAAAGACGAGGGGAATGTCGGGGTAGCTCCTTGGAGGTGGAGGATGGGGTGGTTGAATCGGCGGGATGACGATATCGATGACGGATCCTCATCGGGTGCGATGGCTGAGGGATGTCGAGGTGTTGCTGCGGACGACATCGTCAGGGAAGAGGCTCCGGCTGGGTGGCGAACGAAGGAGGGTGTGGGGCTTCGCGGGTTTTCGCAGCCTCGGTGTACGAATGGGTGGGCGGATGGGATGGGAGGGGGAACCATGGCTTAGGGACGCGCTTGTCTGAAATGTGGGGTAAGTTACGAAAGTACCCCCACCGATTTGAGCTAGGCGGTTCTTTCGGTTCAGGGATATCAAGGGCATTTCGTGTGTCGGGATTTCACAGGAGGTGGGAGTTTTCGCGCGTGTTGTAATTTTGGGATAGCAAGGCGCGGGTTGAGATGGAGGGAGTTTTTGGAGCACAACGAGACAAAGATATATCTTAAATATTTCGGGGTAACAAGGCGCCGGTTGAAATTTCCGTACAAGCCTAACGTGTACTGTACCAAATCAATTCGTACTTCCCTCGACGAAAAAGCAAAAAGAAATCAGTTCGCACCACACAAGAGAGTCTAGTCCCGTGTACTGTACTAAATCAATTCACAGTGCAAATGCCATTCAAAACTTTGAATTCATGTTATGTTCAATTAAAATATTTCGCTACGTGTATAATGCATGCAACCTGCTACTCAAATGAACGTTTTAGTACATTCCAAACGTATATACTGCCGCTTCAATATGAACTAAATTTGAATTCGTTTCTCTATTTGAATAAGATCTACAATCATGATTGTTGTCAAGTTAAACCATTTGAATTTGTTTCTCTATTTTAATAAGATCTACAATCATCATTATTGTCAAGTTAAACCATCATTTGTATATTATCTTCACAGCACACCACATGATTACTGTCGAGTTAGATATGAACTATGTGTACTACATGAACTCGAACTCGATTTTTTGAATCCACTTTATGTTGATTTCAAATCATAGTACATTTCAATCTCTAGCTAGATCTTCATAATATAAACCATGTCTCATATGCATAATGTGTTTATCACATAATGTATGGTGCCCCGCCCCCTATGCCTACAAGTATTTAGATGTGAGTTGCAAACGCCACACATTATCACAAATTCAAATAAAATGTGAGATTTTTCGATATATAGTATGGTTTAGATTGTTCGATATTTAGTTCTGAGCTGCAAACGCCACACACTATCACAAATTCAAATAAAATGTGAGATTGTTCGATGTATAGTATGGTTTAGATTGTTCGATATTTAGCTGTGAGTTGGAAACGCCACGCATTATCACATTATGGTATAACATGTCCAAAACCACACCACGCGTATCACCGCTATATTCATGCATGCATATGTTTATAACACTATGATCTCCTATTCAAATATATGAATCCACTTTCATATGGAATTATGATCTTTGTTAGTCTCTTACACCCACACAATCCTCTAACCTTTGTAGCTAGCACTAACTTTCTCTTGTGCATGCACACGCCCTCCTCGCCCTCCCCCTCCCTCAGCATTCTATCCATCACGCACATTCATTTTTTTCTTTAGGTCGTTCTCCCACGGTCTCCACAACTCCTTTCCGACACACACCAATTGATAAACCTCTCAAGTGATGTCTGCCTACCACATACACACGCACCTTCCATCTCCTCCTTTCTGTGTCCATGCCTCGTGTCTCTCATGCGGTCCCACACACGTGTAAACTCTCGCCCCTCTTTTCATCGATCTCACAATCGCACACTCCTCCCCCTATCTAGCTAGTAGGCCTCTCGCACCACCTCCTAGCGCCATTCTCTCTGTCTATCGGTCTCGCTGGGCCTTATTTGCCTCTAACAAATGGATGTACACCGACCGATCTTCCTCTATACATATAGCTAGCTAGGTCGTTATAACTCGTTTTCCACACGCGTCGATCGATCTACCTCATTAGTCATGTCTCTCCCTTCCTCCGACACACAACGATTGATCTACCGATCTAGTTAGGTCTGCTTACCAAACACATGGTCCCCCTTCATCATCCATGCATGCCTCCCGACACATCTATCACGCACACGCACACACAGAAACACATCCCCACTCTTATTGATAATATTGCAGTTCTACCCTCAGTTTGTCTAGTAGGCCTCTCCCACCATCTTCGAGAAGCAACTCCACCACCCATCCAGCACTCTACCCCTCTCCCTCTCTCTCTCTCTCTCTCTCTCTCTCTCTCTCTCTGTCCCAACCTATTTCCCGTCCTTCACTTATGTATGGATGTCGACCGATCTCCCTCAAGACATAGCTGGGTGTCTCCTTCTCAACAGATATACGAGTCGATCTGCCTATCTAGTTAGGTCTCTGCCTCCCCCCTCCCCTCCCCCACACACACACCGATACATTGAGCGCTCTAGTCATGTATCCCTGCCACACACAAACTTGCCATGTGCCCTCTGGCGTTCCGGTAGGTCAGTCGCCCTATATCTTTGACTTGCACACACACAATTTTGATGGCTCTCTTCATCGATCTCACACCCACCCACTTGATCCTGTCTTCGACTCTATCAATATCTATGACCCCTCCCTCTCTTCTCGTGGATCGCCCCCTCTATATATGATATAGATAGGCCTCTATTTCACACACATTGCATGTGTCAAATTTTTGTTTGAGATATCATCAAGACATATTCCCACAAAAACATTCACGAAATCACCCCCCAACAAAAAACACTCACGAATGCACACGCCATCTGTTTAGGTTTGTATCTCTCTCTCACACACACACGTAGGTGGGGGACGTGCACGAAGAGAAGAGGTGCGCGCACGGCGCACATACTCCCGTCTCTTTCCCAACCACACCCGCGCGGGTACACAGTGGAGCTCATTTCTGTATGAAAAGGCAGCCCACATGGTAATTTGACACGTGTACTGGTTGTCCACTTGATGGAGGATCGTGTACCACTGGTGAACAAACAAACTGCAACTTGACGCGTTATGTTAAAAAAGAGGCAAACAATGTGGGGCCAACCTTAGAGGCAAGGCTCTATACACTGGAGATTCTCTATACGTATTACTTTTGATGTGTCCCGTCAACTCGCAAAACAAGGAGAAGCTTGCTTAGTACGCTGCCTCCCCCGCCCACGGGCGCGGTGGCTCGCAGAGTCGCATGACGAGGAGAAGCTTGCTTACTATGGCTACGCCCGCTCCCCCGCGCACGCGCGCGGTGGCTCGCGGGATGAGGAGAATATTTTACTACTCTCTCCACTACTCCTTGTCCCTACCTTGGTTAGAGAGATTATCATATTGTTTGAAATATATGTCTTTTAGTAGATTTCAATATGAACTACTAGTACATACTCCAAACACTGATGTATATAGACGTATTTTAGAGTGTAGATTCACTCATTTTGCTCCGTATGTAGTCCATATTGAAACGGACGTACTAGTACGCACTCTCCCTCACCCCTCGACCCTCGACCCTCGCCCACGTGGTGGACATGCAGCAATTCATTCGGTCTCAGATAGCCAGAACGATATACTATAGTACCATTATTGCTCGACTTCCCGAAGAGGCGAAGAGCCAAGCGCAAGGTTAATATTTTTTAGATGCCAAGCACAAGGTTTATAGGAGAACAAGTAGTAGTACTAGTAGTATGTACCAGTGGTATGTACTGTATGAGGAAGAAGGCAATAAGATGTATGTTTTGCATGACAGTCTCTTCTTACAGGACGTGCTAGACCTAGTGGACCTCATTATTGCAATGGGAGTACTATCATAGATGGCACAATTCAGAGTGGTAGGCAGTGGGAATAATTCGGAGCTGCTTAGTCTTAAACCCCATGAAGAAGTCCCATCGAAAGGAATAGCCATCCTCTACACGTGCTCCTATGTAAAATGAGTAAATAAGACAGAAAGAGAAAGATACAAAGTAAAAAATCACCAGCCTTAGAGCCAGCCCTATTGTATCAGTGAATGATATTTCTACGTTGTGATTGACATGGCTATATTATTAACCATGGTGTGGAGGTAGAAGCGGATTTTTATTTATTTGCAGAGGTAGCAGTAGATGGATATACAACGAGGAGTGAAATGATGGCTTCTTCCTCGATCAAACATAGAGAAAGGTGGGCCTCGTGATTTGATGGCTTATTAGTCCCTATTACTGCCTATACTCTTTGCCCATATAATAACCGTGTGGTAGAGTAGTAGTATACTTTTAATAACCATGCTCGAGAAGAAGAGGTGCACGCACCCATGCACATAGTAATATTAGCACTCTTTGCGTCTTTTGCGTCTTCCCCAGCCACACACGTGACACGGTGGAGCTCATATCTGTACGATGATGCAGCCCACGTGATAATTTGACGCGTTGATACGTCTCCAACGTACCTATAATTTATGAAGTATTCATGCGATTATATTATCCATCTAAGATGTTTTATATGCATTTATATGCTATTTTATATGATTTTTGGACTAACCTATTAACCTAGAGCCCAGTGCCAGTTTCTGTTTTTTCCTTGTTTTTTGAGTTTTACAGAAAAGGAAAATCAAACGGAGTCCAATTGACCTGAAATTTCATGGAGCTTATTTTTGGACCAGAAGAAGGCCATGGAGTAAAAGGGTTGGGCCAGAAGAGTCCCGGGCTGCCCACGAGGGTGGGGGCACACCCACCCCCTGGGCACGCCTCCCTACCTCATGGACAGCCCGGAGACCCCCCTGACTTGTTCTCGGCGCCAAAACCTCTTATATGTACAGAAACCTTCAGAAAATAATCTAGATGGGGAGTTCCGCCGCCGCAAGCCTCTGTAGCAACCGAAAACCAATCTAGACTCGTTCCGGCACCCTGCCGGAGGAGGGAATCCCTCTCCGGTGGCCATCTTCATCATCTCGGCACTCTCCATGATGAGGAGGGAGTAGTTCACCCTCGGGGCTGAGGGTATGTACCAATAGCTATGTGTTTGATCTCTCTCTCTCTCTCTCTCTCTCTCTCTCTCTCTCGTGTTCTTGATGTGGCACGATCTTGATGTATCGCGAGCTTTGCTATTATAGTTGGATCTTATGATGTTTCTCCCCCTCTACTCTCTTGTAATGGATTGAGTTTTCCTTTGAAGTTATCTTATCGGATTGAGTCTTTAAGTATTTGAGAACACTTGATGTATGTCTTGCGTGGGATACCCGTGGTGACAATGGGGTATTCTACTGATTCACTTGATGTATGTTTTGGTGATCAACTTGCGGGTTCCGTGACCTTGGGAACCTATGCATAGGGGTTGGCACACGTTTTCGTCTTGACTATCCGGTAGAAACTTTGGGGCACTCTTTGAAGTTCTTTGTATTGGTTGAATAGATGAATCTGAGATTGTGTGATGCATATCATATAATCATACCCACGGATACTTGAGGTGACATTGGAGTATCTAGGTGACATTAGGGTTTTGGTTGATTTGTATCTTAAGGTGTTATTCTACTACGAACTCTATGATAGATCGAACGGAAAGAATAGCTTCGTGTTATTTACTACCGACTCTTGAATAGATCGATCAGAAAGAATAACTTTGAGATGGTTTCATACCCTACAATAATCTCTTCGTTTGTTCTCCTCTATTAGTGACTTTGGAGTGACTCTTTGTCGCATGTTGAGGGATTGTTATATGATCTAATTATGCTATTATTGTTGAGAGAACTTGCACTAGTGAAAGTATGAACCCTAGGCCTTGTTTACTAGCATTGCAATACCGTTTACGCTCACTTTTACCACTTGCTACCTTGCTGTTTTTATATTTTCAGATTACAAAAACCTATATCTACTATCCATATTACACTTGTATCACCATCTCTTCGCCGAACTAGTGCACCTATACAATTTACCATTGTATTGGGTGTGTTGGGGACATAAGAGACTCTTTGTTATTTGGTTGCAGGGTTGTTTGAGAGAGACCATCTTCATCCTACGCCTCCCACACATTGATAAACCTTAGGTCATCCACTTGAGGGAAATTTCCTACTGTCCTACAAACCTCTGCACTTGGAGGCCCAACAACGTCTACAAGAAGAAGGTTGTGTAGTAGACATCAAGCTCTTTTCTGGCGCTGTTGCCGGGGAGGTGAGTGCTTGAAGGTATATCTTTAGATCTTGCAATCGAATCTTTTAGTTTCTTGTTTTATCACTAGTTTAGCCTATAAAAGAAAACTAAAAATGGAATTAAGGGTGCCTCATTTGCTTCATCTTTTTAATGTCTTTCGTGAAAATGATGGGAAGGAAAACTGTGCTCAAGTACTAGAAGAAGAATTACATAGAATGCTCAGCATACAATATGTGAATGATGAGCATGATTGCAATGTTGTTAGTATGAATTCTTTGAATACCCATGATGCTAATGATATGCAAAGCCACAAGCTTGGGGATGCTATGTTTGATGAAAATGATATGTTTAGTCCCCTAAGTTTTGATGAGCAAATTTATTATGATGAAAGCATGCCTCCTATTTATGATGATTATTGTGATGACACGTATGCTATAAAGAATAAATATAACCATGAAACTTTTCATCATGATTTTAATTTTCAATTGGATTATGCTTCACATGATAGTTATTTTGCTGAGTTTGCTCCCACTACTATTGATGAGAATAAATTTGCTTATGTGGAGAGTAGTGAAATTTCTATGAAAGTAGATCATGAAAAGAATGCTTTATGTGTTGGTTATATGGTTGAATTCATTCATGATGCTACTGAAAATTATTATGAGAGAGGATCATATGCTTCTACATATTGCAATAATATCAAGTTTCCTCCCTATGTGCTTAAAGTTTTGAAGTTATGCTTGTTTTGCCTTCCTATGCTAGTTGATTATTGTTCCCATAAGTTGTTTGCTCACAAAATACCTATGCATAGGAAGTGGGTTAGACTTAAATGTGCTTGCCATGTGTTTCATGATGCTCTCTTTATTTTTCAATTCTTATCTTTTATACGAGCATCATTGAAATCAGCATGCCTAGCTAGAAAGGCATTAAAGAAAAGCGCTTGTTGGGAGACAAACCAATATTTACCCCTAATGGTTTTTTGTGTTCACATGATTAAGCTACTTTAGTAATCATGTTTTATAGCTTTTGTTTCAATGAAGTGCCAAGTAGAACCTTTGGGAAGACTTGGGTGGAAGTTAAGGTGATCTTGCTTTAAAAAACAGAAACTTTGCGCTCACGAGTTTAGCTGTCATTTTTTACAGAAGAGTGCTTTTAAGTTGATTCTTTTTGCAGAAGATTAATAGACAAATTCCTCAGGTCCACAAATTTATTTCAGAGTTCTTGGAGTTCCAGAAGTATACGTTTGATACAGATTACTACAGACTGTTCTGTTTTTGACAGATTCTGTTTTCTATGTGTTGTTATCTTATTTTGATGAATCTATGAGTAGTATCGGAGGGTATGAACCATAGATAAGTTGGAATACAGTAGATGTTACACCAATATGAATTTAGAATGAGTTCACAACAGTACCTAAGTGGTGATTTATTTTCTTATACTAACGGAGCTTACGAGTTTTCTGTTGAGTTTTGTGTTGTGAAGTTTTCAAGTTTTGGGTAAAGATTCGATGGACTATGGAATAAGGTGTGGCAAGAGCCTAAGCTTGGGGATGCCCAAGGAACCCCAAGCTGCCCACGAGGGTGGGGGGCGCGCCCACCCACCCTGGGCACGCCTCCCTACCTCGTGGACAGCCCGGAGACCCCCCCCCCCTAACTTGTTCTTGATGCCAAAACCTCTTGTATATACAGAGACCTCCAGAAAATAACCTAGATGGGGAGCTCCGCCGCCGCAAGCCTCTATAGCCACCGAAAACCAATCTAGACCCGTTCCGGCACCTTGCCGGGGGGGAATCCCTCTCCAGTGGCCATCTTCATCATCCCGGCGCTCTCCATGATGAGGAGGGAGTAGTTCACCCTCGGGGCTGAGGGTATGTACCAGGAGCTATGTGTTTGATCTCTCTCTCTCTCTCTCGTGTTCTTGATGTGGCATGATCTTGATGTATCGTGAACTTTGCTATTATAGCTGGATCTTATGATGTTTCTCCCCCTCTACTCTCTTGTAATGGATTGAGTTTCCCTTTGAAATTATCTTATCGGATTGAGTCTTTAAGGATTTGAGAACACTTGATGTATGTCTTGCGTGGGATACCCGTGGTGACAATGGGGTATTCTATTGATTCACTTGATGTATGTTTTGGTGATCAACTTGCGGGTTCCGTGACCTTGGGAACCTATGCATAGGGGTTGGCACACGTTTTCGACTTGACTTTCCGGTAGAAACTTTGGGGCACTCTTTGAAGTTCTTTGTGTTGGTTGAATTGACGAATCTGAGATAGTGTGATGCATATCCTATAATCATACCCGCGGATACTTGAGGTGACATTGGAGTATCTAGGTGACATTGGGGGTTTGGTTGATTTGTATCTGAAGGTTTTATTCTAGTACGAACTCTATGATAGATCGAATGGAAAGAATAGCTTTGTGTTATTTACTACGGACTCTTGAATAGATCGATCAGAAAGAATAACTTTGAGGTGGTTTCGTACCCTACAATAATCTCTTCGTCTGTTGTCCTCTATTAGTGACTTTGGAATGACTCTCTGTTGCATGTTGAGGGATTGTTATATGATCTAATTATGTTATTATTGTTGAGAGAACTTGCACTAGTGAAAGTATGAACCCTAGGCCTTGTTTCCTAGCATTGCAATACCGTTTACGCTCACTTTTATTGTTAGTTACCTTGTTGTTTTTATATTTTCAGATTACAAAAACCTGTATCTACCATCCATATTGGACTTGTATCACCATCTCTTCGCCGAACTAGTGCACATATACAATTTTCCATTGTATTGGGTGTGTTGGGGACACAAGAGACTCTTTGTTATTTGGTTGCAGGGTTTCTTGAGAGAAACCATATTCATCCTATGCCTCCCACGGATTGATAAACCTTAGGTCATCCACTTGAGGGAAATTTGCTACTATCCTACAAACCTCTGCACTTGGAGGCCCAACAACGTCTACAAGAAGAAGGTTGTGTAGTAGACATCACGCGTCTAGTGGTAGTTACTCACTTATAAATAATGGAGGGTCGGGAACAACGCATGAACGGTGTCGCGTCATTTATAAATAAAGTGTTTTTGTTCAGTGGCACGTACGTAATATAAATAGGTTCATATGGAGAGAAAAAGAAACCGCTCCACTATATACATAGCCAGGACGAGCCTACACGGTTGCTTGCTGGGGTTGCTCTCTTCACACACTCTCGCACAAAACGACTGTGGGCACATATCTAACATCCGGGAGGATCACGTCTGTCGGGGAAGGGGTGGATGCTTTGTGTAGATGTAGTCACCGTCGCCGACGGTGAAAACCCACTGTCGGCACGTCCCGATCAGGGGTCCCCGCCATTCTCTCTCACAAAGTCGGTGCGGTTGCCTTCGTCCCTTGCTCACTGCCGAGACGTGGGCAGTTGCCGCCTCCCGCCGCCCTCCTCTTGGTTGAGCTACGTTCCGACATCCCTCAGGTACAACTTCCTTTACAGTCGGCTTGCACCACTGCCCCAGCTGTTATGGGTATGATTCCGACAATAATAAAGGATAGGGTAAAGGAGCATGATCTATCGAGATGCATATGGGTGACATGGTGGTTTTAGCGAGTTCGGGCCTCTCATGGTGGAGCTAACAGCCCTACGTCTCGTGCTCCGGAGAGGCTTTGTTTTATCTTTGTATGTATCCGGAGATCACAATGAGAGGAGAACGGATCCGCGTAGTCCTGAGACTAATGGCGAAAAGAGAGAGAGGTGGAAGAAAAGAGTCCCCTAGTCTAGTGGTGGGGGTGGCTTATATAGAGTGTGCCACCCCTTCACCTCCTATGTTACAAAGTGGGGGCATTAATGCCATAACTCAGCCTACTACTAAGATGATGCTTTGAGTGCCTTGTCGACTGTTGGTCTTCGCATATCCGAGTGAGATCAGGTGCTCCGAGAGGAATGAGTTGGTCGAGTGGAGTGCTATGCTCCATGTGGTTGTTGTCGTCCAAGTGACTTGGTGGTCATCCGAGTGGATGGTTTGTCGATTCTTTGAGCGATGCTCTGGGCCCATCTGATATGTGGACCCCATTCTTTATGATCTTTGACCCTTCATGGGCCTACCTATTATGCATGTCCCCAACATTAGCCCCCGAATCGGTTGTGATTTTGCAGAACGAGTTTGTAAAAGACACAATTTTGCCCAAGTGATTATGGAAATACTCGGTACCATCATCGTGCTTTCAGACAACCAAGGTTTGAACAAAATCTCAATGGATTCTCGCACTGCACTTCCCGACTGATCTGGGATAAGAGCCCGCGAGGAACGACTTGGTGACATTCGTTCATCTCTCGGAAGAGGTTAACTCGTGATCAGAGTATGGATGTGTCACTAAATCCAGGCAACAAGATCGGCGCATGGACTGCTCTCTCGGAGAGACGCCATTCTGCTACGTCTTGAGCATGCGTTGGTTTTCCCTTGAAGAGGAAAGGGTGATGCAGCAAAGTAGCGTAAGTATATCCCTCAGTTTTTTAGAACCAAGGTATCAATCCAGTAGGAGGTTAAACGCAAGTCGCCTTGTACCTGCACAAAAAAATAAGAACCTTGCAACCAATGCGATAAAGGGATTGTCAATCCCTTCACGACCACTTGCAAAAGTGAGATCTGATAGAGATAATAAGATAAATATTATGGTATTTTTATGATATAGATTGGAAAGTAAAGATTGCAAAATAAACGACGGCAGAAATAGCAAATTGATAGGAAAATAATATGATGGAAGATAGACCCGGGGGCCATAGGTTTCACTAGTGGCTTCTCTCAAGATAGCATAATCTACGGTGGGTGAACAAATTACTGTTGAGAAATTGATAGAAATGCGCATAGTTATGAGAATATCTAGGCATGATCATGTATATAGGCATCACGTCCGCAACAAGTAGACCGAAACGATTCTGCATCTACTACTATTACTCCACACATCGACCGCTATCCAGCATGCATCTAGAGTATTAAGTTCATAAGAACAGAGTAACGCATTAGGCAAGATGACATGATGTAGAGGGATAAACTCAAGCAATATGATATAAACCCCATATTTTTATCCTCGATGGCAACAATACAATACGTGCCTTGCTGCCCCTGCTGTCACTGGGAAAGGACACCGCAAGATTGAACCCAAAGCTAAGCACTTCTCCCATTGCAAAAAAGATAAATATAGTAGGCCAAACCAAACTGATAATTCGAAGAGACTTGCAAACATATCAAATCATACATGTAAGAATTCAGAGAAGAACCAAATATTGTTCATAGATATTCTTGATCATAAACCCACAATTCATCGGATCTCGACAAACACACCGCAAAAAGAATTACATCGAATAGATCTCCAAGAGAATCGAGGAGAACTTTGTATTAAGATCCAAAGAGAGAGAAGAAGCCATCTAGCTAATAACTATGGACCCAAAGGTCTGTGATAAACTACTCACACATCATTGGAGAGGCTATGGTGTTGATGTAGAAGCCCTCCGTGGTCGATTCCCCCTTCGGCGGAGCGCCGGAAAAGGCCCCAAGATAGGATCTCATGGGTACAGAAGGTTGCGGCGATGGAAATAGGGTTTCATGGTGCTCTCGGATGTTTTCTGGGTATATGAGTATATATAGGCGAAAGAAGTAGGTCGGTGGAGCCACGAGGGGCCCATGAGGGTGGGGGTGCGCCTCCCTACCCTCGTGGCCGCCTCGTTGCTTCCTTGACGTCCACTCCAAGTCTCCTTCATTGCAATTGTTCCAAAAATAACTCTCTCGAAGGTTTCATTCCGTTTGGATTCCGCTTGATATTCCTTTTCTGCGAAACACCGAAATAGGCAAAAAATAACAGATTGCATTGGGCCTTTGGTTAGTAGGTTAGTCCCAAAAATAATATAAAAGTGCATAATAAAACCCATTAAACATCAAAAACAGATAATATAATAGCATGGAACAATCAAAAATTATAGATACGTTGGAGACGTATCAAGCATCCCCAAGCTTAATTCCTGCTCGTCCTCGGGTAGGTAAATGACAAAAACAGAATTTTGATGTGGAATGCTACCTAGCATAATTCTCAATGTAATTTTCTTTGTTGTGGCATGAATGTTCAGATCCGAAAGATTCAAGATAAAAGTTTAATATTGACATAAAAATAATAATACTTCAAGCATACTAACAAAACAATCATGTCTTCTCAAAATAACATGGCCAAATAAAGTTATCCCTACAAAATCATATAGTCTGGCTATGCTCTATGTTCATCACACAAAATATTTAAATCATGCACAACCCCGATGACAAGCCAAGCAATTGTTTCATACTTTTGATGTTCTCAAACTTTTTCAATCTTCACGCAATACATGAGCGTGAGCCATGGACATAGCACTATATGTGGAATAGAAGGGTGGTTGTGGAGAAGACAAAAAAGGAGAAGATAGTCTCACATCAACTAGGCGTATCAACGGGCTATGGAGATGCCCATTAATAGATATCAATGTGAGTGAGTAGGGATTGCCATGCAACGGATGCACTAGATCTATAAGTGTATGAAAGCTCAACAAAAGAAACTAAGTGGGTGTGCATCCAACTTGCTTGCTCACGAAGACCTAGGGCATTTTAAGGAAGCCCATCATTGGAATATACAAGCCAAGTTCTATAATGTAAAATTCCCACTAGTATATGAAAGTGACAACATAGGAGACTCTCTATCATGAAGATCATGGTGCTACTTTCAAGCACAAGTGTGGTAAAAGGATAGTAACATTGTCCCTTCTCTCTTTTTCTCTCATTTTTTTATTTGGGCCTTTTTCTCTTTTTTATGGCCTCTTTTTTTTTCTTTTTTTTTCTTTTCATCCGGAATCTCATCCCGACTTGTGGGGGAATCACAGTCTCCATCATCCTTTCCTAACTTGGGACAATGCTCTAATAATGATGATCATCACACTTTTATTTACTTACAACTCAAAAATTACAACTCAATACTTAGAACAAAATATGACTCTATGTGAATGCCTCCGGCTGTGTACCGGGATATGCAATGAATCAAGAGTGACATGTATGAAAGAAATATAAAGGTGGCTTTGCCACAAATACGATGTCAACTACATGATCATGCAAAGCAATATGACAATGATGAAACGTGTCATAACAAATGGAACGGTGGTAAGTTGCATGGAAATATATCTCGGAATGGCTATGGAAATGCCATAATAAGTAGATATGGTGGCTGTTTTTAGGAAGGTATATGGTGGGTGTATGATACCGCCGAAAGGTGTGCGGTATTAGAGAGGCTAGCAATGGTGGAAGGGTGAGAATGTGTATAATCCATGGACTCAATATTAGTCATAAAGAACTCACATACTTATTGCAAAAATCTATTAGTTATCGAAACAAAGTACTACGCGCATACTCCTAGGGGGATAGATTGGTAGGAAAAGACCATCGCTCATCCCCGACCGGCACTCATAAGGAAGACAATCAATAAATAAATCATGCTCCGACTTCATCACATAACGGTTCACCATACGTGCATGCTACGGGAATCACAAACTTTAGAAAAAGTATTTCTCAAATTCACAACTACTCAACTAGCATGACTCTAGTATCACCATCTTCATATCTGAAAACAATTATCAAGTATCAAGCTTCTCATAGTATTCGATGCACTTTATATGATAGTTTTTATTATACCCATCTTGGATGTTCATCATATTAGGACTAATTTTATAGCCAAAGAAAATTACCATGCTATTTTATAGGACTCTCAAAATAATATAAGTGAAGCATGACATATCAATAATTTCTATAAAATAAAACCACCACCATGCTCTAAAAGATATAAGCGAAGCACAAGAGCAAAATTATCTAGCACAAAATATATAAGTGAAGCACAAAGAGTATTCTAATAAATTCCGATTCATGTGTGTCTCTCCCAAAAGGTGTGTACAGAAAGGATGATTCTGGTAACTAAAAATCAAAGACTCAAATCATACAAGACGCTCCAAGCAAAACACATATCATGTGGTGAATAAAAATATAGCCTCAAGTAAAGTTACCGGTAGACAAAGACGAAAGAGGGGATGCCTTCCGGGGCATCCCCAAGCTTAGGATTTTGGTTGTCCTTGAATTTTACCTTGGGGTGCCTTGGGCATCCGCAAGCTTAGGCTCTTTCCACTCCTTATTCCATAATCCATCAAATCTTTACTCAAAAACTCGAAAACTTCACAACACAAAACTCAACAGAAAATCTCATGACCTCCGTTAGTATAAGAAAAAAAATCACCACTTTAAGGTACTGTAATGAACTCATTATTTATTTATATTGTTGTTAAACCTACTGTATTCCAACTTATCTATGGTTCATACCCCCGATACTAGCCATAGATTCATCAAAATAAGCAAACAACACACGAAAAAACAGAATCTGTCAAAAACATAACAGTTTGTAGTAATCTGTATCAAACGCAAACTTCTGTAACTCAAAAATTCTGCCAAAATAGGAAGACCTAAATAATTTTTTTATTGATCTCCTGCAATTGGAATCAGTATTGTATCACTTTCTGGTGATTTTTAACAATTGTTTTATTGAGCAGAAAGTTTCTGTCTTTTTCAGCAAGATCAAATAATTATCACCCAAGAAGATCCTATTGGTTCTACTTGGCACAAACACTAATTTAAAACATAAAACCACATCTAACCAGAGGCTAGATAAATTATTTATTACTAAACAGGAAAAAAAACAAGGAACAAAAAATAAAATTGGGTTGCCTCCCAACAAGCGCTATCGTTTAACGCCCTAAGCTAGGCATTGAGATTTCGATGATGCTCACATGAAAGACAAGAATTGAAGCGCAAAGAGAGCATCATCAAACACGTGATAAACACATCTAAGTATAACATACTTCCTATACATAGGAATTTTATAAGCAAACAAATTATCATAGCACGCAAAAATTAGCATATGCAAGGAAGAAGAAAGAGACGGTAGCAATCTCAACATGACGAGAGGTAATTTAGTAAGATAAAAATTTCTACAACCATATTTGCCTCTCTCATAATAATTACATGCAGGGTCATAAGAAATTTCAACAATATAGCTATCACAAAACAAATTCTTAACACGATTCACATGTATGCAAAGTTGACACTCTGGATTAACATTAACTAAAGTCATGACCTCTCCAAACCCATTTTTATCAAAAACTTCATAAGATTGAACATTCTCCAAATATGTGGGATCTAAAGTTGACACTCTTCCAAACCCACTATCAATATGATTGCAAACACTACTATCAATCTCATATTCATCATGGGGCTTAAATAAATTTTCAAGATCATAAGAAGAATCACCCCAATCATGATCATTGCAACAAGTAGTAGACATAGCAAGACTAGCATCCCCAAGCTTAGGGTTTTGCATATTATTAGCACAATTGACATCAAGAGAATTTATAGTAACATCATTGCAATCATGCTTTTTATTCAAGTAGCTATCAAGTATGGGTGCAATAGCAATAATCTCATGTTTAACATAAGGAACTATAGCAAATTCATCTCCATAAATATTGGCATCATGGCCATAAGAATAGCAAGCATCATGTTCATAAAGGGATATTTCAATCAAATCATCGGAATGATAATTATCTATAGATTCATGCATATCATTATTTTCTTCCAAAGCAACGGTCGTTCTCTCAATAAATTCCTTAACATAGGCATTATGATCATAGTTTTCATAGCAATATTTAAGTATGTCGGAGTTTTCAGATTTGTAGAGAGTAATATCATACTTTTCAATCAAAGAAGCAACTTCATGAGCACCCTTAAAAACGACAAATTCTTCATTTTGTTTGATATCATAGTAACTATAAACACCCTTTCCACAATAAGATAAGATTTCATTATAATTAAACTCACATAGGTAGGGAAGGTGTTTTTTAGGGTTCTTAGAGCAACAAGTAAAGTCATAAATTTCACAAAGATTCCAAGCATAGCATAGCAAATTATTTATTTGATACCATAAGAGCTTCCCATTTTCAGACAAATGATGACGCACAAAATGAGCATGCTCATCTAAAGATTTTCCCTCAACTAAACTAGTTGGGGTTTCAGCACGAGCACATATAGATCAAAGATGATCCAAGTAGAACACTTTAAGTGGATCCATATCAATAGATTTTTAGCAAGCAAAGATGCAAGCAAATAGAAGGCACATGGAAACACAAACAAATATACATACGGGAAGAAGGCGAAGAAAAGGGAAAAGGTGAAGTGGGGGAGAGGAAAACGAGAGGCAAATGGCAAATAATGTAATGTGAGGGATAAGAGTTTGTGATGGGTACTTGGTATGTCTTGACTTGTGCGTAGATCTCCCCGGCAACAGCCCCAGAAATGGCTAGTTGCTAGGAGATTGAATCTTGCCTTGACTTGGCGTAAGCTTCCCCGGCAACGGCGCCAGAAATCCTTCGTGCTACCTCTTGAGCATGCGTTGGTTTTCCCTTGAAGAGGAAAGAGTGATGCAGCAAAGTAGCGTAAGTATTTCACTCAGTTTTTGAGAACCAAGGTATCAATCCAGTAGGAGGTTACACGCAAGTCGCCTTGTACCTGCACAAACAAATAAGAACCTTGCAACCAACGCGATAAAGGGGTTGTCAATCCCTTCACGGCCACTTGCAAAAGTGAGATCTCATAGAGATAATTAGATAAATATTTTTGGTATTTTTATGATATAGATTGGAAAGTAAAGATTGCAAAATAAACGGCGGTAGAAATAGCAAATTGGTAGGAAAATAATATCATGGAAGATAGACCCGGGGGCCATAGGTTTCACTAGTGGATTCTCTCAAGATAGCATAATCTACGGTGGGTGAACAAATTACTGTCGAGCAATTGATAGAAAAGCGCATAGTTATGAGAATATCTAGGCATGATCATGTATATAGGCATCACGTCCGCGACAAGTAGACCGAAACTATTATGCATCTACTACTATTACTCCACATATCGACCACTATCCAGCATGCATCTAGAGTATTAAGTTCATAAGAACAGAGTAACGCATTAGGCAAGATGACATGATGTAGAGGGATAAACTCAAGCAATATGATATAAACCCCATCTTTTTATCCTTGATGGCAACAATACAATACGTGCCTTGCTACCCCTGCTGTCACTGGGAAAGGACACCGCAAGATTGAACCCAAAGCTAAGCACTTCTACCATTGCAAGAAAGATCAATCTAGTAGGCCAAACCAAACTGATAATTCGAAGAGACTTGCAAAGATATCAAATCATACATATAAGAATTCAGAGAAGAACCAAATATTGTTCATAGATAATCTTGATCATAAACCCACAAGTCATCAGATCTCAACAAACACACCGCAAAAATAATTACATCGAATAGATCTCCAAGAGAATCGAGTAGAACTTTGTATTGAGATCCAAAGAGAGAGAGAAGAAGCCATCTAGCTAATAACTATGGACCCGAAGTTCTATGGTAAACTACTCACACATCATCGGAGAGGCTATGGTGTTGATGTAGGAGCCCTCCATGATCGATTCCCCCTCCGGGGGAGCGCCGAAAAAGGCCCCAAGATGGGATCTCACAGGTACAGAAGGTTGCGGCGGTGGAAATAGGGTTTCGTGGTGCACTCGGATGTTTTCAGGGTATATGAGTATATATAGGTGAAAGAAGTAGGTCGGTGGAGCCACCAGGGGCCCACAAGGGTGGGGGCGCGCCTACCCCCCTGGGTGCGCCTCCCTACCTCGTGGCCGCCTCGTTGCTTCCTTGGCGTCCACTCCAAGTCTCCTGGATTGCGTTTATTCCAAAAATAACTCTTCCGAAGGTTTCATTCCATTTGGATTCCATTTGATATTCCTTTTCTGTATAACACTGAAATAGGCAAAAAAAGACAGCAATTTGCACTGGGCCTTTGGTTAGTAGGTTAGTCCCAAAAATAATATAAAAGTGCATAATAAAGCCCATTAAACATCCAAAACAGAAAATATAATTGCATGGAACAATAAAAAATTATAGATACTTTGGAGACGTATCACATTCTTATCCCGGAGGAACGTCAATACGAGTCGGCTCTAGATCCAAACTTATGAGTTTCACGCTTTGAGTCCTAGAAGAAGGCTCAAAACAGGTCCACGGAGGAGCGTTAAACTCACCTTATAGCAAAAAAAATTTGGTAGCCGACGGGAGCCTTAGAACTTGTTTGTTTGTTGTTCTCCACTCAGACCGGTCAGGCCGTACCGAGTGGAGATTACTCCAGTGGGGGCATGCTGAGTGCACCCACTGGGTGTAGTTCCTGAGACCGTCGTCGACTGTGGGCAGTCGGCGGGGGTCTGAAAGAACTAAAAATCATCTTAGCTGGTACTGATAGAACTTGTTCCTCTCCGACTCGGAGGTCGAGTAGCACTTGAGTGATCTGGAGATGGTCTTGCGTCGAGCAAAATGTTTCTTTCCGAGTTCTCTTCCAGTGGGGGCACACGGAGTGCACCCACTAGGTGTAGTCCCCGAGCCTCTGTCAGACAAGAGGAGTCAGGCAGAGGGTTTAAGTCTCCTGGTAAACCTCCACGCAGTCGACACGGTAAATATCTTTTAGTCTGAAATTGAGTCAATCGGATGCATCTTCAGACGCTTGACATGGTAAATAAGCTCAGCCTGGAGCTGAGTCAGTCGGACTGATCTTCGTGCACTCGGCACTGAATAAATTCAGCCTGGAACTCGGTCAAGCAGGTGAATCTTCGTGCTCTCGGCACGGTGAATGAATTCGGCTTTGAAACTGCCGACTGTAGAAAAAAGCTGGACACTCCAGGGAGTAATCGTTCCAGTAGTACTTCTTATATTGACCGTTAGATTTTGCATGAAAGGGGTATTTGTAAGAGTATATTGTATCCGTAGAGGAGCTTCATTTTCACCCTTTTGCATGAAAGGGGTATTTGACCGAGTGGACGTGCTTCCCGACTGATCGGGGTATGTTGACTGCAAGGAAAATTTTGGTGGCACTTGTATGTCTCCCGGAGGAGATAGACTAGTGGTCTGACATGGACGTGCCATGAAACCCGGGTGACGAGGCTAGTGTGTGGGCTCACTCTCCGGAGAGGGGCCACTCATTATCCCGGGAGAACACCAGCACATGCCATCTCTGAGTCCAAGTTTGTGAAACTGACGCCTTGGAGCCTAGGATAGGGCCAAGTGTATCCGTAGAGGAGCGTTGTTTTCACCCTTTTGCAGTCCTGAAGATGACTTTAGGTAAAGATTTGGGCGATCGTCCGAGTGGACAGTACTAACCTTATAGATTTTCGGCAGACCGAGCATGTATGGTCAGAAAGATATTCCTAATGTGATCAATGGGTTGATTGAATGGGCGTAACCCCTGAGGGAGGCATGGCCAATGGCTGTGTGTAGCCCCGGAGTGATGCTCGAAAGAGGTAAACTTGCTACAGAGTATGATGTGAGGTTTGATCATATGAGTAACTTAGTCGTTCCCGTGTTGGGGGTGTAGAGGTAAAGACATGTCCAACATATGCTGACACACGACGCGGCCGAGGGGCGATGATCTCTACAACCGAGTGACGACGCGCGGGGCGGTCGAGGGGTGAAGACGTGCACAACCGAGTGGCGACGCGCGGAGCGGCCGAGTGGTGAAGACGTGCCCAACCGAGTGGCTACGTGCGGGGCGACTGAGTCATGATGTGCGAGGTGGCTGAATGATGAAGACATGCACAACTGAGTGGCAACGCGCGGGGCAGCCGAGTGGTGAAGACGTGCACAACCGTGAGGCGACACACGGAGCGGTCGAGTGGTGAAGACGTGCACAACCGAGTGGCGTGGTGCGGGACGGCCGAGTGAGGAGGCACGAGGTGGCTGAATGATGAAGAAGTGCACAACTGAGTGGCAATGCGCGGGGCAGCCAAGTGGTGAAGACGTGCACTACCGAGAGGTGACGCACAGAGCGGCTGAGTGGTGAAGACGTGCACAACTGAGTGGCATGGTGCGGGACGGTCGAGTGAGGATGTGCGAGTCTGGGTGATTATAAAACTTGTCAAAGTGGCGGATCGAATGCACTTGTTGAAGTGAAGGATCTGAGTGGTGATGAAGTACCCGACCACTCAGGAGAGTGTCATTCCAAATGAGATGCAACCCCCGAGTGCGTGTAGCCCCCGAGCATACTACAGGCTTCGACAACGGACATGTCGGAATACGAGAAATATAGTTTTGAATGGATGATTTGCAATTCATCAAGTAGGACTCGGGTAAAGATGAGGAGAAGCTTCCGAGTGATGCTCGAAAAAGGCAAACTCGCAAAGGAGTGAAGTGTGCAGTTTAATTATAAAAGGGACTCATCAGTCTCATGCCTGACGAGGTCTATGTAATTGATACGATGAAGAGGATTCCTCCGAGGGGTCGTCCAGATGTGTTTGAAGTCAACAGAGCGACAAGGTCAGTGTTGTGATGTGCTAGGACCGGTACGGTGACCGAGTCCGAGCAGCGATGAAGTTGGCGCATAAGGCCGTCGAGTGATCGCGTAACTTGTGTAAGAAAAATGGCACAAGACAACGAAGTAATTTCTCGAGGAAATTTGATGTGTATTGTGATGATTTGTGTAAATGACACCCATAGACACCCAATGGGAGTGCCAGGGGCTTGCTGGTTCAAAACCAGCAATAGTCTAAAAGAGTGAAGGATCTAGTCGAACTTGACGAGGTGAAGGATCCAACTCAACATGTTGGAGTGCTGGCTCAAATAAAACGGAAGTGTAATGTTCCAGCTAAGTTGCAGCCCCCGAGGACCGATGCAAACTCGAAAATGATGGACACATGGTGTTCGTGAGTGATGTATGCGTTAAAATGGAAGTTGGACTCGAGAGTCAAATAACCAGTATTAAGCAAGTATGTGAAAATAAGCAACCGAGCGTAGAGGTACACTCAGTGGCGTGGCCTCCGAGTGAATGTGATGTGTGAATTACGGAATACTCGGGAACGCGTAAATAACAGAATGTAGTGCATGTAGAATGACTTAGCTATTTGAAGGCGCGTGAGTGGCCAAGTGGTGATGAGGTGACCAACCGAGTGGAGACGCGTGGGGCGGCCAAGTGGTGATAAGGTGACCAACCAAGAGGCGACACGCGGGGCGGCCGAGTGGTTATGAGGTGACCAACCGAGTGGCAACGCGCGGGGCGGCCGAGTGGTTATGAGGTGACCAACCGAGTGGCGATGCGTGGGGCGGCCAAGTGGTTATGTGGTGACCAACCGAGTGGCTACGCGCGGGGCGGCCGAGTGGTGATGAGGTGACCAAACGATGGCGATGTGCGGGGCGGCCGAGTGGTTATGAGGTGACCAACCGAGTGGCGACGCATGGGGTAGCCGAGTGGTGATGAGGTGACCAACCGAGTGGCGACGCGCAGGGCGGTCGAGTGGTTATGAGGTGACCAACTGAGTGGCGATGCGCGGGGCGGCCGAGTGGTTATGAGGCGACCAACCGAGTGGCGACGCGCGGGGCGGCCGAGTGGTTATGAGGCGACCAACCGAGTGGCGACGTGTGGGGCGGCCGAGTGGTTATGAGGTGACCAACCGAGTGGCGACCCGCAGGGCGGCCGAGTGGTTATGAGGTGACAAACCGAGTGGCGACGCGCGGGGCAGCCGAGTGGTTATGAGGTGACCAACCGAGTGGCGACGCGCGGGTCGGCCGAGTGGTTATGAGGTGACCAACCGATGGCGACGCGCGGGGCGGCCGAGTGGTGATGAGGTGACCAACCGATGGCGATGCACGGGGCGACCGAGTGGTTATGAAGTGACCAACCGATGGCGACGCGCGGGGCGGCCGAGTGGTGATGAGGTAACCAACCGATGGCGACGCGCGAGGCGGCCGAGTGGTGATGAGGTGACCAACCGATGGCGACGCGCGGGGCGGCCGAGTGGTTATGAGGTGACCAACCGATGGAGACGCGCGGGGCGACCGAGTGGTTATGAGGTGACCAACCTATGGCGACGCGCGGGGCGGCCGAGTGGTGATGAGGTGACCAACCGATGGCGACGCGCGAGGAGGCCGAGTGGTTATGAGGTGACCAACCGAGTGGCGACGTGTGGGGCGGCCGAGTGGTTATGAGGTGACCAACCGAGTGGCGACGCGCGGGGCGGCCGAGTGGTTATGAGGTGACCAACCGATGGCGACGCGCGGGGCGACCGAGTGGTGATGAGGTGACCAACCGATGGCAACGCGCGGGGCGGCCGAGTGGTTATGAGGTGACCAACCGATGGCGACGCGTGAGACGGCCGAGTGGTGATGGGGTGACCAACCGATGGCGACGTGCGGGGCGGCCGAGTGGTGATGAGGTGACCAACCAATGGCGACGCGCGGGGCGGCCGAGTGGTTATGAGGTGACCAACCGAGTGGTGACGCGCTGCGCGACCGAGTGGTGATGAGGTGACCAACCGATGGCGACGCGCGGGGCGGCCGAGTGGTGATGAGGTGACCAACCGATAGCGACGCGCGGGGCCGCCAAGTGGTGATGAGGTGACCAACCGATGGCGACGCGCGAGGCGGCCGAGTGGTTATGAGGTGACCAACCGAGTGGCGACGCGCTGGGCGGCCGAGTGATGATGAGGTAACCAATCGATGGCGATGCGTGGGGCGGCCGAGTGGTGATGAGGTGACCAACCGATGGCAACGCGCGGGGCGGCCGAGTGGTTATGAGGTGACCAACCTATGGCGACGTGCGGGGCGGCCGAGTGGTGATGAGGTGACCAACCGATGGCGACGCGCGCGGTGGCCGAGTGGTGATGAGGTGACCAACCGATGGCAACGCGCGGGGCGGCCGAGTGGTTATCAGGTGACCAATCGATGGCGACGCGCGGGGCGACCGAGTTCAGTCTAGTGGCGCCGCACGGGGCAGTCGAGTGGTTAAGATGCGTCTAGCAGCTAAGCGACGGTGCGCGGGCTGCGTTGAGTGACGGCGCTCGCGCGTCGTTGACAGAAGTTGACGAAGACTGTCCAGCCGAGTGGGGGCGCATAGCCGATCGAGTGGGTAAGTCGATGAAGACACTTGCCTCAATCCTCTTCCGTGTGGCTGGGTACTTGTTCCTCCGAGCTCGTCGCCATCGAAGTAGAGCGCCACCATACCACATAGGGAGGAGCCGCCGCGCGCTCAGGGTGTGGCCGGCCTTCACTGCAACAGGGTTGCGTCCGGTAGTCCACGCTGGATGGAGCGGCATCGCTGCCGGCTATCGTGCTTCATGGCTCGGGGGAGCCGGGCCGCCAGCCAATCTGACGGACGCTCAGCCCTCGGGCAAGTGCTGATGTCGACGGGGGCCGTAGCACCGTGGGTTGTTGTGCCTCGTCGAGCCTGCGACTCCACCATGGGAGCCACCACCAGTCCGCGACCGAGTGCCGGTGCAAGAGAGACAAACTGTCGCGCGTGCGGGGGTACGGCCAGCCTCCACTTCCACCACGGGAGTCACTGGAGGAGCATTCAGTCGGAAATGTAGCCTCGGTGCGAAGGCTGCCGTTGATTAGTTGACCCGGCGCAGGAATCCCACGTTGTCTATTGTTGTGTTGCTCCGCTCGAGGAACCGGACCCCCCGCCGGGGCCACCAGGAAGATGAAAAAGACGTTAGGATGCATTGATGGAGTTTCCCACATCCAGGACATGTACGTGCATGCAGGAGGGGTTAGTTAGCGGTAATTAAGCAAGATGCGTTACCATTCGTGGAAGTTTCCTTCTTCCACAGGCCATTTATCTCCCTGCCGATTTATTGCCAAATCGTGGCCTTGTGCCCTGACTGCGGATGTTGCAGCAGGGTAGCAGACACCGGCGGGAGGAGTTGCCGCACATGGGGGGCGCGGCCAGCCCTGACACCTGCGCCGCGTCTGGCAAGCGCCACTACCGTGGAAGCCACGGCGGGGCCGCGACGCCTGTAGGAGGGCTCGCCATTTGCGGGTAGCGTGACTGACCTCCGACAGATGCGCCATGTGGAGCGCATTGTCCATGTGGCGCCATGCCGTGCGGGAAGCCGGGCAATTGGTCGCAGAGACCATGGTCAAGTAGACGATCGGGGGAAGGAGCGGGCTGACGATGATGGAGTCGATGGAGCGGTTGCAGAGGACATAGACTTCACCGAACATCCGTGCAGGAGCCGGATCGTCGGTCGAGACTACCTGGAAGAAGAAGAGGAGGTTGTTCCGAAGGGCGTCGCTGCAGCATGCCGCGTCAGGCCATCGGGAAGATGAGGTGGTCTTTCTCCACGCCTGGTGCTGTCTCTTCTTCTTACTCTTGATCCATGATCGATCATGCATGCCCACAGTGTTGAGTAAAAGATGTACTTTACCCCTTTTTGTGATGCTTCAGAAGCTCGCTGTAGAGATGAACAGTATGTGATATATCAAAGAAAAGCAAATATAGATGAATAAGAAACCACTTGCATCATGGCTCGATAGACGCCATGCCCCACGGTGGGCGCCAACTGTCGTGGGAACGATTTCGACAATAATAAGGGACAGGGTAAAGGAGCATGATCTATCAAGATGCATATGGGTGACATGGTGGTTTTAGCGAGTTCGGGCCTCTCACGGTGGAGATAACAGCCCTACGTCTCGTGCTCCGGAGAGGCTTTGTTTTATCTTGGTATGTATCCGGAGATTACAATGAGAGGAAAACGGATCCCTGTAGTCCTGAGACTAATGGCGAAAAGAGAGAGAGAGGTGGAAGAAAAGAGCCCCCTAGTCTAGTGGTGGGGGTGGCACATATAGAGTGCACCACCCCTTCACCTCCTATGTTACAAAGTGGGGGCGTTAATGCCATAACTCAGCCTACTACTAAGATGATGCTTCGAGTGCCTTGTCGACTGTTGGTCTTCGCATATCCGAGTGAGATCAGGTGGTCCGAGTGGAATGAGTTGGTCGAGTGGAGTGCTATGCTCCGAGTGGTTGTTGTCGTCTGAGTGACTTGGTGGTCATCCGATTGGATGGTTTGTCGATTCTCCGAGCGATGCTCTGGGCCCATCTGATATGTGGACCCCGTGCTTTATGATCTTTGAACCTTCATGGGCCTAACTGTTATGCATATCCCCAACACCAGCTGCCCACATCGCTCCTTGTGGATATTTCTCTACTTCTTTGCCCCGCACGTACCTCTACTGGCTTCTACTGTATTTATGATGAGTTTATTTCTCACCAACTAGTCCCAGTAATCTTATTCTAATCACGCTTCTTCAATTTCTTTGCCACAGGGATGCTCATCTCGATTTTAGTGAAACTGCACAAAATGATCCGATGGTCAAAGGGTTGCAAACTTCATTTCTTCGGAAGGTTCAACGTCGCCAGCAAATTAAAGCCTGGTTAGGGTTTAGGGTTCAAGGGCTAGGGGTTGCATGGATCATTTTTTTTCTTTAGTTGTCTCTGTTCCAAAATAAGTGTCAACTTTAGTAGTAGTACAACTTTGTACTAAAGTTTGCATAAAGTTGAGACACTTATTTTGGAACAAAGGGAGTACATATTGGCTATGATCTGTCAATCATTGAGATGCAATAGCATGCATGTTAGTCTCCTTTGTATTTGATGAAATGTTGCAACAGGCAACCTTGGACGCAAGATACATGAAACAGAAGCTGGAAGCTTCATAGCATTGTACAAATTTATCTCGCTGAGAAATTATAGTACGTACTATACTACTCCCTACGTCCCAAAATTCTTGTCTTAGATTTTTCTAGATACGGATGTACCTAATACTAAAATGTGACTTGATACATCTGTATCTAGACAAATCTAAGACAAGAATTTTGGGACAGAGGGAGTACTATGTAAAGAGTTAGGTGTCGCACGGTGTCCAGAAAATATGGTGATAGTGTGAGGTGGGCCATGTAATCACTGAGCTTGCGTGTTTTCACTGCTTTCGCACTCCTCTGCTGTAAGAATGGAGAAAATTGTAATCTACCTCCTTTCGCCGAAATATGGGACATTCAGCAGTCATACTACCTCAGTAATAATGACCACTGAGCCGTCAAATCACATAGAACCAACAGTAAGTTGGACAGACGAAGCAACCATCACCCTTGAATCTGTTTCTTCCTTCAATGCAGGCGCCAGTGAGAGGTCACGTCCGCTCTTCCCGGGCATGAATGTGGCACCGATTCTCTGGAGCGGCTGACCGTTTCGGGCGGGAAGCGCGCGTGGGCGATGGAGGGGCTTTGGGTGGGCCAGACTGGTCAGGAGCGGGCGTGGCAGCTGCCCCGACCGGACACCCGAAAACGAGAGGATGCACCGACTCTCGCAGCTAAATCGTATAGTACACACCATCTCTTTGTAGGAGTAGGTCGATGTGTCGCTCTCTCTCACACACACACACTGTTAAAACACACATACACACATAGGTTCATAGAATAGGAATATCGTGCGAGTGGGAAGCCACAAGAAGTGAGATAAATGGAGTACGTCCAAGAAGAGAAGAGGTGACGAATATTCCATCAAACCTGGACTGAGGAGTAGTACCTCCTCCTTCTAGGTGTTAAGTCATCTTACGAAAATCAGATATTCCCAAAATGTTTAGGCGTCGTCCATTAACTTCGCATCTCAATCCCCTCCTAGACTCGTTGCTAGCGAGTGTTGTTACTTACTCTGCCTTGTTATCTCCCCCGGAAACCCATTGCATGGAGCGCAACTAAGCGTTGATCAGTCAAGGAATCAAAGTCGGCTTGCATGCGAGTTAATACGTGGCCCTGCATGGTAGCTAAAACGACATCTCTTAATTGTTGTGATTAATTGTTGCATTTAGAGACAGAAATCAGGGCTTTGATTGGAGGAAGGACCGGTCAAGTTTGTCCTTCTCCTCCAATCTGCTTGCACCTTGGTCCCGCTGCACCTTCTAACATGACTTACACCTAGACGGAGGGATTAGTACGAGATACGATGGCACACTATCTTAGGTCAAATACAAGTGCCCCTAAAACTATTGGAAGAGAGCAAAGTGTACAAACTAAATAGTTAAAATTGAATTTCTCATTTTTTTCAAAATGGAGGCAAAAGATTTGCCTCATCCACTAAATAAGAGGAGAATAGAGTTTCAAAGTTTGCAAGTGACCCTACATATAAACGGTATGTCAATTACTCTCAATACGCCCTAGTTTCTTAGCACCCGCTGTAACCCTTAGTACATACAGTGGCACACTGACTTAGGCCGAATACAAGTGCCCAAAATATTTAAAATTGGAGGATGGTGCAGCCCACCTTTCTGATATTTTGACCGTGTGTGGTTCAGTTGTTGTTCACTTCGGAGGGTCATGTACCACACGTGAACGTTAGTAAGCACGATCGGGAGGCGTGCAGTGTTAATTGCGAGTTGACTCCTTCGAGCGTTAAATTTTCTTCACGTATTAGCATTGCCCCTAGTATTTTTCTTCACTACGATAAATAAAGAGTTCCGTTTTGTGCACAATTTAAAATGATTTTTATGGAGAGAAAAAGAAAACCACTCCATCTATATACGCTGCAGCCTTGGCGCTTGTTTTCTAGGGTTTTCTCTCTTCACACACTCTCTCCACTATATATATACACGCTGGAGCCTCAACGCTCGTAGTTGCTCTCTTCACACTCTCTCACCCTCTCCAGATCTAAACAAGACTTCGTTGGCCTCTCCCCCCCCCCCTCACTGATGGTCAAAGAGCCGGCAGGATCCGTCCGCCGGGAAGGGAAGGAGGCTTAACGCTGTCGCTATCGGCGAGGGAGGGAATCCACTACCGGCACAGTTGTTCTCTTTCACCCAGCGGCGGCGCGGGAGGGCCTCTGACCCCTTCTTCCTCATTGTCGTACGTAGTGTGGGCAGATCGGCCTCCGGCCGCCCAATGAGCCACACTCCGAGAACCTTAAGGTATAATTTACTTATTCCACATGCGTTGCTCTAGCTGCATGTGGGCTTTTTCCGCTTCCGCACTCGAATCTAGGTGTTGGATCAAACAGGAAAGTAATGGGGAAAGTTGTATGGCATGAATCTAGGACGTGGTTCAAAGAGGAAAGGAAGGGGGGAAAGTAGTACAGACTGGCTATCCAGCACCTACGTTGGTCGAAAAGGGAAAACAATGACAAACGCAGTACGCACATCTGTAACAAACTGATCTTTCTGTTTTGGGGACAAGGCTGTAGAGTTTGAGTAGGACTAGATTTGCTGCCCTCACATAGGGAAAGGTGTCTAAAGATAACAAAAGTGGGGCCAACACAAATATGCTCCTTGGTTGTTTGTTCTTTGTTGCAACAGACTGTGCATCACCCCTTTATACATCGGTAGATGCACGTGGTGCTGGTGCGTCCACTGTCTCATACAACTCTTTAGCTGTTGTTAATCTAATAATGCTGCTGGAAATTGAAGCAATGCCACAATTAAAAGCAAATTACATGTTTAAGGAATTTTATTGTTAATATAATATCTCTGTTAATATGAATCAATGCCACTGTTTGAGAAATGCTCCTGTCTTGCTTGCTTTCCCATTTAGATAAGTTAGATGCTTCTTTTTGTGGGCTTCTGTGTCATCCACCGTTATTGACCAGTAGTTGTTTCCTTTGCACCTCTATGTAAATAGGGTTATCTACTTCACCTCATTGCTATTGCGACCTTTTGTTGCACTGCACAAAAACACACTTGTTTTAAGAGTGTTTTGTGCAGTTCAACCAAAATGTCACACCGACAACGTTGCTTAATTGCTTGATCTTAGTGGAACTGCACAAGAGGAGATCTGACTTCCTATCCGTGTTGGCAAATTTGTTTCAGATCTTCTTCTTGTGAGTTGTTTGAATTTCGCGTCATGGGAGGTCAGTACTAGCCTTCTTTCACATGATTGTGCAGTGTCCTTTCATATGTTGTTCTACATATACGGTAATGTTGCTTGATTTTAGTGAACTGCACAAATGGAGACAAGACTTTCAATCTATATGTGCATCGTAATATCCCATTGAGGTAAGATAATGATATTTCACAAATGTTGGCCTGTATTTTGCTACTGTCATCAGAAAATTAATGTCGTTGTCTAGTGCTATACTTGTGCTCCCTAATTGACATGTAAAATCTTACATTGATGGCGAAGCTTTTATGTTATTGAACCAAGTGATGAAGGGGAAGAACAAGCGGAAGAAAAACAAAAATCAACTCCTGGTGCTGTAATGAAGCACTAGAACTGTGATGACACAAGTAATGATATAGTTTTGCATCTTAATTTATTGCTATGGCTGCAACGAGCAATTGTTTTGCCACTGATTTGATGCCACTCTTAATGTAATATGTAATTATCTCTACTTGTGAAAACACGGATCTTCTTTGAAGATAACATATATTTTAGTGGAACTGCACAAGAAGATGTTGGAAACATTGAACTAATCGAGGAGCATATAGTAAGCATGGCAACCACAGTAGATAACAACATATGGTTCCCGAGAAGTGCTTCATCTGTATGCTCTACACAATAAGCCTCCTGACAAAGGTTGGTACTGGCCCACGGATTTCATCCATATGATTGAGCTTTGTCATCTCTATTAGTGTTGTGCTATTGTTTAGATACTGTCATGAGAAACTGGTATTGCCCTCAAGAAGTGCTTCATCTGTGCTATTTTAATTATTTCCTTTCCTTCTTTCGAGCAAACAGGGATGCAGCATTTAGTTGTTCTCTTGCCTTTGCACAATAGGATCGTCATCTTCATATCAGAAGGAAGCAGTTGAAGGATGGTTACATTACTGCCCATAAGAACAAACTAACTTCAGCTCAGAAGGACTCACGGATCTCCATCTTTGTTGTTGTGATGGCCAATACAATGTTGTTTTAGGATTCTTTCCAGTGAGTTCCATTTTTTAAAATGTGTGCTCTGCATGGATCATGTAGGTTGCCTATTTAAACTATCAATTCATACTACAGTTTGCTTTATACTAATCACCTTTTTTGTATTTATGCAAACAAGGGTGCTCAGATTGATTTTAATGGAAACTGCACAAAATGTTCTCGAATACATTAAATATTCTCAAATCATTCATTTCCACCACAGTAAAGGAGGTGCCGATATGTTCAAGGCATTGCAACATATAAAGGCGAAACCATACAAACTACGCGCGAATTTGGTTGATTTTGGCGGAACTGCACAAAAATGACAGCTGGTTTTTTTAGCACGAGGTGCCATGTCAATGTCCGAACTGATGGCAAACCCTGCCCATTCCACAATCGTAGGCATTTGATATTTTGGAATGGGAAACCTTGTCAAAGTTTGCTCGTTGATGTACGCAAAACAACACGCATTTGACATTTTGGAATGGGACAACCTTGTCAAATTTTGCTCATTGATGTTAGCAAGAAGACATGCATTTGATATTTTCGAATGGGACGCCCTTTGTTGTCAGCAGCATCGATCAATTTTCCTTTATTCTTTAGTTGTGAAGTAAATATTGGCTCTGACATGTGAATTACTGAGATGCATAATCATCGATTGTTTTGAATGTTCTCTATGAATTGCCAGGCTTGTGTGTTTGATTGCAATGTACATGAACGCTAAAAAGCTGCTCAAACTTTTTGTACTTCCTCTGTTCCTTTTTATTTCGCATATTAGATTTCTTTCAAGTCAGTTGATTTTACATTGTGAATGTTGATACTTTTTTCTATAAGATTGGTCAAAGTAGGGATACTTTGACTTCAAACAAAACTTATATGCAGACTAAAAAGGACCGGAGGGAGTACGTGTGAAACTACTGCAAATGAGGTGATCACCCTGGGATACAAGAATTCGAACTAATCGAACTAAATTCATTCATGCACGGCCAGATTTCATATAGAGATGCTGGATTTCATTACATTTCATACATTCTTCAACTAAAAAGGGGTGCGCTGGAGGTATAATTAATTAACCGAAGCTACCCACCCGTGTCCGGCTGAGCCGAACAGAAGCTTCTTCTCCAGCACAGTTATCCGACTCCACGTCGCTGCCAAGAAGCTAATCGACCGTCAATGGTCAACCCGCCAAGCATGGCTTCAACCGGTGGGTCGCAGCGATGGCCTTACTTGGACCCGAGCGGCGGCGACCTACCGTGTTCTACTCTTCCTCGTTTTCTGTGTGGCGCGGCCTCGTTGGCAGTGGGGCGGGGCCTCGACGGAGCCAGCGATGTCCTCTGTCTCATTGCCGGCGGGGCGGCGCCTCGGTGGAGCAGGGGAAATCCTCCCCCTCGTTCCGGCAGGGCGGGGCCTCAGCGGAGCCGGTGATGTCCTCTGCCTTGTTGTTGGCGGGGCGGGGCCTCGGTGGAGCAGGGCCTCGCCGAAGCCGGTGAAGTCCTCCACCTCGGTGCCGGCGGGGCGGGGCCTCGGCGGAGCCGGCGATGTCCTCTGCCTCGTTGTTGGCGGGGCGGGGCCTCGGCGAAGCAGGGCCTCGCGGAAGCCGGCGAAGTCCTCCGCCTCGGTGCCGGCGGGGCAGGGCCTCAGCGGATCCGGCATTGTCCTCCGCCTCATCGTCGGTCTCACCAAAAAGCACATCACCCGGTTCACCGTCCTCTTTGTAGGATGCCACAACCTCCGCCACCCGCATGCGGTACCGCCAGCGCGCGAGGCGGCTCTCGCGGGCGGAGCGGTACGACTCGAGCAACACCTCCTGCTCCGCCCGCTCCGCGGCGGTCTGCTCCTCCGCCTGCAGGTGCTCCTGGAGGAGATGGTGGTTGTAGGCGGCGTTGGCCTGCGCCTCCTGGAACTTCTCCTCACGCTTCTGCCTCACAGTGTCCATGTATTGGGCACGGACCTCGCCGATGGTCATGGTGCAATGCACCGGTGAGGATGGCGCGGAGGAGGGGGTTGGCGCCGGATCGTCGACTACCAGGTTCTCCATTGGGACATCGTCGTCCTCCGGCTGCCTGCCAGCCAGTCGGCAGCAATGGCTGCCATCTCCTTCTGGTCCGTCGTCCGCCCGTCCCATAGAGCGCTGGAGCGTGAGGAAGCCATGGTGTGTAGTAGTGGTGTGGACAGGAGAAAGGGAACGGAGGAGGATGACTAACTGCGGCTATGGTTGGCGCAAGAGTTTATATAGCAAAGGTGGGCGGCAGAGGGACGGACGGGTGGCGTTGGAGTAGCCGCCTCAGCAACCGCGTATCATTAATGTGGGTGGCAGACGGACGGACGAACGGCGCTTGTGTTGTTTGAATGCGGAGCAATCGCCTGCACCAGGAAGCGGCGCTGGCGGCGCTGACCGTTTCAGGCGGAAAGCATGTGCGGGCGAGGGAGGCGGTCTGGGTAGGCCAGGACGGTCAGACTTGTGCTTGGCAGCGGTCCGGTCCACCAACCGGACATACTGGCTCGCGAGCAAGCTCGCCGAGCTGAGCGGCGACAGATGGACGTGGCTTTCGACCAAGAGTCGGCACCACCGCCTAAGTCGGTTCATGCCGTGTTCACCATCGAGCAGGTGCGGCCGCAGTTCGACTCCGTAATGGCGGAAGAGCTAACAGCGCGGGAGGACCTGTGCTGCAACCTCCGTCTCCACTACGAGCACCGACTCGTGGAAGGACGAATCGCCGACGAATAAGCGAACGACAGTGCCGTCACGGACATGTGGCCCTATGATCCTGGCTTCCTGAATGAGCAGCGGGCACTGTATCAGACCAATCGTAGGGCCCGCGAGGCGCTCTCCGTCGTCCTTCGAGTTGTTGCGCTCACCATGGCGCTGCCGTCTCGCGTTGTCAACGTGGTCAACGAACACGAGGAACCAGGAGAGGACTTTAATTAGAGAGGATGACAGTGGATCCCACCAGGGCCATAGCCGCACATACGCAAGTGCCTCCTTATTAGTATATACAACTATAATTTTTTTCCTGATATCACGGTCCCACACCATTGTCAACCTATATAATCAATAAACGAGAGAATTGCCCAAGGAGCGGCTGACAGATGGGACCCAGCAACTCGAGCAGTATTTGTGTTTTTGAGGTATGAGCAAAGCTTTTCTTGAGCGATGTTTTTGTTGTTGTTCACATGAGCAGGGTATCAACTGGGCGGGCTGTGGCCCGTCTAGCCGAGGCTATTATTTTATGTCGACCAAATATCCAGCCTAGATATTAATATTTAAATGTGAAAATGACTAGCCCAGCTATTCTTTTTTTGCAGAATACCCAACCCAGGTCAACTTGTTATTCTCCGGGCCGCATTATACTTGCCAAGAAAATGGGCTTTAAGAAATAATAAATGGGTTGTAATTAAAAAAATTGGCTGTGAATATTAAAAAAAACACCGAACAGGTATATTTTTTAATTCTTCTAAAAAAGGTTACATTTTTTAATTTCATTCCTTGTTGCTCACGCAAAATTTCGTTGGATTTTTACCTAATACAAATTTATTTTGAAATTATATTTAATCTGACTCTTCGGGTTAAAAAATATTTCGGATCCCATCAAAATGTTGGAAAGTTTGTAGAATTTTTTTGAGCGGTTGCCTGAAATTATTAACAAAGTCCTGGCTAGAAAATGGGTTGTAATTTTAACAAATAGTAAATGGGCTAAGTAAATTCCATTAGAATTAAAAAATGGGTCGTACATTATAACAAATCACAAATGGGCTATATGTTCTCTGCCACAGATGTGATGGTCACTTGTGGGCCTACTAAGTTGACGCTTACGCAAGGCTTTGTCAACTTATAGTCAACACATGATTCTATTAGCAGTGGTCGTTGGATGTCCATCTAACAGTTGTGGTGGTTCTTCAATCTCGGATATTCGTGCTTCAGCCGCCCAAACCACCGCCAGCGGTAACGCCTGCTACCATCTCTCGTGGTCGGCTGTGCTGCCGGGCAGGCCTCATCGGCCCACCCTACTCCCATCGCCGGCCAGGCCATTCTCTACTCACCAACACCTCCTGTTATTCTCCGGCGACGACAACCTCACACCGCAGCCGAACCAGTGAACCCTCATACTCCCCTCCGCATGGGCATCCACTGATGTGTCTTCGCCGGCTCTGAGTCGTTCCCTTCCTAGGCATCGCCATCGTCCATCGCGTTGGTTCTCTCGGCACGGCGTGGTCAACTTTGTCAACAAACAACAGCCATCGAAAGAGGCATGAACATGGAGTGGCCGATAGTAGGGACCCGCACGGCCCATGGCCGCACGCGAGCAAGTCCCTCCTTATTATCTGAAAACAAATGATTTCTCCCCCTGACAGGTTTGAACCACCAGCTACATCTTCGCACGCAGTGAAGTGTTTCCTTTATTACGTGGAAAAAAGTTACCTCTCCCTGACAGCTGGGACCCACTGGCTTTATTATGATCCATTTCTCGAAAATATAGATTGTACCAAAGATGCTAAATTCTTTTCTTTTTATTCTAACTTGAAAAAGAAGAAATTAAAAAACCAAGAAAACATCTTCGCACGCAAGGAAGTGCCACTTTAAATGAGCAAAAAAAGATCCCCCTGCTAGCTGGGACCCGACAGATTTGGAGGCTGACTTGTGGGCCAACTAAGTTGACGCGTACGGGCTTTGTCAACTTAGTCAAAACGATTCTAGCTGCACTAGCCATTGGATGTTAAATCAACAGTCGTGCTACGTCTTCAACATCTGGTCTTCTTGCTCTAGCCGCCCAAACCAGGCCCGTCGTACCGCCTGCTCCAGCCTCCCGTGGTCGGCTGTGCTGCCGCACAGGCCTCACGGACCGACCATACTACGACTGGCCAGACCTTCCCTCTACTCATCCACACCCCTTGTTATTCTCCAGCGACGGCGGACTTACCCACAGCCGAACCAGTGAACCCTCGTACTCCCCTCCACGTGGGCATGCACCCGCCTCGTCTTCTCTGGCTCCTCGTCGTTCCCTTCCTATGCCTCACCGCTGTCCACCGCCTAGATGCTCTCGGCGCCTCGTGGTCAACAAGGTCAACGAACGACAACCATCAGAAGTGGACTTTAGGCTGTGAGGCTGACAGCTAGACCCACCATCTACATATTCGAAACCAAGGAAGTGCCTCCTTATTACTCGCAAAATAAAAATGATTCCTCCCCCTGACAGCCGGGACCCACCAGCTATACCTTCGCACACAAGGAAGTGCATACTTATCCTCCCTGATAACTGGGACCCACCCAGTCGAAGCGTACGTAGTGTTGTCGCGAACATGTACATACATACTGGTCGATCGGTCTCTCTACAACAATGAACCGTGGCCGAGCAAACAGTGGCACGTGTAGTAGTAGACGACCTCGAGTTGGCGGCGGAGGAAGACTCGGCATGCCCCGGAAGTAGCAGTTCAGGCAGTCCCTTCTAAACCGTGTACACATACGTACAACAAGATGCCAAAAAATACAACAACGTAGGTACATACGGGCGGGGTCTCGAATGCCTACTCGCGCATACATACGGTGATGTCTACTACACAACCTTCTTCTTGTAGACGCTGTTGGGCCTCCAAGTGCAGAGGTTTGTAGGACAGTAGCAAATTTCCCTCAAGTGGATGACCTAAGGTTTATCAATCCGTGGGAGGCGTAGGTTGAAGATGGTCTCTCTCAAACAACCCTGCAACCAAATAACAAAGAGTCTCTTGTGTCCCCAACACACCCAATACAATGGTAAATTGTATAGGTGCACTAGTTCGGCGAAGAGATGATAGGTTTTGTAATCTGAAAATATAAAAACAGCAAGGTAACAAGTGGTAAAAGTGAGCGTAAATGGTATTGCAATGCTAGGAAACAAGGCCTAGGGTTCATACTTTCACTAGTGCAAGTTCTCTCAACAATAATAACATAATTGGATCATATAATAATCCCTCAACATGCAACAAAGAGTCACTCCAAAGTCACTAATAGCGGTGAACAAACGAAGAGATTATGGTAGGGTACGAAACCACCTCAAAGTTATTCTTTCCGATCAATCCATTGGGCTATTCCTATAAGTGTCGCAAACAGCCCTAGAGTTCGTAGTAAAATAACACCTTAAGACACACATCAACCAAAACCCTAATGTCACCTAGATACTCCAATGTCACCTCAAGTATCCGTCGGTATGATTATACGATATGCATCACACAATCTCAGATTCATCTATTCAACCAACACATAGAACCTCAAAGAGTGCCCCAAAGTTTTTACCGGAGAGTCAAGATTTAAAATGTGTGCCAACCCCTATGCATAGGTTCATGGCGGAACCCATAAGTTGATCACCAAAACATACATCAAGTGAATCAATAGAATAACCCATTGTCACCACGGTTATCCCACGCAAGACATACATCAAGTGTTCTCAAATCATTAAAGACTCAATCCGATAAGATAACTTCAAAGGAAAACTCAATCCATTACAAGAGAGTAGAGGTGGAGAAGAAACATAAGATCCAACTATAATAGCAAATCTCGCGATACATCAAGATCGTGCCAAATCAAGAACGAGAGAGAGAGAGAGAGAGAGAGAGAGAGAGAGAGAGATTAAACACATAGCTCTTTGGTACATACCCTCAGGCCCGAGGGTGAACTACTTCCTCCTCGTCATGGAGAGCGCCGGATGATGAAGATGGCCACGGTGAGGTTCCCCCCCTCCAGAGTGCCTAACAGGTCCCGAGAGGTTTTGGTGGCTCAGAGGCTTGCGGCGGCGGAACTCCAGATCTATTCTGCTTTCGGAGGTTTCAGTATTTATAGGAATTTTGGCGAGGTCTCACGTCGGGGGTCTCGGGTTGTCCACGAGGCGGGGCCCACGCCTGGGGTGGGCGCGCCTCACCCTTGTGGGCAGCCCGGGACTCTCCTGGCCCGACTCTTTTACTCCGGGGGCTTCTTTTGGTCCAGAAAAAATCATAAAAAATTGGCACGTCAATTGGACTCCGTTTGGTATTCCTTTTCTGTAAAACTCAAAAACAAGGAAAAAACAGAAATTGGTACTGGGCTCTAGGTTAATAGGTTAGTCCCAAAAATCATATAAAATAGCATATAAATGCATATAAAATATCCTAGATGGATAATTGAATAGCATGAATACTTCATAAATTATAGATATGTTGGAGACGTATCATACGGCCAGGGCTCGTTTACATGGAGAGGCAGCGGACGGCAGCAACGGCGTCATGTTCATCGGGAGCCAACTGGCTTGGACGGAACAGCCAAAAGAGGTCTGGCGTACCGCAGAATGGAGGAAACGGGCCTTCTTTTCAACCGTGTACGGTCGAAACGGGATCCTGTTCATCGGGAAGGGTCTGGCGTACCGCAAAATAGAGGAAACAGACTTCTGTTGGAGTGCCTACGGTCGAAACGGGGTCCTATTCATCGGGAGGAGTGTGGCGTGCCGCAAAATAGAGGAAACAGACTTGTGTTGGAGCGCCTACGGTCGTAACGGGGTCCTATTCATCAACCATCTACTGCCTCGCTCCAGCGTCCACGGGCTACTGTTCATCCACCGTCGACCTCCTCCAGCCTCCACGGGCCACTGTTCATCCACGGCTACTATTCATCCTGCCTCCACCGGCTGCTATTCATAGAGCCTCCACGGGGTCCTGTTCATCCACCCCCAACCGGCTGGGGTGCGGCGGCCTCCTCGGGGTCCTGTTCATCCAGCGGCAACGGCCTACTACCACGGGGTCCTGTTCATCGAACCCCCCTGGGAACTGTTCATCCACAGCCAACCAACCAGCTCGACTCACCACGTCTTGACTCGTCCTACGTACCGCGCGCACGGTAGCAATGATTATTGTTCATCGAGAGGCAACCCAACAACGGCTGGCTACGACTCGCACGGGGCTCGATCGGCTTCAGTAAGCGCAGCAGGAGTGATCGATCACTCGGATTCAGTTAGCAGCAGCAGCGAAGGAATCGCTCGGGTTCAGTCAGTAGCGAATGAATCGCTGTGGTTCAGTTAACAGCCAAGGGACCGATCGCTCGGGTTCAGTTAGCCAACGCATCGCATATACGCGTGTACACAAGAGAAACGCGGAAACCTCCATGCATCGCTCGGCCCCGACCACCCACCGTAACCGGGAACTCCCCGATATTTACCTCGTCTTTGCTTCTACCATGATTTTTTTTGTCATGAACGGCCCAAAGAATGTCATGCAGCTGCGTCTCCGGCACGCCCAGGATGAAAATCCCATTTTCTGTCATGATTTTTTTCATAGAAGTAGGAGCCCACCACATCTATGATGATACCGGGTTTTGTCATAATTATCGTCATACAAGTGTCATAAGCATGACAAAAAAAATCATTCGGCCCAAAATGTCACGGATGTGTCTTTTTTTTTTGTAGTGACACCATAATCCGACACAGTTCACAAAGAGGAAACATGTGCAAGCACACACAGAGTTGTCGTTTGCAAAGCATGTGCGATGTCAGACAATATCACAAACAGTGCGGGCAAACTAAACATTTGTGATAGTTGCCTTATCTTACACGGTTCGCAACCATGAACTGCTTTTGATGTGGTATGCATCGTAAACGTTGCACCACAGAATAGCGTGTGCGATAGTTGTCGTGTACGATGATGTTACGATGGTTCGACATTTCGTAATCCTGTCCGACACTCGTACGACGATTAGCTAATCTTCTTAATTAGTTATCGCATACGGTTTGGGAAAAGCGAATGTGTGTGATTGTCTGCTTATCATACACATTCTATAATAGTGAAACGTTTGTGATGGGCCGTGCATTGTAAAGTAGCATCATAGAATACCGACTGTGATGGCATTGTGAGCACAAACGAGCAGCGAGTATTGTATATGCATCAAGGCTCCCTATCCCCGACGGTTTCTGGGTCGTGTGGGAAGGACCCCCCCTATCACCCACACTCACTTGGGGATGGTTCCAAATGCCGTCGCGGAGGGGGGTTAAACTATTTGTATAGCACCTCGTTGTACCAGTATATATATGTTGTGAGTGTTAGCAATCATAGATGACTAAATGATGGTTGAGTATGTGGACTTGCCAAAAAGGCTCTGATACGAGACCCTTCCTGAAAATATGATGAATTGTAGTTGCAAAGTTGACTGAGAACATAGTTTGTTGGTTTTCAGTAAAGTTTATGCTTTCTATTTCGATGTTGTGATGAATTGTTACTTGTTCATGAGAAGCTATATGATAAGGTTTTATGTTAAAATTTATTGTTGTTATAATAATAAGCATGATGCTACTATGTCTGTATTCTGTTTTTATCAACACGTCTCTCTCTAAACATGTGGACATGATTTTGGATATCGGCTTTCACTTGAGGAGAAGCGAGGTCTAAGCTTGGGGGAGTTGATACGTCCATTTTGCATCATGTTTTCCTACTGTTATTTATAGTGTTTTTATGCTTTATAACACTTTATTGAGTAATTCTAATACCTTTTCTCTCATAATATGCAAGGTTTTCACAAAGAGGGAGAACACCAGCAGCTGGAATTCTGGACCTGAAAAAGCTATGTCAGAGATACCTATTCTGCACATCTCCAAATGAGCTGAAATTTTACGGAGAATTATTTTGGAATATATAATAAATATTGGAGAGAACAACTACCAAAGGGGGCAACCAGGTGCCCACAAGGCACCAGGGTGCACCAGCCCCCCTAGTGCACCCTGGTGGGTAGTGGGGGCCCTAGCCCACCTCTGGTGCCCATCTTCTGGTATATAAGGTCTTTTGACCTAGAAAAAATAAGGAGAGGACTTCCGGGATGGAGCGCAGCCGTCTCGAGGCGGCACTTGGGCAGCAGCACTTTTGCCCTCCGGAGGAGCAATTCCGCCACGGGGACTTCCCTCCGGGGTCGAAGCCATCATCATCACCAACAACCCTCTCATCCTTGGGAGGCCAATCTTCATCAACATCTTCAACAACACCATCTAATCTCAAAACCGTAGCTAGTTCATCTCTTGTGTTCAATCTTTGTACCGGAACCTCGGATTGGTACCTGTGGGTGACTAGTAGTGTCGATTACATCTTGTAGTTGATGTTAGATGGATTATTTGATGGAAGACTATATGTTCAGAACATTATGCTATTTAATATCCCTATGATCTTGAGCATGAATATTATTTGTGAGTAGTTGTCCTTGTTCTTGAGGCCACGGGAGAAGTCATGTTGCAAGTAATCATGTAAATTTGATATTCGTTCGATATTTTGATGATATGTATGTTGTGATTCCCTTAATGGTTGTAACATCCCAAATTTTCAATTTGGAATGTTATACATAGATCATCATTGCATACCATATTTTTTTTGTTGCATTTTTGGCTCGATCCTAGAAATTCTACACAACTCAAGGACCCACGGAGAGAGTTGGGGATTTCGTTATTTTCATATTTGAGTTTTCTCAAATTTTGCAAATAGGATCATTTGATTTTAATTATTTTATCTTCAATTATTTCTATTACAAAAATATGAGAGAGGGAATAAAATGACTTTCCCAAAATAAAGAAATAATGAGGATTTAATAATAAAGTCAAATAAGATTTTATTTTGGAGTTTTTCGACATTTTATTTGAATTTAGGAAAAATGTGCGTTTTTCAAAATTGCATTTAGGCCCCAAATAAATGTTCATCTAGTCCGGCTTGATTTTAGAATCCGGGGAAAATTTATTTCGGGATTTTTGGAGTCCGTTTACTATTTCTTTCATTTGTTTTTCTGCGCGAAATTATTTAAAAAAACGAACCGCCTTACCGGGCCGTACCCGAGCGGGACTCCAGCCGGGGCAGCCTTTAAATACCCGCCCGAGCCGCCTGACCCCACCAGCCACCCGCCCAGACCCCCATGCCATTGCCACCGCCATTGCCGCCACCACGCCCAAACCTAACCCTAACCCGCCCCGCCCGATCCGCCGCCGCCGCCGGAGCCGCCGACCCCGCCGCCTGAGGTTCGCCGCCGCCTCGTTTTCCGCGCCGGTTTTTTTTATAAAAACCAATCGGTCTTTTTAGTTTCGTCGGTTTTTTTTAGTTTCCGTTTTTTATTAGATCGGTTTATTATTTTCCGGTTCGGTTAAATAGCGAGCCTTCGCTCGTTTGTTCGTTTTAACGAACGTGTTCGTCAGATTAGTTCTAGTTAACGAACGTCCGTTCGTTAACCTGTTCATTGTTTTTCTTTTTCTCGGATTTAATCCGCGATTTTTCTGATCGCGATTTCTGATCCGATTTTCGTTTTAGTATAACTTTTCGCTCGTTTATCGGAATCAGGCGATTCAAGCGCCTGGAGTTTTGTCTCGAAACCCTATATCTGAATAATCAACTTAAACAAGTTTTTGCCTCTGTAAAATTTGACTTAGATCCAGATTAGTAAAATGGAGATGTTTTCTTTCGCCGTTTGACTTTCGTTGCTTCGTTTGATTTGATTCTTTTTGCAAACCGGAGTTCTTAAGTTGAACTTTCTGGTTAGACCTTTTGTTTGAGTTTTACCCATGCATTAGATGAGTACTTATTGTATGCTTGTTTGTTTGTCTGCGATAGAATACCCGGTCGCCGCTTTGTTACTTCGAGTCTCTAGGTTTCGCGAATCATCAGCAAGGCAAGTAACACTTTGATCATACCTTTTCTACTACCCAGTTTTATTGCATTAGATCAATCCTCAAACATTGCATGATTAGGATCTAATTAAATTGTGGGTTATGGGAAGTAGATGAGGTAGTACCTATTACCTGTTTATTATCAACCCTTTGGGAGTTACTTCTACGTTTGCTTATTATGCCATGCTATGCTAGTAGACGTGGATTGGGTGAGTGTATCCATGACAGATGTGAGATTGTTAAATTAATGGTTTATTTAAGGTGTAACTTAAACACACATCTGGGTGGATTGAGGCACCTGGTTTCGAGGACTTGCTGTTTTTCTTGGACCGCCACCCAGGTGCTCAAAGGGATCATGAGATTATTCATGCTAGAAACTTCCGTGTGCAGCCACATGCTACTATGGGCTCTAGCGTAGTTGACTAAGTTGTGCGAACTCTTACGGGTGGACTAGCTGATGTAGGGGTTGTAGGTTGGTACGGTCTACCCAAACGTAAGGTGCTAGCGCTTCTGAAAGACTATGTCTCGGTCATCCGTTTCTCAAACACCATGTAGTGCGAGAAATCAAACAGAGGAGATCGGGTCTTGTGGGGAAAAGTGCACAAACCTCTACAGAGTGTATAAACTAATCATGGTTAGCCATGTCCCCGGTTATTGACATCTTGAGTATCTAGTACTTGGATATCATGTGAATCTCATCATGTTACTCTAATTAATATTGTTGGGTTGTTAATGAGTACTTTTAATTGGGATTGAGGATGTTGTCAACCATTCTCAATGTTCAACAACCACCATGATAGTTAAATAAATTTATTCCTTTGTAGTAGGGAAAAATTGGCTTTACGCAAAACAATAACCATAGAGCTTTCCACCAGCCATATATGCATGTAGTATAGGCTTACTCTTTCATTACTCTCTATGTGTTACTTTGCCAGCATATTCCATGTGCTGACCCGTTTTCGGGCTGCAACGTTTCATGTTGCACACTTTTCAGACGACGAGTAAGGTGCTTAGGTCGTGGTTCTATACTCAGTAATGCCGTTGGAGTTGATGGACTCGCTTATTCTTCCAAGCCTTCCTCTGTTATCGTTATTAGATGGCCTTAAGCCATATTTATTTTGTTAAGTTCTCTCTTGAGACATTCGATGTAATAAGTGTGTGATTGCTACTCTGTTATAAATCCTTGATACGATGTGGTGTCGGCATTACTAATCCGGGATGACACTTGAGCACGAGATCGATCGTTTGAGGTCCAGTCGCTACAAAGATGGTATCGAGCACCTGTTGGATGTAGGACACGACCATTAAGCTAAAGCCCTAGATCACTACTCTCTTCTCATTTCTAACTCCTCATCTTTTCTACTCTTTTAGGATGGCGAAGCGAGGATCAAGTTCACCCAGCCGGATGAAGATACACCCTTTGGGCGACACACGAAGGAAGTCACTAAGTGCCAAACATCGAATACCAAGCTTCACGGGACCTACAATTCTACTTTACCCGAAGAGGAGCTTGGAAGATTCAAGCTCAAGTTCCCGGAAGGGCGTTCGCGCCGATCCACGGAGCCCATAGAGTGTGTTTTTAATGCACCAACTTGGAGTCTGGGAAAGAGCATGGCAGCTCACATAACCATGGGACGCATTGGAGAAGTTTACCAAGTTGACCTCAAGGATACTATCTACCAGATTTGCGGACGCCGAGATGAACAATGGGAGATAGTTAGCACTAAGAAGGATCGGTCCATTGCAGCTTTCATCCAAGAGTTAAATCAGCACATTTGACGCCAGGAGAACCAGATGTGCACGGACATGAAGGAGTTGAAGGAAGCAAAAGCCAAGATTATCGAACTATAAGGAGAACTGAAGGCCACTCGCAAGGACTACATGGAGGAGATTGTAGCTCTAGTGAGACAAAACGGCGATCTTAAGGAGAAGATTGAAGAACTCATGGGAAATTCAGCACCCGGAGGAGAAGATGAAGATTGCACCTGTCCAGAGAACTACATCATCATCGATGACACCGATTACGATCCTAGTGATGATGATTTCGAAGATGAAGCTGGAGCAGATATCATGGAGTCTTCATCGGAGCAGTTTTTCTAGTTGACCACCATAACAGTAGTAGAACTTCCCCTATTAAAAATTAGTTTTGGTTCCAACACTTTGTAATGATAGATAGACCGTTGTATGCCCTTGTTTGATTTGATTGGAGTGATATTGTGTGTTTTTGTCTCATGTGCATATGGGTAGTGTTTTCTTCCTAGACCTCATTCTATTCTTAACTCTCGTCTTTTCTATAAACCCTCAGATGCCTCCGAGACGCGACCCGGTTTGTTTTCCGCGGAGATCACTCAGTTGATTCAGCAGCGAATGCCTTGATTCAAACATTGATACAGAACCAAGGCAACAACAACAACAACAACAACAACAACAACCCACCACCACCACCACATTGACCATTTGACCCGTTTCTTAAGGCTGAATCCGCGGTGTTTTCCAATGAGCAGGAGCCGATTGTTGTAGATGATTGGCTCCAAAGTAGGGAGGAGTTGACCACTACAGGATGTACAGATGGGGAAAGGTGAAATTTTCCGCACATCAGCTTGAAGGACCCTTGGCAGCATGGTGGGAGAATTTTACAGCCACTTACCTCAGAGACACTTGTCACATGGGATCGATTTGACAAGCTTTCCGTCTTGCCCATGTTTCAGCGGGAGCTATGGCCATGAAGAAGCATGAGTTTATAACTTGCACCAAGGAGGACCAGACGGTTGGCGATATGTGGATGAATTTAGTAAGCTAGCACGTTATGCCCCGGATAGCGTTGCTACGGACGCAACTAAGCGGGAGAAGTTTCTAGAAGGACTAAGCGATGAGCTGAGCATGCGAGTTGATGGTAGCCACTTTCAATAACTTCCGGGAGTTAGTAGACCGTGCTCTTATGATTGAAGGAAGCAGCAGCAGATTGACAATCGCAAGAGAAAGTATGGACGGGGAAGAATAACTCGGAGCTCGTGAAACTACGCTTTACCCGAAGCCGGAGGCAGTTTCAGCATACTCACGGAGGAGGTAGCTCGCACAATCATAATGGCACAAAGAATGGAAACGGGAATGGAGGAAGCAATGGACAAAACCGCACCAACCCGTCAACACCATCCAAGGTAGACCTGAGCCATATCACTTGTTATAAGTGCCGTAAGACTGGGCATTATGCAAATGTTTGTCCAGAAGCCCAAAATGGTAACGACAATGGAAGCTCAGGCAAGAAGCCGAACCCTTTCAATAGGGGACAAGTGAACCACGTTACCGTGGAGGAGGTTGAAGCTCAGCCAGACGCAGTAATAGGTAAGTTTTTGGTTAAGACATTTACTGCAGTTGTTCTTTTTGATATTGGTGCATCGCATTAATACATATCAAGGGGATTTGTGGATAAGTATAAATTACCAACCCAAGCCCTTAGGTCACCCATGCTAGTAATCTCACCCGGAGCAGAATATATGGCAAGTATATGGTGTGATCGACTGCCATTAAGGATTGGAAACTATGTATTTCCTTGGACCTAATAGTTTTGGAATCCCAAGGATTGGATGTGATATTAGGTATGGATTGGTTATCAAAGCACGGAGGAATATTGATTGCGCCATGAAAGTCGATTTTCTTACCACCCGAAGGAAGGAGAATCAAGTATGTATCACGGCATGAGGCGAGGAGAGCACATGTAAATTCCTTATCGGGAGTTGTGCGGGAGGAAGTACCATGGTAAGGGATTATCCGGACGTGTTTCGGAAGAGTTGCGAGCATGCTGCGGACGAGACATTGAATTTCTGATTGAACTACTGCCAGGCACTGGGCCGATATCTAAGAGACCGTATAGGATGCCAGCCCAAGATTTGGAGGAAATTAAGAAGCAGATTAAGGAGTTACTGGATAAAGGTTTTATTCACCCAAGTTCTTCGCCTTGGGGATCACCAGTACTTCTAGTAGAGAAGAAGGATGGATCATTAAGAATGGTTGTTGATTATCAAGGATTGAATGAAGTGACCATTAAGAACAAATACCCGTTGCCGATGATCAACGACTTGTTTGACCAATTGCAAGCAGCTAAGGTATTTTCCAAGATCGATTTGCGATCAGGATACCACCAGTTGAAGATTCGGGAACAGGATATACCTAAGGCGGCTTTTACCACCAGTGCGGGCTGTATGAGTATACCGTTATATCATTTAGTCGACTAACGCCCACCTATTTTATGAACATGATGAACAAGGTGTTTATGGAGTTTTTGGATAAGTTAAATCGTGGTATTCATTGACAATATTTTGGTCTACTCAAAGAATGAAGAAGAACATAAGGAGCATTTGCGTTTGGTACTCGAGAAGCTCAGAGAACATCAGTTGTATGCCAAGTTCAGCAAGTGTGAGTTTTGGTTGAAGGAAGTTGGATTTCTCGGACATGTTATATCCGGAGAAGGTATAGCAGTAGACCCCACTAAAGTTGCCACGGTGACAAACTGGGAAGCGCCAACAACAGTTGGAGAGATCCGGAGTTTCCTTGGACTCGCGGGATACTACCGGAGATTCATTGAGAATTTCTCGAGGATTGCGAAACCTATGACAGAATTATTGAAGAAGGATACCAAGTTCATATGGACTGAGGAGTGTGAGGCTAGTTTCCAAGAGTTGAAGAAGCGTTTGGTTACCTCACCAGTATTAATCCTGCCAAACCAAAGCAAGGATTACGAAGTTTATTGCGACGCTTCACGTTGAGGACTTGGAGCTGTGCTTATGCAGGAGGGAAGAGTTGTTTCGTATGCTTCACGACAGCTGAAACCTCACGAATTAAACTATGCCATGCATGATTTGGAGTTAGCAGCCGTAGTGCATGCATTGAAAACATGGAGACATTTCCTCATTGGAAATCATTGTGAGGTGTATACGGATCACGAGAGTTTGAAGTACATCTTCACGCAGAAGGAGTTCAATCTCAGGCAAAGAAGATGGTTGGAGCTCATCAAGGATTATGATATGAGATTGCATTACCACCCCGGAAAGGCTAACGTGGTAGCAGACGCGTTGAGCCGTAAGAGTCATGTAAACAACCTAATGACCGGAGTTTTACCAAAAGAATTAGCTGAGGAATTTTGGGAGCTATGTTTAGAAATAGTTTCGCGAGGCTATGTAGCAGCGTTGGAAATTCAATCTACTTTGATGGATAAAATCAGAGAAGCTCAAAGGATAGATAAGGAAGTTGCTTCCATTAAGGAGAAGATGAGCAAGGGAAAAGCAAAGGGATTTCGTGAGGATGAGCACGATACCTTATGGTTTGAGGACCGCGTCTACGTACCAAGTGATCCGGAGATTCGGAAGTTGATTTTGCAAGAGGCACATGATTCGCCGTATTCGATCCACCCCGGAAATACCAAGATGTATTTGTATTTGAAGGATACTTTCTGGTGGACCGGAATGAAGAAAGATATCGCGGAGTATGTAGTAGTTTGTGATGTGTGTCAGAAAGTGAAATCAGAACATCAGAAGCCAGCAGGATTGTTACAGCCATTGCCTATACCCGAATGGAAGTGGGATAAACTAGTCATGGATTTCATCACGGGATTGCCCAGGGCCCGTTCAGGCTATGACTCGATTTGGGTTGTAGTCGACCGTTTGACGAAGGTAGCTCATTTCATTCCAGTAAAGACTACCTACAGCAGTGCCAAATTGGCTAACATATACATGACAAGGATTGTATGCTTGCACGGAGTTCCGAGGAGTATCGTATCAGATAGAGGAACCCAATTCACCTCAAAGTTCTGGAAGTAGTTGCACGAAACTTTGGGAACCAGACTGGAGTTTATTACAGCTTTTCATCCACACACAGATGGACAAACCGAGAGAGTCAACCAGATCTTAGAGGATATGCTGAGAGCATGTGCATTGGATTATGGATCAAGTTGGGATGACAATTTGCCGTATGCCGAGTTTTCTTATAACAACAGCTACCAAACCAGTTTGAAGATGGCACCTTTCGAAGCCTTGTACGGAAGGAGGTGCAGAACCCTGCTATTGTGGGATGAAGTTGGAGACCGCCAGTTGTTTGGACCAGATTTGATTAAGGAGTCTGAACGGAAAGTAAAGTTGATGCGTGATAGGCTCAAGGTAGCCCAGTCAAGACAGAAGAGCTATGCAGATTCAAAACACAAAGAGACAGAATATGAAGCCGGAGACAGAGTTTATCTTCGAGTATCTCCGCTTCAAGGAGTTAAGCGTTTTGGTGTTAAAGGAAAATTAGCGCCACGTTTTGTGGGACCATACAAAGTTTTGGAGCCCATGGGAGAAGTTGCGTACAAGTTGGAACTACCCGAAGGTTTGTCAGGTGTTCACGATGTGTTTCATGTTTCCCAGTTGAAGAAGTGTCACGCAGAGACGGCGGATATACCACTGAGAGATACTGTGCCACTAGAGGCGATTCAGTTGAATAACGATTTGACCTATGAGGCGAAACCAGTTAAGATTACGAGTATGCCACCGAGTCACCCGCAAACAAGGTCATTAAGTTTTGCAAAGTTCAGTGGAGCCACCACACTGAGGAGAAAGCCACCTGGGAGCGAGAGGAAGATCTACTTAAGGACCACCCTCACCTATTTTCTAGCCAACCCGAATCTCGAGGGCGAGATTCATCTTAAGGGGGTAGGTTTGTAACATCCCAAATTTTCAATTTGGAATGTTATACATAGATCATCCTTGCATACCATATTTTTTGTTGCATTTTTGGCTCGATCCTAGAAATTCTACACAACTCAAGGACCCACGGAGAGAGTTGGGGATTTCGTTATTTTCATATTTGAGTTTTCTCAAATTTTGAAAATAGGATCATTTGATTTTAATTAGTTTATCTTCAATTATTTCTATTACAAAAATATGAGAGAGGGAATAAAATGACTTTCCCAAAATAAAGAAATAATGAGGATTTAATAATAAAATCAAATAAGATTTTATTTTGGAGTTTTTCGCCATTTTATTTAAATTTGGGAAAAATGTGCGTTTTTCGAAATTGCATTTAGGCCCCAAATAAATTTTCATCTTGTCCGGCTTGATTTTAGAAGCCGGGGAAAATTTATTTCGGGATTTTTGGAGTCTGTTTACTATTTCTTTCGTTTGTTTTTCTGCGTGAAATTATTTAAAAAAAACGAACCGCCTTACTGGGCCGTACCTGAGCGGGACTCCGGCCGGGGCAGCCTTTAAATACCGCCGCCCGAGCCGCCCCAAATTTCACCACCCACCCCCCCACCCGCCGCCACCGCCCACCGCCCAACCCACCGCCGCCACCGCGCCCAAACCCTAACCCCACCGCCTTTGCCCGCCCGCCGCCCGAGCCGCCGACCCCGCCGCCCGAGGTTCGCCGTCGCCTCATTTTCCGCGCCATTTTTTTAATAAAAGCTGATCGTTTTTTTAATAAAAACTGATCGGTTTTTTTAGTTTCATGGTTTTTTTTTAGTTTCTGTTTTTTTATTAGATCGGTTTATTATTTTTCGGTTCGGTTAAATAGCAAGCGTTCGCTCGTTCGTTCGTTTTAACGAACATGTTCGTCAGATTATTTCTAGTTAACGAACGTCCATTCGTTAACCTGTTCATCGTTTTTCTTTTTCTCGGATTTAATCCGCGATTTTTCTGATCGCGATTTCTGATCCGATTTTCGTTTTAGTATAACTTTTCGCAAGTTTATCGGAATCAGGCGATTCAAGCGCCTGGAGTTTTGTCTCGAAACCCTATTTCTGAATAATCAACTTAAACAAGTTTTTGCCTCTGTAAAATTTGACTTAGATCCAGATTAGTAAAACGGAGATGTTTTCTTTCGCTGTTTGACTTTCGTTGCTTCGTTTGATTTGATTCTTTTTGCAAACCGGAGTTCTTAAGTTGAACTTTCTGGTTAGATATTTTGTTTGAATTTTACCCGTGCATTAAATGAGTACTTATTGTATGCTTGTTTGTTTGTCTGCGATAGAATACCGGTCGCCGCTTTGTTACTTGAGTCTCTAGGTTTCATGGATCATCGACAAGGCAAGTAACACTTTGATCATACCTTTTCTACTACCCAGTTTTATTGCATTAGATCAATCCTCAAACATTGCATGATTAGGATCTAATTAAATTGTGGGTTATGGGAAGTAGATGAGGTAGTACCTATTACTGCTTTATTATCAACCCTTCGGGAGTTACTTCTCGTTTGCTTATTATGCCATGCTATGCTAGTAGGCGTGGATTGGGTGAGTGTATCCATGACAGATGTGAGATTGTTAAATTAATGGTTTATTTAAGGTGGCAACTTAAACACACATCTGGGTGGATTGAGGCACTGGTTTCGAGGACTTACTGTTTTTCTTTGGACCGCCACCCAGGCTCAAAGGGATCATGAGATTATTCATGCTAGAAACTTCCGTGTGCAGCCACATGCTACTATGGGCTCTAGCGTAGTTGACTAAGTTGTGCGAACTCTTACGGGTGGACTAGCTGATGTAGGGGTTGTAGGTTGGTACGGTCTACCCAAACGTAAGGTGCTAGCGCTTCTAAAAGACTATGTCTCGGTCATCCGTTTCTCAAACACCATGTAGTAACGGAGGAGATCGGGTCTTGTGGGGAAAAGTGCACAAACCTCTGCAGAGTGTATAAACTAATCATGGTTAGCCGTGTCCCCGGTTATGGACATATTGAGTATCTAGTACTTGGATATCATGTGAATCTCATCATGTTACTCTAATTAATATTGTTGGGTTGTTAATGAGTACTTTTATTGGGATTGAGGATGCTGTCAACCATTCTCAATGTTCAACAACCACCATGATAGTTAAATAAATTTATTCCTTTGCAGTAGGGAAAAATTGGCTTTACGCAAAAAAGTAACCATAGAGCTTTCCACTAGCCATATATGCATGTAGTATAGGCTTACTCTTTCATTATTCTCTATGTGTTACTTTGCCAGCATATTCCATGTGCTGACCCGTTTTCGGGCTGCAACGTTTCATGTTGCAGACTTTTCAGACGACGAGTAAGATGCTTAGGTCGTCGTTCTATACTCAGTGATGCCGTTGGAGTTGATGGACTCGCTTATTCTTCCAAGCCTTCCGCTGTTATCGTTATTAGATGGCCTTAAGCCCTATTTATTTTGTTATGTTCTCTCTTGAGACATTCGATGTAATAAGTGTGTGATTGCTACTCTGTTATAAATCCTTCGAGAACTGTGTGGTGTCAGCATTTCTGATCCAGGGATGACACTTGAGCACAGAGATCAGACTGTTTGAGGTATGGTCGCTACAGTGGTGTTATGTGAACGCCGACTACATGACACTTCACCATGTTTGGGCCTAAGGGAATGCATTGTAGAGTAGTTATTAGATGATGGGTTGCTAGAGTGACAGAATCTTAAACCCTATTTTATGTGCTATTTCGTAAGGGGCTGATTTGGATCCATATGTTTAATACTATGGTTAGATTGTTATCTTAATTCTTCTTTCGTAGTTGCGGATGCTTGTGAGGGGGTTAATCATAAGTGGGAGGCTTGTTCAAGTAAGAACAGCACCCAAGTACCGGTCCACCCACATATCAAATTATCAAAGTAGCGAACACGAATCAAACCAACATGATGAAAGTGGCTAGATGAAATTCCCGTGTGCCCTCAAGAACGCTTTGCTTATTATAAGAGATCATTTTGGCCTGTCCTTTGCTACAAAAAGGATTGGGCTACCTTGCTGCACTTTATTTACCGTTACTGTTACTTGCTCGTTACATATTATCTTACTATCAAACTACTTGTTACCGACAATTTCAGTGCTTGCAGAAATTACCTTGGATAAAGCCGCTATCATTTCCTTCTGTTCCTTGTTGTGTTCGACACTCTTAATTTTCGACAGGACTACGATTGATCCTCTATACTCGTGGGTCATCAAAGTTCCAAAACCACGAGAGCCAATCTAGAGGCCTTCTCCGACACTCTGCCGGAGGGGTCAACGATCACGGAGGGATTCTTCATCATCACCCTTGCCCCTCCGATGATGCGTGAGTAGTTCACCATAGACCTACGGGTCCGTAGGCGACCCTTCTCGACTAGAAACTCTTCCGCTCCTCCGGACCTTTGGAAAACGAAGAAGCAGAATGCAGTATCTGCTATGATTGCCCTAGATGTAAGTTGGCCTCCCCCAGCCACAGCTATAGTAGCTAGATGGCTTCTTCTCCCTTTTTTATCTTCAATACAATGTTCTCCTCGATGTTCTTGGAGATCTATTTTATGTAATGACTTTTTGCGATGTGTTTGTTGGGATCCGATGAATTGTGAGTTTATGATCAATTCTATCCATGAATATTATTTGAGTCTTTGTTCAACTCTCTTATGCATGATCTTTATAGACTCATATTTCTTCTCCAAAACTTTGGTTTGGTTTAGCCAACTAGATTGATTTTTCTTGCCATGGGAAGAGGTACTTTGTGATGAGTTCGATCTTGCGGTGCTCAATCTCAGTGATAGAAGGAGACATGACACGCATGTATCATTGCCATTAAGGATAAAAAGATGGGGTCTATTCCTACAGGAATAGATCTTGTCTACATCATTTCATCGTTCTTATTACATTACTCTGTTTTTCCATGAACTTAATACACTAGATGCATGCTGGATAGCGGTCGATGTGTGGAGTAATAGTAGTAGATGCAGGCAGGAGTCGGCATACTAATCTTGGACGTGATGCCTATATACATGATCATTGCCTTGGATATCATCATGATTATTCGCTTTTCTATCAATTGCCCAACAGTAATTTGTTTACCCACTGCTACTCCTTGAGCTTGCATTGATTTTTCCCTTGAAGAGAAAAGGGTGATGCATCAAAGTAGAGATAAGTATTTCCCTCAGTTAAGAACCAAGGTATAAATCCAGTAGGAGGAACACACAAGTCTCCAATAGATGCACCTGCACAAACTAACAAACACTTGCACACAACGCGGAAAAGGGGTTGTCAATCCCTTCATGGTCACTAGCAAGAGTGATTTCTGATAGAGATAGGTATAAAAGATAAGTAAAAGTGTAAATAAAGTAAAGATAAATAAATTGCAGCAAGGCTTCTCTCTTGAAGAAAGCATAAGGGTAAACAAATTACTGTTGAGAAATTGATAGAAAAGTGCATAGTTATGACGATATCTAAGGCAATGATCATGAATATAGGCATCACATCCCTGACTAGTAGACCGACTCCTCACTGCATCTACTACTATTACGCCACACATCAATTGCTATCCAGCATGCATATAGTGTACTAAGTTAACAAGAACGGAGTAACGCCTTAAGCAAGATGACATGATGTAGAGGGATAGATCCATGCAATATGGTAAAAACCCATCTTTTTATCCTTAATGGCAACAATACAAATACATGCCTCTCTACCCCTTCTGTCACTAGATGAGGACACCGCAAGATTGAACCCATCATAAAGCACCTCTCCCATTGCAAGATAGATCAATCTAGTTGGCTAAACCAAATCTAGATCGGAGAGAAATACAAAGCTATCTTAATCATGCATAAAAAACTTTAGAGAAGACTCAAATAATATTCATAGATAATCTGATCATAAACCCACAATTCATCAGATCTCAACAAACACACCGCAAAAGAAGATTACATCAAATAAATATCCAAGAACATCGAGGAGAACATTGTATTGAAGATCGAAGAGAGAGAAGAAGCCATCTAGCTACTAGCTATGGACCTGTAAGTCTGTGGTAAACTACTCACACATCATCGGGAGGGCAGCAAGGTTGGTGTAGAGGCCCTCCCTGATCAAATCCCCCTCCGGCAGTGCGCCAGAAAAGGCCCCAAGATGGGATCTCACGAGTTTGGTGTGCCCCCTGGTGTACGGGGAATATTTGGGTATTTATAGAGCTATAATTAGGGTTAGGGGAGCTGTGAGGGCACTGGTGCAGAGACCTGCTATACAAATAGTTTTTACCCCCTTTCCGCGACGGAGTTTTAAACCGTTGCCTAGTGAGTGTGTGCGATAGGGGGGTCCTTCCCACACGACCTAGAAACCGTCGGGCATAGGCCCTCCAGTCACAGAGGAGGGGGCAAAATGAGCTCGTGTGCGATCGGGCGAGGCATCGAAGCCCAATCGTTTCCATTCATATGTACATCCCACACAGTGAATCCCAGAAAAAGTTTCCATTCGTATGTATATCACACATAGTTTTTTATGTGGAAACGCTTGTGCAAGGTGGCCTAACGCAAACAGTTCTCTGCCGGAAGCCGTGTGTGACTGTTAGTTGATCCAACACACCTACTTCTAGAAACCGTGTGGGTTGTTTGAGTTCATCGCCCATGGTGTTGTCTGAGTAACCGTCTACAATAGAAAACCCCAATAAGCAGGGTAATTAGCCTATTATTGATAATCCATGTAGTAATCAAATTGACATTTCTTATAAAACACACCGGATATTTCATATCCGTATAACGGTAACCAGGCATCACACAGCTTCGTCACTCAGTTACACCAAAGAGGGATATAGCTAGCTACGCCATTACACAACAGCACCAAGTTTCACATGCAACATCGAAAACCTTTGGAAAAGTAGCATCATACACAGTAAATAGACAGATGAATCTCGTCTGGGAAACTGCAGAAACGGAGGTGAATATTGAGCCTTCGGTGATGTTGAACGTCCTTGCAACTTTAGGCTAATGGCTATGGATAATTGCCCGCCCAACCTTCGTCCTCTTCAGGAAGACTTCAATATTGTACTGTGGGTGTTGAATGAATACCTTCCTTGCCTCTTGACCATGCAGGTGATTTGAGAGGTAATCATCGGTGAACTACTTTAAAAAGTACTGAAAACAAAGATATGCATAAATCGTTGTCATAAATTTTGAAATGGCGCAAGGGGTAAAAACAAGGCAAAAGAGTTAGTACCATCCTATAGTTGACTGATGTCTTCTTCATTGTGCTAACAAAGATCTTGTTGTTATTAAATCATGAGTTTCTTCATCCTAACAATCTTTCCGAGTTTCTTGACTTGGTGATATTCATGGACATCTCATTTCCCCATATGCAAAATGGGTCGAACTGTGGGTTTAAGCCTCTGACAGCAGGACCTACATGTGCAAGACCAAATTGTAAGAAACCTAATTATTAGAATGATTCCTGGAAGCACAATAATGTGCTATTAGCGAAAGGAACATGCATGAGCAAACCTCGATGGTAAACCACAGTGTCTCCCATTGTTACCCTGCAACACATATAAGGAAGATCTTGATCAGGTTAACTGAGAGTTGCCATACTATTAGTATAATATGTATTGAGTACAGCCAAATTCGATTTATTTCTCACATGCATAACAATCCAAAATTGTACCCACGACAAATGAAAATCAAATTGCAGAATTGAACCAAACAGTTAAATGGAAAGTAGACCAAATGAACCAAAACAGTTAACTGAGCACGACATTGCAGAATAGAGACATGTACTAGAAGATAAGATAGTTAACGAAACAAAGAATGCTTGAGAATAGTACAATGAAATGTAGCAATTGTTGGACCAAACTGTTAACTGAACATTACATTTCAGAATATCAGATTGCATATTAACATTAAAGAGGAAAAATCACTAGAAGGCACTGGTGGTGGCCTCAAGAAAATAGCACAAACTGTATTTTAAAGTAGACAACTGTGTGGCGGTGTCGACGGTGGTGCTCCTCCAAGATCTAGCAGTCAGCACGCATGGCAGCCATAGCAACCTCGTCCGCGCGCGCGGCCGCAATTTGCTTCTCCGTGGCCAGATGCTACTAAGCTCCACGTTATACTGCGTGCAAACTAGTTGTGTGTGGCGCTTAATTGGAGGACGGGGCCAGTGATTTCGGCGGAAGCTGTCGCACCGTCGGTCGGGACATGTGGGACGGGGAAGGATGAGGATGGTGTGGGTGGGTGTGGATTACCTGACCATATCGATGAGGCCGCGCAGCAAGAAGAAGGGTTGCCAACAAGGAGGCGGCACTGCAAGAAGAAGGGTCGGCAGCGAGGAGGCGGTGCTGCAAGAAGAAGGGTCGCCGGCGAGGAGACGGTGCTGCAAGAAGGAGGGTCACGGGCGAGGAGGCGGCGCTGCAAGAAGAAGGGCCGCCGGACGCTGAGCTGCCAGTAAGCAATAGTGAAGGCCTGAATGTGGAAAGCAAGGAGGAATAGTGGAAATGTGGCTTTTGGTGGGATGGAGGGGGCGGGGAGATAGATATTTCCGTGGTGGCAGAAAAAATTCGCTCGATTCCGCGAGAAACTGGCGTGCAAGTGTGGTTCAAGCGCGGGCATTGGATTGTAGATGACGAAGCTTCCTGCGTAAGCCAGACAAGACGGTGCAAAAAGATATTTTATGATTATCGCATCCCACACGATTCTTGCTAGTAAACTGTTTGTGGTATACCTGATTTTCTTTCATTATGTTTTGAAAGACAAAAGGGTGTTACGGAGGGAAAGGATGGTGTTTGAATTGCTAGAACATTTATCTACAGTGAACATGCAACTACATGAGTGTCGTGTTAAAATTTGGAATTATTCCGGGTTCGTTTGGCATTTTTATACATTAATTGAGTTTCTAGGCATTTAATGTGCATAATTCAAATTTGAACTACAAGCACATGCTCTAGTGCACCAAAGTTTGTTGAAAAACACACTCGTGTCTTTGGGTGAATTTATAGGTCCCATGCAAGAATGAGAATGAAATTCAAACATCTGGGCGTCGTGGCTTAGCCGGAAACATTGAGAAACTTGGTTTTTAAATTCCTGTAAATCCCAAACTCGCCTGAAAATCATGAAACTTGTCATGGTGTTAATTCATGGCACCAGCATGCTGTGGTGAAAAAATAGGCCGAATTGGGGCAAGTTTTGGCATAAGCTTCTTGCAAATTGTAGCTTCTCTGAAGAAGGTGTGTGGTTTCAAGAGGGAACGTGTCACCTTTGTGTGCAAAACAACATACGCTGGCCCCCCCTCTTGAATTTTTTACAAAGCAAACATAGAACTATATGAGTGTCATGTTTACATTTGGAATTATTCTAGGTTCATTTGGCCCTTTTATGCATTAATTGAGTTTCTGGGCATTTAATGTGAATAATTCAAATTTGAACTACAAGCAGATGCTCCAGTGCACCAAGGTTGGTTCAAAAATGACATATGTGTCCTTGGGTGAATTTCTAGGTCCCATGCAAGAAATGGGAATGAAATTCAAATATCTAGGCGCAGTGGCTCGGCCGGTAACATTGAGAACTTGGTTTTTTAAATTCCCGTAAATTCAAAACTCGCCTGAAAATCATGAAACTTGGCATGGTGTCATTTCATGGCACCAACATGCTATGGTAAAAAATTGGCCGAATTTGAACAAGTTTTGGTATAAGCTTCTTGCAAACCGGAGCTTCTCTCAAGAAGACTCGTGGTTCCTGAGGGGGAACGTGTCAGCTTTGTATGCAAAACGATATACGTTGCCTCCCCCCCTTGATTTTTTACAAAGGAAACATAGAACTATATGAGTGTCGTGTTAAAATTTGGAATTATTCCGGGTTCGTTTGGCCTTTTTTATACATTAATTGAGTTTCTGGGTATTTAATGTGAAAATTTCAAATTTGAACTACAAGCACATGCTCCAGTGCACCAAAGTTGGTTGAAAAATCACATGTGTGTCCTTGGGTGAATTTCTAGGTCCCATGCAAGAAATGGGAATGAAATTCAAACATCTGGGCGTCGTGGCTCGGCCAAAATATTGAGAAACTTGGTTTTTTAATTCCTGTAAATCCAAAACACGCATGAAAATCATGAAACTTGGCATGATGTCATGACATGGCACCAACATGTTGTGGTAATTTTTTGGCCGAATTGGGACAAGCTTTGGTATAAGCTACTTGCAAACCGGAGTTTCTCTCAAGAAGGCTCGTGGTTCCGAGAGGGAACGTGTCACCTCCGTGTGCGAAATGACATACACTGCCTTCTACCGCCTTCATTTTTTTACACACGCGTCGTAGACCAAATAGGAGTTTCGTGCTAAATTTTGGAATTATTCTGGGTTCGTTTGGCCTTTTTTATACATTAATTGAATTTCCAGGCATTTAATGCACATAATTCAAATTTGAACTACAAGCGCATGCTCCAGTGCGCCAAAGTTAGCTGAAAATCATTTATATGTACTTGGGAAATTTCTAGGTCCCATGCAAGAAGTGGGAGTGGAATTCAAACATCTGGGCATCTTGGCTCTGCCGGAAACATCGAGAAATTTGGTTTTAAAATTCCCATAAATCCAAAACTTGCCTGAAAATCATGAAACTTGGCATGGTGTCATGACATGGCACCAACATGTTGTGCTAAAAGTTTTGTCTGATTTGCGAAGGCGCACACATTAACAATACAAAGTCATTCTGGAACAAGTGATGTCACGTTATTAATCAGAAACACAAGTACTATTGAAACTGTGGGCATTGTACTTACCCTTTACGTGCCGCCACGCGTCCCCTTTTTTTATTGGCTAGGAGGTGCCGTGCGGGGTAGCTATTTGAGTACGGAAGGCGTGCGATCAGAACCCTACGCGTGCTCATCGGGAGGAGAGCCCTTTGACCTCTATACGCCGCCCACCTCCCTCCCAACGTCTCCATTAATGGCACCCGAGCCCCTGTTTCATGGCATGTCTATGTCTCACTCGACTGAGATTTAAGAGAGAAAAAAGAAAATCTGGAAATAAAGTTTTGCACGGATCTTGATGTAAGATTCGATGGACCTACATAGCATCGATTGCGACTCATAGCAAGACTGGTGAATATAAATATGATGACAGTGGATAATAATTGTCTTACATATTTAGGAATATAATTAAAAAAGCCACATGCGGCAACGCCCGAAATACACAAGGGCAAAAGAAGAAGGAAGACAACAATTTGGCTCGCTCATCTCTACTTTCTTGATGCGTTGCTGCAGGCCGCGGAGACTAGTTCACGCGGTGAGTGGTGATGAGCTCTTTCGTGTCCTCAAGACGCTGCTTGAGAGCATCCACGGTTTCTTCCACCTGCCTTTGGTGCTTAATGCGGAGCATTGCATTCTCGTCCATAAGTTTCTTGACGATGACGTCATTCCTCTTCAACAAGGCAGTGGTCTCCTCATGCTGCTTCGTCCTTCCGGCAATCTTCGCCCTCAGCAGGTCACGCTCGGTGCAGAGCTTTGCCTTCTCCTCCCCTAGTCCCCGGATGACGCTGGTAGCATTTTCAAACGAGGCATTCATCTCGTCATGCAGCTTCGTCCAATCGGAGATCCGACCATCAGGTCATCGAGCATAGTGCGCATGCGCCTATGAGAGAGGCTACCCTGGCGCGGGAGGACACCTCTGCTACATTCACGGCGCGGTGGGACATCTCTGCTGCTTCCGAAGCGCGGCCGGACCAGTCTGCTACATCGACGGCGCGGCTGGACCATCGTGCTACTTCGGCGGTACGACGGGACCTCTGTGCAGCTACGGCCGCGCGGCGGGACATGTCGGCTGCTTTTGCGATGAGGCAAGACATCTCTCGTGCTTCCGCTTCCATGCTCGCCTCTCCCTGGTAGTAATCTCTCGACCCAGAACTCATGCTGGCCATGGCAGACGCAAGGGAACGACGATGAATGACTTGTTTGTTTTTGTGGATGAGGAGTTGAGGAGGAATGTGCAGTCATCTTGGAGTAGTACTATTTATAACAGAGTACTAATACACTCCTAAGTGGGAAACCGTTTAGGTTTTGATCTGTGTGAACAGGTTTGCAATTAAATATAGCATGGTAGTAATTTGGAATGTGACGGGACGCGGGCTCAAAATTTATTGACGGTTCTATAATTTCTAAGTGCGGCACTATTCCCGGAAGGTGTAACATCGGCACGCTTTCTTGGCTGCATACGTGGCGTTTGCACCATAGGGTGCACCGCAATAGGCGATGCCAGCACACGCCTTATTCCAACAACTGTGTGCGCTCGTTATTACCATCGCGCACGCTTCTTTTAATTAGAATGTGTGCCCGTCTAGGGCACACACGTTGATCTGTCTAATTGTTTCTGTTTGTTGTGGCTAATCGTAAACAGTTCATCCGTGTGAACTGTATGCCGTCATCGCAGACACATTGATTTGACTAATCGTTTCTGTTGTGTTGCCTAATCGCAAACAGTTCATCCCTGAAGTGTATGCCCTCAATCGCTCACACCTTCATCTGGCTGCCCGTTTCTGTAGTTCTGCCTCATCACAAACAGTTAATCCGACTGAACTGTATGTCGTATATCGCACACGCCTTCATTTGGCTGCCCGTTTCTGTTCTTCTTCCGCATTGCAAACAGTTCATTGAACTGAACCGTGTGCCCCGCATCACACACACAACTAAAATCTGAACCGTGTTTGATGTATCCGCCATCGCAAATGTTTTGCATCTTTTTGATGGGTTTTTTACATCACCGTTTGCGATTAATACATCGCACACAGTTTCGTCAAATGGTCTTGATACGTCTCCAACGTATCTATAATTTTTTATTGTTCCATGCTATTATATTATCTGTTTTGGATGTTTATGGGCTTTATTAAACACTTTTATATTATTTTGGGACTAACCTATTAACCTAGAGCCCAAAGCGGTTTCTTTTTTTCCCTTGTTTGATGTTTCGCAGAAAAGGAATATCAAACGGAGTCTAAACGGAATGAAACCTTCGGGAGCATGATTTTTGGAACGAACGTGATCCAGGAGACTTGGAGTTGAAGTCAAGGAAGCTTCAAGGTGTCCACGAGGCAGCGAGGCGCGCCTGCCCCCTTGGGCGCGCACGTGGCTCCCCTGACCGACTTCTTTTGCCTATATATATCATATACCCTAAAAACGTCGGGGAACAGAATAGATCGGGAGTTCCGCCGCTGCAAGCCTCTGTAGCCACCAAAAACCAATCGAGACCCTGTTCCGGCACCCTTCCGGAGGGGAGATCCCTCACCGGTGGCCATCTTCATCATCCTGGCGCTCTCCATGACGAGGAGGGAGTAGTTCACCCTCGGGGCTGAGGGTATGTACCAGTAGCTATGTGTTTGATCTCTCTCTCTTATGTTCTTGATTCGGCAAGATCTTGATGTATCGCGAGCTTTGCTATTATAGTTGGATCTTATGATGTTTCTCCCCCTCTACTCTCTTGTAATGGATTGAGTTTTCCCTTTGAAGTGATCTTATCGAATTGAGTCTTTAAGGATTTGAGAACACTTGATGTATGTCTTGCATGTGCTTATCTGTGGTGACAATGGGATATCACGTGATCTACTTGATGTATGTTTTGGTGATCAACTTGCGGGTTTACTAACCTTGTGAACTTATGCATAGGGATTGGCACACGTTTTCGTCTTGACTCTCCGGTAGAAACTTTGGGGCACTCTTTGAGGTTCTATGTGTTGGTTAAATAGATGAATCTGAGATTGTGTGATGCATATCGTATAATTATACCCACGTATACTTGAGGTGACATTGGAGTATCTAGGTGACATTAGGGTTTTGGTTGATTTGTGTCTTAAGGTGTTATCCTAGTACGAACTCTATGATAGATTGAACGAAAAGAATAGCTTCATGTTATTTTACTACGGACTCTTGAATAGATCGATCAGAAAGGATAACTTTGAGGTGGTTTCGTACCCTACAATAATCTCTTCGTTTGTTCTCCGCTATTAGTGACTTTGGAGTGACTCTTTGTTGCATGTTGAGGGATAGTTATATGATCCAATTATGTTATTATTGTTGAGAGAACTTGCACTAGTGAAAGTATGAACCCTAGGCCTTGTTTCCTAGCATTGCAATACCGTTTACGCTCACTTTTACCACTTGCTACCTTGTTGTTTTTATATTTTCAGATTAAAAAACCTATATCTACTATCCATATTGTACTTGTATCACCATCTCTTCGCCGAACTAGTGCACCTATACAATTTACCATTGTATTGGGTGTGTTGGGGACACAAAAGACTCTTTGTTATTTGGTTGCGGGGTTGTTTGAGAGAGACCATCTTCATCCCACGCCTCCACGGATTGATAAACCTTAGGTCATCCACTTGAGGAAATTTGCTACTGTCCTACAAACCTCTGCACTTGGAGGCCCAACAACGTCTACAAGGAGAAGGTTGCGTAGTAGACATCAAGCTCTTTTCTGGCGCCGTGGCCGGGGAGGTGAGTGCTTGAAGGTATATCTTTAGATCTTGCAATCGAATCTTTTTGTTTCTTATTTTATTACTAGTTTAGCCTATAAAAGAAAACTAAAAATGGAATTGAGAGTACCTCATATGCTTCATCTTTTTAATATCTTTCATGAAAATAAGGATTCCGATAAATGTGCTTAATTGCTAGAGGAAGAATGCATTAGAATGTTTGGCACTAAATCTTTGAATGATGAGCATGATTGCAATGTTGTTAGCATGAATTCTTTGAATATCCATAGTACTAATGATGATTGCACTAGTCATGATGAAAATGTCTCTTATAAGCATGTCAACTTTTGTGGAGTGCATAGAGTTTGCAAGTACATACCAAAGAGGGAAGATAGATTTTGCAATAGGCAAAAGTATTTAGAAACTAAATGGTTGCAAGAAAGGCTATATGTCTGTGCTGAAAGATTCAATATTTATCGCCATCATTGTGAACTTTGCAATGAACATGGTCATTTAAAGCTCCAATGCTATTTGTTTCATGATCAAGTCATGTCCAAAAATTGTGATAACTTGATTACCCTTGAGCATCATAAAGAGCTTAGTCTTCTTTTGGGTTATGAAGAAATGAAACGTGCAACTGAGGGTATTCCAAAATTTAACCTTGAGAAATTCCTTGATATTGATCTAGAGGAAATTTATATGTATTGTGCGGTGAATTGCATTGAAAATCCCTATATTGCCAATTACATAAAGAAAAGAAAGCAAATAGAAGATGAAGAGAATACTAATGAAAGGGAAGAGACTTCCCAATATCCTCCTATTATTTTTTATGATGAATCAGGTAACGAGGAGGAGCCTTCTATTCAACCAATCTTATTAATAAGGAGCTCAAAAAAGAGGGTTAAACCCACACATGATGTGAAGAAGAAAAAGAAAAGACGGAGAAGTAAAGGTAGAAAGGTACCTCTCCCAAATGATGTTGCTCCTATTACTCATCGTGATGATGATAATTGCTATACTGTTGGTGATATCCATACTATTAATGATGAGAGTGATTATGCTTATGATATGAGAAGGCCCAAGCTTGGGGGTGCTATGTTTGATGAAGATGATGTTTTTGAGAATATATTTGCTGCAATTAATGTTTGTCCCAAGCTTTGGGATGCTATGTTTAATGAAGATGATGTTATTAGCCTCCCAATTTTGATATGCAAATTTGTTATGATAGCGTGCTTCCTACTTATGATGATTATGTTGATGAAAGTGGGTTTGGAAGAGTGTCAACTTTAGGAAGTAACGATCCCACTATTTTGGAGGATGTTGAATATTATAATATTTATGAAAGTGGACTTGGATAGGTCATGACTTTATTTAGTTAAGAATCCACTATTTCGGAAGAGGTTTCAATTGATTATGATGAGAACAAAGTTGCTACTTATGATGATTATTGTGATGAAACTTACGCTATAAAAAGTAGTGATGATTATATTTATAAAACTTGTCATGATTATGATTACCCTTTTTCTGAACATTACTCTTTTAATGTGGAAACAATTTATAGTATTCGAGTTTCATATGATACTCCCACTATCCCGAATGAGAAGAATTTTGCTTATGTGGAGAGTAATAAAATTTCTATGCTTGAGCATCATGAAAATAATGCTTTATGTGATGGTTATATTGTAGAATTCATTCATGATGCTACTGAAAATTATTATGAGGGTGGGATATATGCTTGTAGGAATTACAATAATACCAAGTTTCCTCTCTATGTGCTTAAAGTTTCGAAGTTATGCTTGTTTTGCCTTCCTATGCTAGTTGATTATTGTTCCCATAAGTTTTTTTCTCACAAAATCTCTATGCATAGGAAGTGGGTTAGACTTGAATGTGCTTTCCATGTGTTTCATGATGCTCTATTTATGTTTCAATTATTTCCTCTTATGTGAGCATCATTGCAATCATCATGCCTAGCTAGGGGCGTTAAACGTTAGCGCTTGTTGGGAGGCAGCCCAATTTTATTTTTGTTTCTTGATTTTTGGTTCTGTTTAGTAATAAATAAATCATCTAGCATCTGGTTAGATGTGGTTTATTGTTTTAATTAGTGTTTGTGCCAAGCAAGACCTATAGGATCTTCTTGGATGATAATTATTTGGTCTTGCTGAAAAAGACAGAAACTTTCTGCTCACAAAAACAATTGTTAACAATCACCAGAAAGCGATAAAATACTGATTCCAATTTCAGTAGATCAATAATCCAATTATATAGGTCATCCTAGTTTGGCATATTTTTCTGAGTTCCAGAAGTTTGCGTTTGATACAGATTACTACAGACTATTATGTTTTTGACAGATTCTGTTTTTTATGTGTTGTTTGCTTATTTTGATGAATCTATGAGTAGTATCGGAGGGTATGAACCATAGAGAATTTGGAATACAGTAGATATTACGCCAATATGAATTTAGAATGAGTTCACAACAGTACCTAAGCTTGGGGATGCCCCGGAAGGCATCCCGTCTTTCGTCTTCGTTCATCGGTAACTTTACTTGAAGCTATATTTTTATTCACCACATGATATGTGTTTTGCTTGGAGCGTCATTTTATTTTCTTTGTTTTGCTTGCTATTTGAATAAAATACCAAGATCTGAAATTCTTAAATGTTAGAGAGTCTTCACATAGTTGCATAATTATTTGACTACTCATTGATCTTCACTTATATCTTTTAGAGTAGTTTGTCATTTGCTCTAGTGCTTCACTTATATCTTTTAGAGCATGACGGTTGTTTTATTTTGAATAAATAGATGAACTCTCATGCTTCACTTATATTATTTTGAGAGTCTTTAGAAAAGCATGGTAATTTGCTTTGGTTATGAATTTAGTCCTAATATGATAGGCATCCAAGAGGGATATAATAAAAACTTTCATATAAATTGCATTGAATATTATGAGAAGTTTGATACTTGATAATTGTTTTGATATATGAAGATGGTGATATTAGATTCATGCTAGTTGAGTAGTTGTGGATTTGAGAAATACTTGTTCTAAAGTTTGTGATTCCCGTAACATGCACGTATGGTGAACCTGTAACATCTCAAATTTTCAATTTGGAATGTTATACATTAGATCATCATTGCATATCATATGTTTATTGCATTTTGGCTTGATCTAGAAATTCTACGCAACTCAAGGACCCACGGAGAGAGTTGGGGATTTCGTTATTTTCATATTTGAGTTTTCTCAAATTTTGAAAAGAGGATGGTTTGATTTTAATTATTTTTCTCTTCGAATATTTCTTTTATGAAAATAAAAGAGAGGGGATAAAATAACTTCCCGAAACAAAGAAATATTGGAGATTTAATATTAAAATCAAATAAGAATTTTATTCGGAGTTTTTATCCTTATTTTATTTGAATTAGGAAAATATGTGTTTCTCAAAATTGCATTAGAGGCCCAAATAAATGTTCACTTTGTCCGCTATATTTTTAGAGGATGGGGGAAATTTATTTCAGGATTTTTGGAGTCCGTTTAGTATTTCTTTTCTTTGTTTTTCTCCACGCGGAATTATTTTAAAAAAAGTCAACCGCCTTACTGGGTCGTGTCCGACTAGGACACTGCACCCGGCCGGCCTTTTTAAGGCCGAGGCCCGAGCTGCCCCAGCCCCAAACCCTAGCTGCCCCGTCGCCTCGAAGTTCTCGTCGTCATCGCTTATTTATTTGCCGCCATGCCCATGCACTTCCGCCGCCTCACCGTCGATCTTTGCTTTTGTCGCCCGTCGCCACCCGCCGCCCATTGCGAACACGCCGCCGCCGGAGTATGCCGCCGCCGCCGCTGTCCCGATCCACGAGGTAGCCGTCGGTTTTATTCTAAAAACCGTTCGGTTTTTATACGAAAACCTAGATGCGTTTTCTTTAGATCGGTTTTATTTTTTTCCCGGTTTATTATTTAGCGAAGCCCGTTCGTACGTTCGTTTTAACGAACGGTTTTTACCCGATAACCACAGACAGCAAACGTTCATTCGTTAGCCTGTTCGTCAGTTTTTCTTTTTCCAGGGATTTTCCGCGATTATTTTCGATCGTGATTTCTGCCCTGATTTTCGTTTTAGTTTATCTTTTCGCTCGTTTATCGGAATCAGGCGATTCAAGCGCCTAGATCCTCGTTTCGAAGCCCTCTTTCTGTTTAACCAACTTGAACAAGATTTTGCTACTGTAAAATTTGACCAAAGTCTAGATTAGTAAACGGATCTTGTTTCTTTCGCAGTTTCAATTTTGTTGCTTCGTTTGATTTGATTCTTTTTGCAAACCGGAGTTTTTAAGTTGAACTTTCTGGTTAGATCTCTTATTTGAGTTTTACCCGTGCTTCTAGTTGAGTTCTTATTGTACGTTTGTTTGTTTGCGATAGAGTACCCGGAGTGCGAAGCGTGATACTACGAGTCTCTAGGTTTCACGGATCATCAGCAAGGCAAGTAACACTTTGATCATACCTCTTTACTACCCAGTTTTATTGCATAAGATCAATCCTCAAAAAATTGCATGGTTAGGATCTGGTTAACTTGTGGGTTCTGGGAAGTAGATGAGGTAGTACCTATTTACCTGTTTATTATCAAACCTATGGGAGTTACTTCTACGTTGCTTATATTGCTATGCTATGCTCATAGACGTGGATTGGGTTTGAGTGTATCCATGACAGATGTGAGTTTGTTAATTAATGGTTCAACTTAAGGTGGCAACTTTAATACACATCTGGGTGGATTTCTTGTGGGCACCTGGAGAATCCAGTGTTGTCTTAGGATATCCCAGAGGACCCGTGTGATCATCCTACGGTCCGCCACCCAGGCTCAAAGGGATCATAATATTATTCATGCTAGAAACTTCTGTGTGCAGCCACAAGCCAATATGGGCTCTGGCATAGTTGAGTAAGTTGCGTGAAGCTCTTGAAGAGGTAGACTAGCAGATGTAGTGGGTTGTAGGTGGTCTTGTCTATCCGAGTAGAGAGTTAATGCTTGAGAAGACTGTGTCTCGAATCTCCGACCATGGATGTATTCGAGTCTTGTGGGGAAAAGTGCGCAAACCTCTGCAGAGTGTATAAACTAATCATGGTTAGCCGTGTCCCCGGTTATGGACGTTTTGAGTATCTAGTCCTTGAATTGTCATGATGTTCTCATCACTCTTAATATAATTTGATTGGGTTTAATGATGATGCTTAATTGGGATTGAGTTGGAGAAACCTTCTCAATGTTTAACAACCACCATGATAGTTAAATAAAATTTATTCCTTTGTTGTAGGGAAAAAATGGCTTTATGCAAAATTGTAACCATAGAGATTACCACCAGCCAAATATGCATGTATTGATAGCATTTATTCTGTTCATTAGTCTATGTGTTACATTGCCAGCATATTCCATGTGCTGACCCGTTTTGGGCTGCAACGTTCATGTTGAAGACTTTTCAGACAAAGAGTAAGGTGCCATAGGTCGTTGTCTTTCACTCAGTGATGTCGTTGGAGTTGATGGACTCACTTTATCTTCCAAGCCTTCCACTGTTATCGATTTTAGATGTCCCTAAGCCATATTTATTGTAATAAGTTCTCTTTTGAGACATTCGATGTAATAAGTGTGTGATGGCTACTCTGTTATAAATCCTCAAGTACTGTGTGTGTCAGCATTACCGATCCAGGGATGACACTGATGCATAGAGATCGATCTGTCTCGAGGTCCGGTCGCTCTGAGGATGGTATCGAGCACACGCTGATATGAGACACGACCACTAAGCTAAAATCCTAGATCACTACTCTCTTCTCATTTCTGACTCCTCTCCCTTTTCTACTCTATAGGATGGCAGATGCAAGAAACAAGTTCACTCAACCGGATGAAGATACACCTTTTGGACGACACTTGAAGGAAGTTACTAGATACTTGAACATCGGAATACCAAGCTTCACCGGGACCTACATCGCCACTTTACCAGAAGAGGAGCGTTGGATGATTCGAGTTCAAGTTCCAGGAAGGACGCTCATGCCAGTCACTAAGCCCATATAGTTTTCCTTTGAGGCACCAACCTGGAGTCTAGGAAAGAGCATGGCAGCCCACATCACCATGGGACGCATTGGAGAAGTTTACCACAAGGATCTCAAGGATACTATCTACCAGATTTGTGGGCGCCGAGATGAACAATGGGAATGGGAGATGATCAGCACCAGAAAGGATAGATCTATTGCAGGTTTCATCCAGGAGTTAAACCAGCACATTTGTCGCCAAGAGAATCAGATGTGCGCAGGCATGATAGATCTGAAGAAGGCAATGACCAGGATCACGGATCTTGAGGAAGAACTCAAGTCTACACGCGATGGATACGAGGAGGAAATGAAGATACTCGTGGAGAGGAATGACGATCTGACAAGGAAGCTAGGAGTATTCATGGGAGACCCCGCGCCAGCAGGAGAAGACGATGATTCCACTTGCCCGGAGAACTACATCATCATTGACGACACCGACTCAGACCCCGACGATAGCGATGATGACTTTGTTAATGAAGCTGGAGCATATATTATGGAATCTTCCACCAATCAATTTTTCTAGTCGACCACCATATCAGTAGTAGTATTCCCCCATGTATATAGCTTAGTCCGAGCACTTTCGTAACGATAGTTAGACCGATTGTATGCCCTTGTTTGAATTGATTGAAGTGATATGTTTGTGTTTGTCTCATGTGCATATGGGTAGTGTTTTTCCCCCTAGACCTCATTCTACTCTGTTTTCTCATCTCTTCTAAACCCATCAGATGCCTCCGAGACGCGATAATGAATTTGCTTTCCCACCGGAGCTCACTCAGTTGATCCAGCAGCAGAATGCATTGATGCAGATACTAGTCCAGAATCAGAATCAGGGGAACAACAACAACAATAACCCACCACCACCACCACCTGTTGATCACTTAGCCCGTTTTCTAAAGCTGAATCTGCCGGTGTTCTCCAGTAGCACCGAGCCGATAGTTGCAGATGATTGGCTCCGCAAGATTGGAAGGGAGTTGACCACTAAAGGATGCACATATGCGGAGAGAGTGCGTTTTGTCGCACATCAGCTTGATGGACCCGCAACATCATGGTGGGAGAATTTCACAGCCACTTACCCCATCGACACTGTCACATGGGACCAATTTCAGCAGGCTTTTCACACTACCATGTATCAGCAGGAGCTATGGCCATGAAGAAGCGCGAGTTTCTCAACTTACGCCAAGGAGGACGCACCATTGGCCAGTATGTGGATGATTTTAGTAAGCTAGCACGTTATGCCCCAGATGACGTTGCTATGGATGCAGCTAAACAGGAGAAGTTTCTGGAAGGACTGAATGATGAGCTCAGCATGCAGTTGATGGTGGCAACCTTCAATAACTACCAGGAGTTGGTAGATAGAGGTCTCATGATTGAAGGGAAGTAGCAGCAGATTGACAACCGCAAGAGGAAGTATGGACAAGGGAAGTATAATTCTGGAGCTCAGCAGAGACCCCGTTTTACCCCGAACTCGGGAGGGCCCCTTCAACATAACCATGGAGGTCACAACCACAATGGAGGGATTTCGCACAACCATAGTGGCCCCAAGAATGGGAATGGTAATGGAGGAAGCAACGGTCAGAACCGTTCCAACCCAGCAACGCCCGCCAAGAAGGATCTAAGTCACATTACTTGTTACAAGTGCGGGAAGAATGGACATTATGCCATGAAGTGTTCTGAAGCAAAGAATGGAAATGGCAATGGAAGCTCTGGGAAGAAGCCCAACCCTTTCAACAGGGGACAAGTGAACCACGTTAGCATAGAGGAGGTTGAAGCGCAACCAGATGCAGTAATAGGTAAGTTTTTGGTTAAGTCATTTACTGCAATTGTTCTTTTTGATACTGGTGCATCGCATTCATACATATCAAGGGGATTTGTGGATAAGTTTAAACTGCCAACCCAAGCCCTTAGGTCATCCATGTTAGTAACCTCGCCAGGAGTAGAGTATATGGCTAGCCTATGGTGTGATCGGTTACCATTAAGGATTGGTAACTACGTGTTTCCCTCAGACCTAATAGTATTGGAGTCACAAGGACTAGATGTGATATTAGGCATGGATTGGTTATCGAAGTATGGAGGGAACATTGACTGCGCCAGTAAGTCGATTTTGCTTACCACCCCAGAAGGAAGAAGGATTAAGTATGTATCCCGGCATGTGCCGAAGGGGACTCAAGTGAATTCCTTATCAGGAGTTGTACAGGAGGAAGTACCAGTGGTGAAGGATTTCGGGGATGTATTTTCAAAAGAGTTGCCAGGCATGCCACCGGATAGAGACATTGAGTTTTTGATTGAGCTTTTACCAGGCACAGGGCCAATATCTAAGAGACCGTACAGGATGCCCGCAAAGGATTTAGAGGAAATTAAGAAGCATATTAAGGAGTTACTGGATAAAGGCTATATTCGCCCACGCTCGTCACCTTGGGGATCACCAGTGCTTATAGTGGAGAAGAAGCATGGATCATTGAGGATGGTTGTTGATTATCGTGGATTGAATGAGGTGACGATCAAGAACAAGTACCCACTGCCGATGATCAATGATTTGTTTGACCAACTGCAAGGAGCTAAAGTGTTTTCCAAGATCGGTCTGCGATCAGGGTACCACCAGCTGAAGATTCGAGAGCAGGATATACCTAAGACAGCTTTTACCACAAGGTACGGGCTATATGAGTATACCGTTATGTCATTTGGTCTGACTAACGCACCTGCCTATTTCATGAACATGATGAACAAGGTATTTATGGATTTTTTGGATAAGTTTGTCGTGGTGTTCATTGATGATATTATGGTCTACTCAAAGAATGAAGAGGAGCATAAGGAGCATTTGCCTTTGGTACTTGTGAAGCTCAGAGAACATCAGTTATATGCCAAGTTCAGCAAGTGTGAGTTTTGGTTGAAGGAAGTTGGATTCCTCGGACATGTTATATCCGGAGAAGGAATAGCAGTAGACCCTACCAAGGTTGTCACTGTGACAAATTGGGAAGCACCCACGTCAGTTGGAGAGATCTGGAGTTTTCTTGGACTCGCAGGATACTACCGGAGGTTCATTGAGAATTTCTCGAAGATTGCAAAGCCCATGACGGAGTTGTTGAAGAAGAAAACCAAGTTCAAATGGACTGAGGAATGTGAGGCCAGTTTTCAGGAGTTGAAGAAACGTTTAGTTACAGCTCCAGTGTTGATTCTTCTAGATCAACGCAAGAATTACCAGGTGTATTGTGACGCTTCTCATCGAGGACTTGGAGCAGTGCTTATGCAGGAGGGAAGAGTTGTCTCATATGCCTCACGACAGCTTAAAGCCCATGAGTTGAATTATGCTACCCATGATTTGGAGTTAGCGGCCGTAGTGCATGCATTGAAGACATGGAGACATTTTCTCATCGGAAACCATTGTGAGGTGTACACGGATCACAAGAGTTTGAAGTATATCTTCACGCAGAAGGAGTTGAATCTCAGGCAGAGGAGATGGTTGGAGCTCATTAAGGATTATGATATGAAGTTGCATTATCATCCCGGAAAGGCTAACGTAGTAGCTGATGCGTTAAGTCGCAAGAGTCATGTCAACACACTCATGACCGGAGGATTACCCAAGGAGTTAGCAGAGGATCTTCGTCAGCTATGTTTGGAAATAGTTCCGAGAGGTTATGTAGCAGCATTGGAGATTCAGTATACTTTGATGGATAAGATCCGAGAAGCTCAGAAGACGGAAAAGGAGATTGCCGAGATAAAGGAAAGAATGAGCAAAGGAAAGGCTAAAGGATTTCGTGAGGATGAGCACGATACCTTATGGCTTGAGGACCGCGTATATGTGCCTAATGACCCCAAGATCAGAAAGATGATTCTGCAGGAGGCCCATGATTCGCCGTATTCGATTCACCCAGGAAATATCAAGATGTATCTGGATTTGAAGGATAGTTTCTGGTGGACCGGAATGAGGAAGGATATTGCGGAGTATGTAGCCGTTTGTGGTGTATGTCAGAGAGTGAAGGCAGAACACCAGAAGCTAGCTGGATTGTTACAGCCATTGTTGATACCCAAATGGAAGTGGGATAAACTAGGCATGGACTTTATCACGGGATTACCCAGGACTCGTTCAGGCTATGACTCGATATGGGTTATAGTCGATCGTTTGACGAAGGTAGCTCATTTCATCCCAGTTAAGACCACTTACACCAGTGCTAAGTTGGCAAAGATATACATGACCAGGATCGTATGTCTGCACGGAGTTCCAAGGACCATTGTATCAGATAGAGGAACCCAGTTTACCTCAAAGTTTTGGAATCAGTTGCATGAGACTTTGGGAACCAGGCTAGAGTTCAGTACAACTTTTCACCAGAGATGATGGATGATCGAGAGAGTCAATCAGATTCTGGAGGACATGTTGAGAGCTTGTGCGCTAGACTATGGATCAAGTTGGGACGACAATTTGCCATATGCAGAGTTCTCTTGCAACAATAGCTATCAAGCCAGTTTGAAGATGGCCCCTTTCGAAGCATTGTACCGAAGGAGGTGCAGGACACCGTTGTTGTGGGATGAAGTTGGAGACCATCAGTTGTTTGGAACAGATTTGATTAAAGAGTCTAAAGAGAAGGTTAAGCTGATACGCGACAGACTCAAGGTAGCCCAGTCCAGGCAGAAGAGCTATGCGGATTCTAAACGCAAGGAGACAGTTTACAAAGTCAGAGACAAAGTGTATCTTCGTGTGTCCCCACTTCGAGGAGTGAAGCGTTTTGGAGTTAAGGGAAAGTTAGCACCACGTTTTGTGGGACCATACAAGGTTTTTGAACGCACGGGAGAGGTTGCCTACTGGTTGGAATTGCCCGAAGGATTGTCAGGAGTTCACGATGTGTTCCACGTTTCTCAGTTGAAGAAGTGCCACGCAGAGATGGCTGATATTCCTCTGAGAGATACAGTGCCACTGGAAGCGATTCAGTTGGATTGTGATTTGACATATGAGGAGAAACCCGTCAAGATTCTCGAATTTGCCAGCCGAGTCATATGCAGCAAGGTTATCAAGTTCTGCAAAGTTCAGTGGAGCCACCATACCGAGGATGAAGCCACACAGGAACGAGAGGAAGACCTACGGAAGGATCACCTCACCTATTTTCTAGTTAACCCGAATCTCGAGGGCTTAGATTCATCTTAAGGGGTAGGTTCAGAACATCCCAAATTTTCAATTTGGAATGTTATACATTAGATCATCATTGCATATCATATTTTTATTGCATTTTGGCTTGATCCTAGAAATTCTACGCAACTAAAGGACCCACGGAGAGAGTTGGGGATTTCGTTATTTTCATATTTGAAAGAGAGGGGTTAAATGACTTCCCCAAAATAAAGAAATATTGGAGATTTAATATTAAAATCAAATAAGAATTTTGTTCGGAGTTTTTATCGCTATTTTATTTGAATTAGGAAAAATATGCATTTTTCAAAATTGCATTAGAGGCCCAAATAAATGTTCACTTTGTCCACTATAATTTTTAGAGGACGGGGGAAATTTATTTCAGGATTTTTGGAGTCCGTTTAGTATTTCTTTTCTTTGATTTCTGCGAGTGGAATTATTTAAAAAGTCAACATTTTACCGGGCGTGGTCCGACTAGGACATCGCACCCGCCGGGTTTTTAAGGCCGAGGCCCGAGCCGCCTCACCCCAAACCCTAGCCGCCTGCTGCCTCAAGTCCGCGCCACCACTGCCGGAGTTCGCCACCTTGCCAAATCTCGCCGCCTTGTTGTGCCGCACTTCCGCTGCCACGCCTTCCTCGCCGCCACCTCGCCGCCCGTCGCCGGAGCCCGCCGCCGCTGGAGTACGCCGCCGCCGTCGTCCCGGTCCGTGAGGTAGCTATCGGTTTTATTCTAAAAACCGTTCGATTTTTATACGAAAACCTAGATGCGTTTTTTTAGATCGGTTTTATTTTTTCCCTATTCAGTTATTTAACGAACGCCCGTTCATACGTTCATTTTAACGAACGGTTTTCACCTGTTAACTGCAGACAGCGAACGTTCGTTCGTTAGCCTGTTCGTGAGTTTTTATTTTTACAGGGATTTTCCGCGATTATTTTGAATCGTGATTTCTGCCCTGATTTTCGTTTTAGTTTATCTTTTCGCTCGTTTATCAGAATCAGGCGATTCAAGCGCCTAGATCCTTGTTTCGAAGCCCTCTTTCTGTTTAACCTACTTGAACAAGATTTTGCTACTGTAAAATTTGACCTAAGTCCAGATTAGTAAACGGATCTTGTTTCTTTCGCAGTTTCAATTTTGTTGCTTCGTTTGATTTGATTCTTTTTGCAAACTGGAGTTTTTAAGTTGTACTTTCTGGTTAGATATCTTATTTGAGTTTTACCCGTGCTTCTAGTTGAGTGCTTATTGTATGTTTGTTTGTTTGCGATAGAGTACCCGGAGTGCGAAGCGTGATACTACGAGTCTCTAGGTTTCACGGATCATCAGCAAGGCAAGTAACACTTTGATCATACCTCTTTACTACCCAGTTTTATTGCATTAGATCAATCCTCAAAGAATTGCATGGTTAGGATCTGATTAACTTGTGGGTTCTGGGAAGTAGATGAGGTAGTACCTATTTACCTGTTTATAATCAAACCTATGGGAGTTACTTCTACGTTGCTTACATTGCTATGTTATGCTCGTAGACGTGGATTGGGTTTGGGTGTATCCATGACATATGTGAGTTTGTTAATTAATGGTTCAACTTAAGGTGGCAACTTTAATACACATCTGGGTGGATTGCTTGTGGGCACCTGGAGAATCCAGTGTTGTCCTAGGATATCTCGGAGGACCCGTGTGATCATCCTACGATCATCCACCCAGGCTCAAAGGGATCATAAGATTATTCATGCTAGAAACTTCCGTGTGCAGCCACATGCCAATATGGGCTCTGGCATAGTTGAGTAAATTGCGTGAAGCTCTTGAAGAGGTACACTAGCAGATGTAGTGGGTTGTAGGTGGTACTGTCTATCCAGAGTAGAGAGTTAATGCTTCAGAAAGACTGTGTCTCGAATCTTCGACCATGGATGTATTCGAGTCTTGTGGGGAAAAGTGCGCAAACCTCTGCAGAGTGTATAAACTAATCATGGTTAGCCGTGTCCCCGGTTATGGACGTTTTGAGTATCTAGTCCTTGAATTATCATGATGTTCTCATCACTCTTAATATAATTTGATTGCGTTTAATGATGATGCTTAATTGGGATTGAGTTGGAGGAACCTTCTCAATGTTTAACAACCACCATGATAGTTATATAAAATTTATTCCTTTGTTGTATGGAAAAATTGGCTTTATGCAAAACTGTAACCATAGAGCTTACCACCAGCCAAATTTGCATGTGGTGATAGCATTTATTTTGTTCATTACTCTATGTGTTACATTGCCAGCATATTCCTTGTGCTGACCCGTTTCGGGCTGCAATGTTCATGTTGCAGACTTTTCAGACAACGAGTAAGGTGTCATAGGTCGTTGTCTTTCACTCAGTGATGCCGTTGGAGTTGATGGACTCACTTTATATTCCAAGCCTTCCGCTGTTATCGATTTTAGATGGCCTTAAGCCAGATTTATTGTAATAAGTTCTTTTTTGAGACATTCGATGTAATAAGTGTGTGATTGCTACTCTGTTATAAATCCTCAAGTATTGTGCATGTCAGCATTACCGATCTGGGGATGACACTGATGCATAGAGATCAGACTGTTTGAGGTCTGGTCGCTACAGAACCGTTATGTGATGAAGTCAGAGCATGATTTATTTATTGATTGTCTTCCTTATGAGTGGCGGTCGGGGACGAGCGATGGTCTTTTCCTACCAATCTATCCCCCTAGGAGCATGCGCGTAGTACTTCGTTTCGATAACTGATAGATTTTTGCAATAAGTATGTGAGTTCTTTATGACTAATGTTGAGTCCATGGATTATACGCGACTCTCACCCTTCCACCATTGCTAGCCTCTCTAATATCATGGACCTTTCGCGGTATCATACACCCACCATATACCTTCCTCAAAACAGCCACCATACCTACCTATTATGGCATTTCCATAGCCATTCCGAGATATATTGCCTTGCAACTTTCCACCGTTCCATTTATTATGACACGCTCCATCATTGTCATATTGCTTTGCATGATCATCTAGTTGACATAGTATTTGTGGCAAAGCCACCGTTCATAATTCTTTCATACATGTCACTCATGAGTTATTGTTCATCCCAGTACACCGCTGGAGGCATTCATATAGAGTCATATCTTGTTCTAAGTATTGAGTTGTAATTCTTGAGTTGTAAGTAAATAAAAGTGTGATGATCATCATTATTAGAGCATTGTCCCAGTGAGGAAAGGATGATGGAGACTATGATTCCCCCACAAGTCGGGATGAGACTCCGGACTAAAAACAAAAGAGGCCATAAAAAAGAGAGAGAAAAGGCCCAAATAAAAAAATGAGAGAAAAAGAGAGAAGGGTCAATGCTACTATCCTTTTACCACACTTGTGCTTCAAAGTAGCACCACGATCTTCATGATAGAAAATCTCCTATGTTGTCACTTTCATATACTAGTGGGAATCTTCCATTATAGAATTTGGCTTGTATATTCCAATGATGGGCTTCCTCAAAATGCCCTAGGTCTTCGTGAGCAAGCGAGTTGGATGCACACTCACTTAGTTTCTTTCTGAGCTTTCATATATTTATAGCTCTAGTGCATCCGTTGCATGGCAATCCCTACTCATCACATTGATATCTATTGATGGGCATCTCCATAGCCCGTTGATACGCCTAGTTGATGTGAGAGTATCTTCTCCTTTTTGTCTTTTCCACAACCACCATTCTATTCCACCTATAGTGCTATGTCCATGGCTCACGCCATGTATTGCGTGAAGATTGAAAAAGTTTGAGAACATCAAAAGTATGAAACAATTGCTTGGCTTGTCATCGGGTTGTGCATGATTTAAATATTTTGTGTGATGAAGATAGAGCATAGCCGACTATATGATTTTGTAGGGATAGCTTTTTTGGCCATGTTATTTTGAGAAGACATGATTACTTTGTTAGTATGCTTGAAGTATTATTATTTTCATGTCAATATTAAACTTTTGTCTTGAATCTTATGGATCTGAATATTCTTTCCACAATAAAGAGAATTACATGGATAAATATGTTAGGTAGCATTCCACATCAAAAATTATGTTTTTATCATTTACCTACTCGAGGACGAGCAGGAATTAAGCTTGGGGATGCTGATACGTCTCCAACGTATCTATAATTTTTTATTGTTCCATGCTATTATATTATCTATTTTGGATGTTTATGGGCTTTATTAAACACTTTTATATTATTATGGGACTAACCTATTAACCCGGAGCCCAGTGCTAGTTTCTGTTTTTCCCTTGTTTCAGTGTTTCGCGGAAAAGGAATATCAAACGGAGTCCAAACGGAATGAAACCTTCGGGAGCGTGATTTTTGGAACGAACGTGATCCAGGAGACTTGGAGTTGAAGTCAAGGAAGCTTCGAGGTGTCCATGAGGCAGGGAGGCGCGCCCCCCACCCTCGTGGCTCCCCTGACCGACTTCTTTCGCCTATAGTTATCCACATACCCTAAAAACATCGGGGAACAGAATAGATCGGGAGTTCCGCCGCCGCAAGCCTCTGTAGCCACCAAAAACCAATCGGGACCCTGTTTCGGCACCCTACCGGACGGGGGATCCCTCACTGGTGGCCATCTTCATCATCCCGGCGCTCTCCATGACGAGGAGGGAGTAGTTCACCCTCGGGGCTATGTGTTTGATCTCTCTCTCTCTCTCTCTCTCTCTCTCTCTCTCTCTCTCTCTCTCTCTCTCTCTCTGTGTTCTTGATTCGGCACGATCTTGATGTATCGCAAGCTTTGCTATTATAGTTGGATCTTATGATGTTTCTCCCCCTCTACTCTCTTGTAATGGATTGAGTTTTCCCTTTGAAGTGATCTTATCGGATTGAGTCTTTAAGGATTTGAGAACACTTGATGTATGTCTTGCATGTGCTTATCTGTGGTGACAATGGGATATCACGTGATCTACTTGATGTATGTTTTGGTGATCAACTTGCGGGTTCGTTGACCTTGTGAACATATGCATAGGGGTTGGCACACGTTTTCGTCTTGACTCTCCGGTAGAAACTTTGGGGCACTCTTTGAGGTTCTATGTGTTGGTTGAATAGATGAATCTGAGATTGTGTGATGCATATCGTATAATCATACCCACGGATACTTGAGGTGACATTAGAGTATCTAGGTGACATTAGGGTTTTGGTTGATTTGTGTCTTAAGGTGTTATTCTAGTATGAACTCTATGATAGATTGAACGGAAAGAATAGCTTCATGTTATTTTACTACGGACTCATGAATAGATCGATCAGAAAGGATAACTTTGAGGTGGTTTCGTACCCTACAATAATCTCTTCGTTTGTTCTCCGCTATTAGTGACTTTGGAGTGACTCTTTGTTGCATGTTGAGGGATAGTTATATGATCCAGTTATGTTATTATTGTTGAGAGAACTTGCACTAGTGAAAGTATGAACCCTAGGCCTTGTTTCCTAGCATTGCAATACCGTTTACGCCACTTCTACCACTTGCTACCTTGCTATTTTTATATTTTCAGATTACAAAACCTATATCTACTATCCATATTGCACTTGTATCACCATCTATTCATTAACTAGTGCACCTATACAATTTACCATTGTATTGGGTGTGTTGGGGACACAAGAGACTCTTTGTTATTTGGTTGCAGGGTTGTTTGAGAGAGATCATCTTCATCCTACGCCTCCCACGGATTGATAAACCTTAGGTCATCCACTTGAGGGAAATTTGCTACTGTCCTACAAACCTCTGCACTTGGAGTCCCAACAACGTCTACAAGGAGAAGGTTGCGTAGTAGACATCAGGTCTCTGATCATAGTGTCACGTTAGCAGCATCCTGCAGTAGTGGGGGCCCATAAGCTTGCAGGGCGAGCCCCCTGTGGCGTGTCCTGTGAGCTTGTGGCCCACTCATGGCTCTCCTGGCCTCCTCCCGAAGCTTCATGGCCATCTTCTGGTCCAAGAAAAATCCTCAAAAAGTTTCGTTTTGTTTGGACTCCGTTTGGTATTGATTTTCTGTACAAGACAAAAACAAGGAAAAAATAGCAACTGGCACTAGGCACTAGGTTAATTGATTAGTCCCAAAAAATGATATAAAATAGCATAATAATGCATATAAAACATCCAAGATGGATAATATAATAGCATGGAACAATCAAAAATTATAGATACGTTGGAGAAGTATCACCCACCGTATGCTATTTTCTTGAGAGAAGCCTCTAGTGAAATCTACATCCCCGGGTCTATTTCCTATCATATTATTTTCAAATCTGCTGATCCAAAAATCCAAAAATACCTTGCTGCACTTTTTCTTTATTTATTTTATTTTGTGTTTTTGCTAGATCTGTTTACCCAATCTCATACAATTTAATCTATCTCAATACTGAGGAGGGATTGACCACCCCTCTTACGCGTTGGGTTGCAAGTTTTTGTGGTTTGTGTGCATGTGTTGTTTACATAGTGTTGCTTGGTTCTCCTACTGGATTGATAACCTTGGTTTCATAACTGAGGGAAATACTTACCATTGATGTGCTGCATCATCCTCTCCTCTTCGGGGAATTACCAACGCAGATACAAGCAATCAGGTGCCATCAGTGAAATGGGAGAAGGAATGGGAGCAGTGGGATGGAAGGTGCAATGGGTGGTGGAATGGGAGGAGGAATGGGAGGTGCCATGGGCGGTGGAGTGGGCAACTACATGAACATGATGGGAGGTGCCATGAATGGTGCCTTTGGTGGCAATATGGGCAGTGCCTTTGGTGGCAACATGGGAGGTGCCTTCGGTGGTAACATGGATGGTGGCTTCGGTGGCATGGGAGGTGGGTTTGGTGCAAAAATGGATGGCATGGGAGGTTTCTTCGGTGGCATGGAAGGTGGCCTGGGTGGCAACACGAGTGGCATGGGAAGTGGCTTCGGTAGAAACACGAGTGGCATTGAAGGTGCTTTCGGTGGAGGTCGCAATATCAATGCATAAACCCACAAAAATGTCGAAAAAGAAGCCATTGGTGATGATGATGCCAACGTCCATAATGTAACTAGACAACGAAGAGGACAAAAATTAAGTGATATGTTCGATGTTATATTTATGTGCATTTTAGTTTGTGGGACCAAGAACTTTGATTGGTATGATGCATTTTTGGTCGTAGGATTTCGAACTTTGATTAATATGGTGCACTTTTGGTTGTACAAATCTGAAAATATTGATCTATATGATGATTTTGATTTTGAAATGATGCAGCCATACAAGGGTTGCAGTGCGCCTGTAGGCCGGCGATCGTTTTACATCTTCACATATGCATCATCAATTGAAGTAGTATTTTTAAATCACTAAATATACATTAACTGTTGAAGTTGGCTCTTTTTAATGTAATTTTATTTGTGATGTAAACTGTACAATACCTACTTTTACATCTCCAAATATACATAATCTATTGAAGATGTTGTATTCTAAAACAGACGATGATGTAAGAGTCTGTGCGTACACTCTTCCTTTACCTTTAAGCACCAATTAATAAATATATTTTGATTATAACAAAAAAGGTTCACATATAATATATGGCTTTAAATTTACACGTATCTATCTATTATATATATACCAAAAGCACAACAAGGCAGAAAAAACTATCTATTACCATATACCAAAAGCACCAATAAGGAAAAAAACTAAGAGATATCCAAATATTTTATAAAAACAAAAAGTTAATGGGTTTTTGCAACGTACCTAACTGAAGAGTGAGCCCCCACGTCGCCACCCGCTAGGGCGGCTCGGGTGGAAACCCTAAACCGTGCCGTCGGGCGCCTCCATCCCCATCCTCCCCTCTGTCGCCGCTAGAGGAAGCCACCGAGCGAAGCCCAAGCGGTTGACGGCGGCGGCAGAGGAGCTCTTCCCTCTTGCATCGGATTGGGTGAGGTGCGTCACCCCTTGGCGCTAGGGCACTTCTCCCCGATTTGCGTCGCGGCGGATCGCCTCCGACGATGGCGCAAGGTGGCGGCGTTGTGCTGGGTGGAGGCGGCGGAGCTGTAGGGCATCATGGAAGATTGGGTGGTTGTCGGCGTTCTAGGAACGGGGGTCCCCAGACTTGCCTGCCTGCGGCCTGCGGCGTGGCTCAAGTGGGGCCCAGCTGCCCACTTCATCACTAAGCTCAAGACCTCACGAGGGGCCAGATTGCTGGGCGGACGACAGAACCTTCCTCAGAGTAGCCTCACAGCAGGCTCACGAGGAGGCGAGAGATCAAGGCAGGTACCTCACGAGGGTGCCCCGTGACGCAAGCCATGACGACGAGACCAAAGGGCGCCAAAGGGAGCCAGCTGCGAAGTGTCCTCGCTTCCCTTTGGTGCAAAGGAGGCAAGCATGGCCAAGGCATCAGCAAAGGTTACCGCCTGTGCAACAAGACCAAGACCAGAGAGCGGCAGGAAGGAGGTCATCATGGAGCCCAGACGCATCATCACCGTGAGCCTTTGGCAGCCAAGACCAACTTTAGTCAGATAAGTGTACTAGATGTTCCCCTTCAAAATGGCCAATTGTTGGCGCCCTTCCCGCTCATTATTTGGGAAGAGGCCCAGGGCCTCCCTCTATAAATAGGACTAGCCACCACAGAGAGAGGGGGGACGGGTTGAACCTACCAGAGAGAGGGAGAGAAGCGGCTGGACTCACCCAAGCAGTCCATCGCACCAGCTCAAGAACAGCCCCTCGCGAGGTTGTTCTTCCTTTGTACTGTTCATCATCAGCCCCTGAGGCAATCCACCACACCACACACTGGAGTAGGGTATTACACCACAACGGTGGCCCGAACCAGTATAAACCTCGTGTCTCTTGTGTTGTTCATCGTTCCTAGTTTAAATCCCTCCCAAACCATTAGCACGTGAGCTGGTAGGGGAAATATCTCCGCGCGCACCCCAGTGTTCGAACCTCAAGGGTCCGCTTGAACCCAACCGACATTTGGCGCGCCCAGTAGGTGCGCCGAATCCTTCCTCCGCCGCCGTTTTGCATTGCCGTTTCTATGTCAAGCGACCCGGAGCCGACGCCGACCGCTTGGGCGGCGTGGCTCGCCACGCTGCGTCCGCCAGCCTGTATGCCTCAACCTTGCACCTCAGTAGCTCAAGGCCCGCAAGGCGCCACGGGCGCGGGCGATGCGGCGACACCGCGGCAGTGCGCACGGCCAGAGCCTCAAGCCACGCCATGCCACGGCGCCAACACCCGACGGAGCAAAGCGAACCTGTGGCGCGCCATGGTGGCCCGAGAGCTGTTACAGTGCCGGCTTCTAGAGGGCGGTCGCGACATGCTGTTGGAGCGAGTGACCAAGCTCCTGGATGCCGCCGCCTCTGGAGCACCTCATTTCTGCGTCTGGCTGCCACCTCTGGCCCAGAGCGCGCTGTATGGTGGCCCCATGCGCGCCCATACAACCTCAAGTGGGCTCCAGAGCCTACTCGACGCCAACCTGGCCAGCAGCACCAGGCAGCAAGCCGCGCGGACCCCATCTCCGGCCAGCGAAGGAGCGCACACCGTGACCTTTGGTCTCGGCGGACCACCGCGCCACCACTCTCAAGACAACGCTCTGGGCCGGACTGCGTGGCATATGGGGCACTACAAGAAGACCCACGGGCAGCGCCCCTGCTTATGTGCCCCTGATGATGGATCAAGAGAGCGACGGAAGAAGACCATGGCTCGCCTTGGGCCAAGCCGGGCGAGGAGACACCACAAGCTGAGCTCTTTCAGAACCCCAAGAGGGCCTCGATGACCGTGGCCGGGCAGCAATTATCCGGTACCATTAATTCTCGGAGCAAGCTTATGCTAACTGTGCCGCAGAGGTACAGGTCGCCGACAGTGGTTGTTCTAACTCGCAGCCTATTACCCTCGTGAGGAGGGCATTGGGGCTGCAGGAGAGGGGCCGAGATCCGGATTCGCCCCCGCGCTCTTGGCGCAAGATGTTCTCAGACGTAGGCCCTCTGCGGGGAGGTACTCGGGCCTGCCCCCAGCAGAGGACCTGTGGTCGCTGGGGAACTGGCGGCGACCGCCTACCCCATTGGTGTCGCCCTGGTATCCGCCGCCACAGGGCGGTAGAGTGTGGCGCAAGGCGGGCCTCATCTCGGCGATATGAAGCAAGGCCGGTACTGTGAAGAAGGCCCAAGGCTCGTGAAGCTCGCCTCCCCGTGACACTCTCACGTAATAATGAGTGGGCTGTACACGCCTGAGTCTCAGGCGCTGCCTCGTGCCCCGAGCTCCTTCCCACGCCCAAGGCAGCACTTAGCTCCAAGACTGGTGAGAAGACGCCGAAGACTAGACTAGGTGCCGGACACGGCCTTTTTTTTTTTTTTTTTTTTCCTTTTCCTCTGCTGACAAGTTTCTTCGATTTGAATTTAAGTTGGATTTGAGTTCGAGTCTCATGCGGCGCTTGGGGAAGGGGTGTTTAGTCTCATTCGAGCAATCTCGTGTTCTAGTTTCGCTTTAAGGCCCAAATCTAGCGCCACCTGCCTCCTCATGAAGCCGGGCCGGCCAACCGCTGGCCCACAGCTCGGAGGCTGTCGCCACGCCTCTCCGGAGGTTCTTATCGCAGATCAATAGGTTCACCCGAAGACACATACGGCGCTATGGTTCCCACAGCCCCGCCGGGCTCACCAGGTCAAAAGGTAAACGAGCCACTGACCCACCACCGGGCCGGCTGTTAAGCTCACACGCCATGTTAAGATTACCAAAGGCATTTATCGCGAACCTTTACATGAGGGGCTTCCTCCCAAAATGCTCGACAGTCTTCGTACAAGCCCAACCTCTTGCATGCAGGGTAAACAATGATGACAAGCAATCACGGACATGTCGCCGCCGCGCCTTCTAGGTCACCTCCGAGGCGTCGTCGGCGCGCCGACATCATCGCCGCCACCAACACCTCCGCCACAACCAGACCGCCCACCACGCCGCCTTTCATCGGGCGCCACGATCACGCCGCCATCATCAAACATGAAGGCTCCGAGAAGGTCGCCCATGTGGTCTCTCCACCCATTGCGCCCAGTCGCCCGGACGGGTTATGGGCACCGGTGCGATGGCGCATCGGTCGGCGGGGATCCTGTCCCGCAGATAATCAAGACACGGAGAAAGCGTGTTCGAGCAAGGCTCGCCCTTTCTCAACCAGCCAACGACCTCTCGGCGCGTTCTCCGTGAGCGCCACCACGCCAGCAAAATACCGGAGGTTGCCGCATAGTTAATCTCGTCGGCGTTCTCGGCAGCGCCTCGCAAATATTGCCCAGACCGCATTAGCCTGCTCTCGAAGGCCCGAGCATGGGGTGTGCTCGTGTCTCGAACCCGCCACCGACGAATCTCGCCCTCATTCTGTGCAGGCAGGGCCTCGGCGCCATCAATCCTCCGCCGAGAAGAAGCAGCTCGGCGTGGAGGAGGTCATCTCCGCACATGCGTAGAAGCAAAGGGCTGCGGAGGAGTCCGCACTCGCCACTTCGCCTAGTTTGGCCTTGAGGGCCGCGGTCCTGCCTCAGCCGCCCCGCCAGCTCCAACCTCAACTCATACCGCACTCGAGGCCCGAGCAAGCTTCGCCACGCGGGCCGATCTCTTCTGGGCTGGCTTGGCAGCCGCGACATCGCCCTCCGCCTTGAGCCACCAGCGCCTCGCCTCCAACCGCCTAAGGTCGAGGGTTGCGCCGGCGCCTTCCAAAGAACAGCGCTCGCTTCGAACTCCGCCTGGTCAAGGAAGCCTCCTTCAGCGACACAAGTGCAGCCTGGTGCACCCACCTGTTGCTCCAGAGTGTTGCCCGGCTTGAAGCTCCCACGCGACGCCTCCGCTGGCCCCTCGCCGATCCGCTCTGTGGCCTCCTCGACGGCTCGAGAGCAAGCCTCTCGTGGAGGCCGCCAATGATGCCTCAGCCTTCGATTGTCAAGGTCATGCCAGTGACGACGAGGGCAACGGCTACCTTCAGCTTGCACCTCTCCTCAGCAAGGCGCAAACCTTCAGCCTCGAGACACGCATCCTCGCCGGCGAGCTCCGCCCCGAGCCGGTTCACCGCGTCCGTCGCCCCACGGAGAAGTCCCTGGCGGCGGGCGCGGCGTTCGCAAGCACGCCTGAGCACGTATTCCGCGTCCCCCTCGGCTGCTAGTGTATGTGGAGGGCCCAGGCGCGCGCGCCTCCGGTGTAGGCAGGGCTGGCGCCTAACAATCGCCGGACAGGCCTCGCCAGGAGCAGGGCTCCTCGCGCCGCCCGCCCCCGTAAGAAGAGCTCAAGATTGACTTCAACCAATCACCGTCCATGACCAAGGAAGGAGCACGGGGCAAGCTGGTTGTGCCCCGGGAGAACTCGTGAAGGGAAGACAGCAAAGACAAAGCTTGGGACACTCACTGAACGGCCACCTCCCCGACCGGCCGAGTGATAAGGGCGCCACCGAACCCGACGCACTAAGGATCAAAGAACGAGGACGGAGCTTGGGGAGATGGGTCCTGGCCGCTCACACCACGGGAAGGGCCCCGAAGGTCACAACACCGCAAGAACCGATAAGTAGAGGAGCAGAGAGAGAAGAGGACTTACTCGTCTGTATGCGGCACCTCCCCGTGACTTCAAGAAGCGGCAAGGGCGATCGTCATCGCCGAGGCCTCCTTCTCTTGCGGAGGGCCACGGTCTATGAACCGCCTAAGCGCTCGGCGCAGAGGTCAGCTTGTGGCATGGAGGAGGCGGTAAGGTGATCAGCGCCAATGGGACCAACCTGGGGGACACCGCCAGCGCCGCCATGAGGGACGCACTGTGGCCTCGGAGACCCAACTCGAGCCGAGGTCGCGACCACTGTCACTATCCCGAACAAGCTCCGGAGAGGCCGCCCACGGGCTCCGCGCTGAGTCACCACCTCAACGCCGCCTGCTCAACTCCCGACGGTTTCGCCTCCCCGCTCCATCACCCGAGATAGAGCCACTTTGGGCACTCCAAGAGCTACCACAAAGAATCGGATTCTCGCGAGGCCCCCGAGACCAGCCGGGCGCAACCCCCACTCGCCAAAGCCGGGCATCCGCTCACGAATCGGGCCCCTGCCCAACAGATATACAAGAGGGCACCATCATGTCAAGGCTGTCTGGGAAGGATTGCCAACCAAGACCCCGAAAGCACTGCCTTTAGCACCTCAGCGCCAGTGTCCCCTCCAAGTCGTGATGTGTCTTTGTGCCCCACAAGGTCCCACCTCCGATGAGAGTGGCGCTGAGAGGAGCAATGTGACACTGAGGAACCTTCACCACCTTGGGCGCCACACGCTGAGCGCCTCAAGCTCTCAAGCGGCGCCAGCATTTAATGCAAGCTGTGTGTCCGCGAGCTGCCTCGTGACCCCACCTGAGTTGGGGACAACAGCAAGGTAGGATGCGAGAGCAGGGGCTGGGCACCCCAACATCCCCATACAACCACCGCCTCTGAACTTGGCCTCGGGGAGGGAGTCCGAAATCGATCCTCGGGCAGCCGCCTCGCACCGCAAGGAAGCTCACACACCCCGAGCATTGAGTAGGATCGCTCAGGCACAAAGAGAAGAAGTGACGCAGCAGGGCAACGGAAGGAGGGATGCCCACCATTGCCTCAAAGACAAAGGCTAAGACAGCCAGAGGGTAATGGACTCAGCCCGAGATGCATCATGTGGATCTGATAGTGGGAGAGCACCGCATTGAAGAAAGCGGAGAAGGGGAACTGCACTGCCTGGCTGTGGCATCAACGAAGAACCGACCTCCGTGACAATCCCGTCGGAGGAGGCATGGGACGCAGGCCATGCCGTGGTCCTGCCGCACTCGTTGAAGATGGTGGCAAGAGCAGAGCGGACCTTGCCCAAGGCCTCGGGGTTGAGTATGATAGATCGATCGACGGCGGGGGCCACCGCCGAAGACAAGCGAGACGAAGGCGCGGGCTTCTTACCCTTCTCCTTCTTCGCTGGCGCCATGGCGACGGGAAGGGTGAGAGTCCGAGTTGGATTAAGGGCGGAAGTTGGAACCAGAGGAAGAAGGAAGAGCCGGGAGCACGCGGACGGCGAAAGGAGAATGGCTGTGTGCAACCCCGGGTCCGCTTAGCCGGGCGTTTAATAAGGCATCGTGGGGAAGCGGAGACGCTCACGACCAATCAATCGCCACACGGCGCCAGGTCAGTTATTATTGGGCCTGCGGGCGCTCGCACTTGCCCTTCGCTTCTCTCGCTAAGCCAAGTCCGGGCGCCGCCATGGGCCCGGCTATCTGTCGGTGTTCTCGGGAACGAGGGTCCCATACTTGCGCCTCGCGCTCTGGGCGTGACTCAAGTGGGGCCCAGCCGGCCCAGCCATCAAATTAAGCTCAAGACCTCGCGAGGGGCCAGAGCTGGGCGGACGACAGAACCTTCCTCAGAGCAGCCTCGCTGTGCAGGCTCACGAGGAGGCAAAGAGATCAAGGCAGGGTACCTCACGAGGGTGCCCCTGGACGCAAGCCATGACGATCGAGACCAAAGCGGGCGCTAGGTGGGCGCCACCGCGTAGTTGTCCTCGCTTCCCTTTGGTGCAAAGGAGGCAAGCACAGTGCCAAGGCATCGTGTAAAGGTTACCGCCTTGTGCAACAAGACCAAGACCAGCAGAGCGGCAGAAGGAGGTCATCGTGGAGCCTGTGACGGCCACCATCGAGCCTTTGGCAGCCAAGACCAACTTTAGTATGGATAAGTGTACTAGATGTTCCCCTTCAAAATGGCCTATTGTTGGCGCCCTTCCCGCTCATTATTTGGGAAGAGGCCCAGGGCCTCCCTCTATAAATAGGACTAGCCACCACAGAGAGAGGGGGGACGGGTTGAACCTACCAGAGAGAGGGAGAGAAGCGGCTGGACTCACCCAAGAAGTCTATCGCACCAGCTCAAGAACAGCCCCTCGCGATGTTGTTCTTCCTTTCTACTGTTCATCATCAGCCCCTGAGGCAATCCACCACACCACACACTGGAGTAGGGTATTACACCACAATGGTGGCCCGAACCAGTATAAACCTCGTGTCTCTTGTGTTGTTCATTGTTCCTAGTTTAGATCCCTCGCAAACCATTAGCACGTGAGCTGGTAGGGGAAAGATCTCCGCGCGCATCCCAGCGTTCGAACCTCAAGGGTCTGCCGGAACCCGAAATACGACAGTGGTGCTGGCCATTCGGCACGTTCGCGTGGCCACGACAGCCATGGTCGCGGTGACCAGCGGGTCGGCGGCAACGGCGATGTACGACCTGGACCCGAGGCGGCTGACGGAGTCCTAGATTAGGGGGTATCCGGACAGCCGGACTATATACAGCGTCCGGACTATTGAAGCGTGAAGATACAAGACTCAAGACTTCGTCCCGTGTCCGGATGGAACTCTCCTTGGCGTGGAAGGCAAGCTTGGCGATCCAGATATTATATTTTCTTCCTTGTAACCGACTCCATGTAAACCCTAGCCCTCTTCGGTGCCTATATAAACCGGAGAGGTTGGTCCTTAGAAGGCCGATCACAATTACAATCATACCATCATAGGCTAGCTTCTAGGGTTTAGCCTCTACAATCTCGTGGTAGATTTACTCTTGTACTACCCATATCTTCAATATTAATCAAGGTGAAGTAGGGTTTTACCTCCATCGAGAGGGCCCGAACTCGGTAAACATCCGTGTCCCTTGCTTCCTCGTTACCATCAGCCTAGACGCACGATCGGGACCCCTACCCGAGATCCGCCGGTTTTGACACCGACATTGGTGCTTTCATTGAGAGTTCCTCCGTGTCGTCGCTATGTGGTTCGATGGCTCCTTCAACCATCGTCAACAACACGGTCTCGGTGAGACCTTTCTCCCTGACAGATCATCGTGTTCAGCGGGCCGCTTCGCGGGCCAATTCGCTGGCCATCTAGAGCAGATCGACAACCACGCCTCGCCACCGATCGATCGAAACCTGAACTACACGGTGGACATCCGCGAGACCGGATCTTCGACGGATTCGGCCTATGCCAGAGCACCGGACAACGCGATGAGCATGGCTTAGACTTGCTTGTCGGACAAAGCTCGGTATCACCCCGCAGAGCCTCGACCTAAATCCGAACAGCCGTGTTGCCTAAGGACGGAGGGTCTGGACCTCGCCCACAGGTCGCACACTCATCGGGCGGTGGAGCCGAACACGGGCCTTACTCTGTGGTGGCTCAGACTGACCCCGGATTCAGATCCGGATGTTGGTTCCGTCCATGCACTCCGAGCCACGAGCCAGTTGGGCCCGTAATGGAGTTCACCACAGGATATCTTTCAGACTCGCCTTTGGCGACATGCTGAACTCAAAAAACTCTCTCGCTGGCAGAAAATTCTGGGCCAAACTATGTCCGCCCGAGGGGAAACATGCGATCAAGAAATTCGCTGCTCCACCCACCACCACTTCATAGCCACGGTCGATGATTTAACCGACGTGCTCGACTTGACCAAGGCATCGACGGTATGGACGACGATGCAGAGAAGATTCGAATCTATAATGCGCTGGCCTTTCTACCTTGTCACACGATATATACATGGTGGATAACGCCTAAAGAGGACAAAGGCGACAACCGAAGATAAAACCCTTGGGAAAGCCAAAGCGACGCCACGACGCCGCTCTAAGTCCAAAGAACAGTAAAAATAGCGACAAGAGCGCCGAGGGATCGATACTAAAGTCAACTCAAGGCAACAACAACCATACGGACTCCAGCGATGGAGCAGGGCGAACCATGCCACCCCGAACACGCTCTGGAGCAGATGCCCGAGGACACCGATCCCGATTTAACGAGGTCATCAAACCGAACCAAAGACAAGAAAGCAGTCCGGATGGCGGCGCATTCATCATCCCGAAAAACACGCGGAACGAGATAGCCTCCACAGCAAGCTTATGGCCACCGCAAGAAGTCTAAAGAAGCGTAAACAGCTCAAAGCCGCACAGAAACGCTTCAACCGTAGATGGAATAAAGTGCTAGACATCGAAGAAAGATACGGCGATGATCGCCATACAAAGAGCAATCCAAAACGCAAGCTACGCCAGAATTGACGCACGGGTCGTGTACTTCATAACCGCAACAAAGCGGTTGCCGACGCCGCGCACGATCTACGTGAGCACCTGGATAAGAAAGTTGGCGCGGCCAGGTCCATTTATGGATCCAAAGGACACACCCCGGCGAGGGACTATGGTCACCAAAACGATTATGCCAATCGAATACCAGTTCAAAATAAACACCGGACACAACAACAGCCGACGGCATGCCACAATGCGTCCAGATACAGAGGGGTTGTTCACCCCCTATGCTTTACCGAAGAAGTACTGGACCATGCATTTCCACAGGGCTTTAAACCTGTGAATATAGAGGCATACGATGGAACGACAGGCCCAGGTGTCTGGATTGACGATTTTATCCTGCATATACATATGGCTCGTGGGGATGACCTCCACGCCATCAAATACCTTCCCCTCAAATTGAAGGGACCAGCCCGACATCGCTGAAAAGCCTCCCAAAATTCAATTGGGAGTTGGGAGGAACTCGAGGACGCCAGGCCAATTTTCAAGGACCTATGTCCGCCTCCGGATGTCGACGATTTAAGTCACATAATCCAACAACTCGAGAGTCCGCCTAAGCTGTCAATGCATTCCTCACTAAGAAGAACCAAATTGTCGATTGTCCCGGACGCCAAGCTTTAGCGGCATTCAAACACAAGATCCGGTGACGAGTGGTTTCATGTACACCTCGCCAAGAAAAGCCGAGGACAATGGCAGCCTTAACAAGTTTCATGACCCGCTTATGCTGGTGAAGATAGTTGGCTAGCCCAGAAGGCACCAAATAATTCCAAAGACATCCGAAATAAGGGATGGCAACGGAAGCCACGGCGTAATAAAACAAACGCCTAAACAAGGAAGAGAGCCCGATAACACAACGGTTAATGCCGGATTCAGGGCTCTCACCTAATCAGCAAAAGAAGCCATTTAAAGGCAGTAAGAGGGACCGTCCGTCCTAATAGATTCTTAGATGACTATGCCAAATTCATGGCACTCTCGACAAACCCGCTAACCACACGCACAGAGAGTGTTGGGTCTTCAAGGCCAGCAAAGTAAATGTCTAACACAAGGGAAGGGAAACACTATGAAGACGAGGATGAACCTCGCCAAATTTAACATTGGGGACGAAAAATTTCGCCAGTAGGTTAATACAAAGGAACATGATCCACGCAACTCACACATCCATGAGGAGGCACGAACGCCGCATAAAGACGCCGATATAGGGCCCATCGTATTCACACCTAACCAAAGGATGTCTTATCCAATCACCTTCGATCACTTGACGACCAACTAGTATTCGGGCGGGAGAATCAAAGGCCTTTGGTGTTGACCCGATAATCGACGGATACCGCCTCACCCGTGTCCTCATGGACGGTGGCAGTAGTCTCAATTTAATATACGAGACATCGCCCGGATGGGGATAAACCCATCCAGAATTAACCAAAGCAACACCACCTTTGAAGGGTGATACCAGCGCTGAATCCACAAATAGGGTCCATTGCGATCGAGGTAACATTCGCCTCCAGCAACCTGTGGCTTAAGAGTTTAGACGCTCGATTCAATCGTGACACTAATCATGCACGCAAATGTGTACGATCAAGATCAAGGACTCACGGAAGATATCACAACACAACTCTATAAATAAAATAAGTCATACAAGCATCATAATACAAGCTGTGGGCCTCGAGGGCTCGAATACAAGTGCTCGATCATAGACGAAGTCAGCGAAGCAACAATATCTCGAGTACGTATATAAGTTAAACAAGGTGCCATAAGATGGCTAGCACAAACCGACATGATCGAAGAGGACAGGCCTCCCGCCGGGATCCTCCTAGGTCACTCCCCGTCGCCGCCGCTGGCTGCACGTAGTAGTAGGCGCCCGAGTAGTAGTCGCCATAGGCGGCGCTCGCTGCCCTGGCTCCATCGCCCCGATTGCAGCAATCGAGTAGAGGTAGGGGGAAAAGGGGAACAAGGCAACCGTGAGTACTCATCCAAAGTACTCGCAGCAAGGAGCTACACTACATATGCATGGATATATGTAAAGGCCATATCAAGGACCGAACTGCAGAATGCCGTAATAAGAGGGGATAGTTAGTCTTAACGAAGACTACGCTCCGACACCGGTCTTGCAATGCAGATGTAAGAGGACAACGGAAGTCCTCCAAATAACTTCATATAGCAATAATCCTACCCGCAATCCCTCGCCATAACCCCGAGCGAGAGCGACCACCGTTGTATCTCGCACTTGAAGGGTGTGTTTTATCAAGTATCCGGTTCTAGTTGTCATAAGCTCAAGGTACAACTCAAGTCGCCCGTTATCAAGATCACGGCTATCCGAATAGATTAATCCCGCAGGGGTGCACCATCTTACCAAAGACGCTGATCCCATTTGGCCGGACACACTTTCCGGGTCATGCCCGCCGCCAGAAGATCAACACGCCGCAGCCCCACCTAGGCACAACAGAGAGGCCAGACGCCGGTTCAAACCTAAGCGCCACAGGGTCCGCCCATCGCCTGAGCACACCTGCATGTTGCGAGGGCGGCCGAAGGCACCTAGCCTAACAGTGCTCCACCAATCCGCCAAGGCCAGCTCCGCCGACGTCTCAAGTGCTTTACCGATACCACGACGCCGGATACCCATAACTACTCCCGCGAGATGGTTAGTGCGATAAGCTCGTGAGCCAACCCAGATCAAATACCAAGACCTCGTTGCGTGTTAAGTAAATCATGAACGCCTAATGTGGCCGCATGCCCACCTCTCTCCTAGGCGGTCTCAACCTCGCCCCGCCGCCCGCCACAAAGATCCACTCATGGTGCTCCATCACCAATTCACTTTTAGTCTCACATGTATCATGTATAAAGTATATAGTATATACCGTGATCAACTCCCGAGTGATCACGCCCGATAGTATAGCAAGGCATATACAAGTATGTAGGGCCACAGATGAAAGCACTAGCATCCTATACTAAGCATATAGGATTGCAAGTAAGGTAACAAATGGTTACAAGGACAAAGCTATGCAGCAAAGATAGAGTAACTGAAAAACAAGAATATGCTATGCTACTCTAATGCAAGCGCAGTAGATAAGAGTAGGCTATATCTCGTGATCAAGGGGGGCTTGCCTGGTTGCTCGGCAAGAGAGAGGGTCACAACACCGTAGTCGAACTGCCACCGCAGCGCTTCTGGTCTCATAGTCTACCGGAGAGAAGAGGGGAAGAAACAATGAATACACGGTAATGATGCATAACGATGCATGACATGCCAAGAAGCAATGCTAGGCGTGTCTCTAACGTGGGTAAGAAGGGTACGGTTTAGGGGGAAAACATCCGGAAGTTATCCTGCTTCCGACGCTCACGATGATGAACCGAGAGGAAAGTTTGCAGGTTCGATAGGTTAGAGACGTGTGGTGGACGAACGGATCGCGATCCAATTCGCCTCGCTGCTCGAGCAACTTTCATGTTGAAATTATTTTAACCGGATTACGGATTAAAAGATATGATTTATAAAAGGTTTTATTAATTTCGGAATTTTAATTAATTATTTAATTAATTTTAAATTGCATTTATGATATCAAGATGATGTCATGCCGACATTATCACCAACAGTGGTTGACTAAGTCAACCTGACGGTTGTGGGTCCCGATGTCATTCACTAATGACTAATTAATTTAATTAGCCTAATCAAAGTTTAATTAACCTTAGTTAATTAAGTTAATTAATGATTAGTGCTAATTAATCTGAATTAATTAGTTTAATTAATTACCCATTAATTTAACTAATGATTAGGTTAATTAATCCGAATTAATTAGATTAATTAATTACTCAATTAATTAATTAATTAATTAGTTAGTTAATTAATTTATATTCATTTCATTTTGTTTTTAGTTCTGCTTTTATTTAAAACGCTTTTTGTATTATTGGGGTGGGGCCCCCACGCTGCTATTCCTATCGGGCATGCGGTGGGCGACGGCGACGCCTCGAATGGGTCGGCGCGATCCAGTGGGATCGGGCGCCTGAGGCTCGGGGTTTCAAGCGCGGCCGAGGCCACGGCGCTGTCCGGCTGCTGAGCGACGCCAGGCCGGGAGGGCGAATCTGGTGGGGACTCAAGGTTCGCGAGCCGTGGCCCGAGCGAAGGGGGTTTGTGGGCGGCGGCGTAACGCGGGGAGCGAGGGCGCGGGCGCCGCTAGTAGGGCGCCAGCCGAGGTTCGAACGCTGGGCGCCGGAGAGTGGGCCGCCGAGGCACGGGCCGGATCCGCAGGGGGGGAGGAAGGAGAGGATTGGGGTGCGCCGGGAGCAAGAATTGCTGGCGCCCGAGCCATGGCGACACTGGGAAGCACGGCGACGAGCGAGGAGAGGGGAGCGAGGAGGAACTGGAGGGGGGCGGCGTGCGCGGGCGGGCAGGCCGTCACAGGTGTCTGGATCCCATGGACGGCGGTCTGGGGCCACGCAGCTTGAGAGGAGGGAGCCGAGGGGAACTGAGGGGGGGCGTTGGCAAGGGGCGGCCGGAGCGGTCACGACGGGGAGAGGGGGGAAGGAGGGGAGCCTCACAGGGGGTAGGGTCTGCAGAAGAAGCCCGATGGGGGCAGGCCGCCGGGAGGAGGCCGGGGAGGCTCTCCAAGACGGGAGGGCGAGCCCGAGCTGGCAGGGCGGAGGTGCCATGGGCTCTGGGGGCGACGGAGGGGAGGAGGAGCGTCCCAAGCGGCGCTTGGAGGAGGAGGGGAGGCCTGGCCGCGGTGGGCATGGGGGGGCGGCAGGTGGAGGACGCTGCTGGGAGTTGGCAAGGTTTCCTCCGCCCGATCCAGACGGGTCGGGAGCGAGGGCGAAGCGCGTGGGGGCGAATGGGTCGGTCTAGGGTTAGCAAGTGGGAGGGGTTATGTATGGGCGAGGCCGGGTGGGCTGCTCAGGGGGAAGGGGATGGGCTGGCGGGAGGGGGCTGGTCGGTCACGGGGTTATCCTCCACTGTTTTATTTTTCCCTTTTCTCTTATTTAGTTTCTTTTCTGTTTTTATTTTATTTAAAATGCTCTGACATTTGTAAATATTATTGCACCCCACCAATATTAGGTTATCTATTTTAGAAAACCCCGGAACATTATAGAACTTATTTTCGGAACTCTTTATCGTTTGTCTTAGTTTTAATTTTTGTTTTAGGACGGGTCCTAATTAACGAGAGGTTAATTGAATCTCTAACCTAGTGATTACGCTC
>CM038676.1:172960506-173163006 GCA_021605205.1 Aegilops longissima
TCCCACGAGTTTTCTTTTTCCACGGAAGGAATGTTCGCATCGATACCCTTCGAGATACTGCACAACGGAGACAAAGGCGCAGCGCGTGCAGTGGGGCCCGATCAATGGTTTCTTTTTAGATTAAGCCCCTGTGTAAACCTTTTCTATTGCCTCTTGTTGTTTAACCATCCCATGGGTTCCACACCCACAGAGGATACTGGCGTTATTGGCATCTCGCCACGACAGATTAACGCACGTACCTCGAAACATAGGGTTTATAATGAATGGGCATTCTTGAGCCCATCGTCTATTATAAAGTTCGAATACCTTCGGGAGTGTTCGGCATCACGAGTTTGGCCTTATATGCAGCAGCTCCAAATCATGTCTTTGGTCAAATGTTTGGTTTGCCCGGCTCCTGGGTTTGCCGCCTTACGTTCCGTTATTGTCGGCTAAGGTGGCCAAAGGAGAACTACTGTGATTGTGCCACTGGTTATTCCGGATGAGCACCTCAGAGAGAAAGCCAAAACTGTTGTCATGATACAGAATGAGACCTGTTCAACCACTCGAAGACTTATCGGAATCTTTAGGATCCCTCCAAGATTAACGGCGACCGTTTCCGGTCATGTACACACGCTACCCGTATTCGGATGCACGCTGAAGATACCAGGCTACATAGTAGCCCCAACATTAGACTCCCATGGCTAAGCGAAAGTGTTACATCTATATAGTCCGGTTGCCTAGTTCGACGTGCGATCACCTCCTTAATGGACCAAGACGTTGGATCAAGTGTGATTAAGCATATTCGCGAACACCCCCGCATTGTCTGCATGGGGGCTGAAGCCAACGACTGCTAACTTTCAGATTACATATTCATATATATATATATATATATATATATATATATATATATAAACGGCCGCACAGGGGACACAATCATATTTTCAAGCAAAGCAGTACAATAAATACTGTTTCATAATCAAAATAAACATTGTTTTTACAATGATTGATTCATCACTCGAACAAGACATTCTTGAGAAAGCTGCGCCTCTATTAGGCGGGCACCTTCGTGACCTGCGCCAAGTAGTGCTCTCGGCGGATATTGGCCCCCGGATCTGGAGTCGCTATAATGGTGGCCTCCATATCCGTCGATAAACTTTAACGCTGGCAAGAGCCATTCGTGCATCCTCTATGCACGCCGACCTCCTCATGGCGTCGATCCGAGGCATGCCCCCAAGGAATTGCTGCACCAAGCCAAAATAATTGTCCGGCTTAGGCCCTTGACCAAAGATGGTCTATCACAGCCCGCATTGCAAGCCGGACAGCGACTGTGAAGCTCGCTTCTGACAACCATCTTGTCATAACGGCGGTGGCGGTGGGAGCAACAAATTGCGACCGTAAAAGCTTCTCCACTTCCTTATCACCTGATCCTTGAAGAACTTGGCAGCGTCAGGCACATACTCTTCGCCAAATTCGCGCATCTGGCGTCGCATGACTCAGCGTCCATCGAGGGGCGTGCTTGGATCGAAAAACCGTCCGCAGCAAGTAGGAGCCTCGGCCGTGGTTTCTGGCTGTTGAAGTTCCTCCGCACTCCACCTGGCCTTGATCCGTATTCTTAGGTGGCATTAAGTGCCTTGTCCATTTCGGCGAACTATCCTTATGCTCCTTTTAAGGAGCTCATACCGTCGTGACATTTTTAACTTCACGACCATTTCGGCTATCTTTTCCTCGCTTTGACGATGAGCGGCCTGTTCGGCTCTCAATTCTTGGCTGCCTTTAGGGCAGCCGCATTATTTTTCCCGAGCTTGTTCCTTGAGTGCAGGCAAGATTCGCCTCGGGGCCTCCACGCGGCAAAGGCACCATCTGCAGTCCGAACATAATACATTAATATCATGCCGCCTCCATATTTTCCTATACAAAGGAAGCGAGCACATACCTTGTGATTTGTCCGGCCCGCTCGTTCACCAGCGTGATATCGGCATCAATCGATCCAATCTGCTGGTTAGTTCGCAACTTCAGCGAATGGGTCGGCGGCGGACCCATAGGTACCTGCGCGTATTCTGGCGTAATCATTGGTTTATGATCCCCGTTTGCCTCCTAGGGCGGGCAACCCGAGTCTCGGGGCTACTATCTATATGGAGCACACCTAATCGTGCCTCACAGCCAAAAACAGTGTATTCTTCACAACATACCTCAAAGCCTCTGAAGCGGACTTGTAAATGCTTCATTCAAACCACTTGTAGCGGATGAAATCTTCTTGAGCACAGCGCTCATTAATGGCGGTGCTCCTCGAAGCGCAGCTCCTCCGATGAGACCTGTCGATCGTCGTCCGGGACATCCAGAATGCGGGACCCTTCCTATCGCCCTCGTGGGAGCCAAGCGCCGGGCTCGAGGCGGTGGCGCGTGGCTTCGGCCCGGCAGATCCGGACTCCTCCGTGGCGACACCTCGGTGTCGCACCTTCATGAGCGAAGAGGTGGGTGGGGTCTCGCTCTCCATCATCTCCGGGAAGATCCCCGAAGGCGAACTCTGTTGAGAAGGGCTGCTAGCCGGACTGCGAAGAGCGAATCCTGGTTATTAATCTAGGAGGAACACAATACCTTGAATTAAAAACTAACTACAGATTGGTGGAGGCTGGCCCGTTGGTGGGCCGCGATCACGGTGAGGGTGCCGTCAGGCGAAACCCCTGGTGATATCTTTCTACGGTTTGGGCATCTCCGTCTCCGGGTCTTGGAGGCAGCCCTCTTCTTCCCGCGGGAGGAGGCCTTAGCCTCCCCTTCCCGACTATCCTCCTTAGGGAAGCAACAATTCCCAGTTCGGATCGTGGCGTGTGAAGTTCGGTTTCTTCGTTCTTCCCTTGTCTTTCCCGAGGGCATTTTGCTTTGTACCGGTCAAGCATCTTGGCCATGGTGGGACCGAGCGAGCCTTCCGGGAAGTGGCGCGGACACTGATTCTCTCCGCCTTGTTGAGCCATTCCACGGCCACGGATGATTTTGAGAATAAACAATTATGACAAATACAAAATAAGGTGTCGGTATCAAGTTTACTTACTTGGGTATCTAGGCGGTTGCGGCTTAGGCCCGCATCCTCGGTGGTGTCCGGACACTTTACTTTCGGTCCGAAGAATAATTTGCACATCCTTGAGCTTGGGCGAAGAAGTGCTTAACGATCCATGGACCCTCTGGATTGAACTCCCAAATCCGGAGAGGCGGCGTTAACAAGCAACATCCGTCGGACTAACATCACTTGCATTATCTTGACAAGGTTAATGTCCCTCTCAAAGCTCTCGGATGAGGCTCTGCGATCTTGGAACATCACCAGGCGGGCCCCAATTCCGTCCTCGTCGGTCCAAGGCGCTAGTTGTGACGGAGGGCCCGGCGGAACTTCGAGGCGACCACCACTTTGTGCCTCTGGAGCCGCACATAAAACCACCTCCGTTGCCATACGCCGGATACTTACGAGAAGAACCCTCGGCCATGGGGCGAGCGTTCCTGCTATTCGGCACCTCCGCCCGCGTGTCGCCCTCGATCATCTTGACTTCACATTGAAGGTCTTGAGCCATAAGCGAAGTTTGGGGTGACATGGAGGAAGGCCTTGCACACTATAATGAGCAGCCGAGATATGGAGGATGGCGTCGGGAGCTAGATCATGAAAATCCAACCCATAATAGAACATGAGCCCCCCTCACAAAGGATCGAGGCGAGGCCCAAGCCACGGAGGAAGTGAGGAATGAACACGACACATTGGGCTCCGTGGGGATGACCTGCCACAGGCGGGGGAAGCTTGTCTTTGGATGTCGGCGGTCCGGATATCAAACATCCCTAAGCTGCGATGTCCTCCTTTTGAATCGAGGAGGCCACCCACCGGCCTTGAGGGTTGGATCCGGACATACTGAAGGATCCGGGGTGTTGGAGCTTAGATCTCGGGTGTTAGAACTCGAGGTGCGAGAAGGCGTGAGCGAGGTGGAAAAGAGGCATAGGCCTCGGCCCCTTTTATAAAGGGGGTGAACATCAAGAGTCCTTAGGGTGACCGCTTGAGGTTTACCTGGCGGCACACGGAGTCACACCAATGGCCGTCGTAGGGCTACGAATGCCCTCATTAATGGAAGATCCCGTAATAAGAGGAACAAGATCTCTGCCTCGACAGGACGTGCCAATAAAACCGCCTCACAGCGCGAGTCGAGGTGGGGCGAGAAGCACCGGTTCGTGTTGAACTGGGCCACGATGCGAAGGCACGGCGTAGGAAGATTGCCAGTGGATCAGATTTATGCTATGTTCCCTACAATGGTGTGGATCCGGACACGATCTAAGTGTTCGATGATTACTTTGGAGTATTGGAGGAGGAACCCGCCCTGCAATACCGAAGACAAGACTACAGCGCGGACTCGCCGTCATTGAAGCACTGGTTCGGGGACTCTTGAGGAGTCTGGATTAGGGGTATCCGGACAGTAGGACTATACTCTGACATCCGGACTATTGAAGCGTGAAGATACAAGACTCAAGACTTAGTCCGTGTCCGGATGGAACTCTCCTTGGCGTGGAAGGCAAGCTTGGCGATCCGGATATTATATTTCCTTCCTTGTAACCGACTCCATGTAAACCCTAGCCCTCTCAATTGCCTATATAAACGGAGAGGTTGGTCCTAGAAGGCCGATCACAATTACAATCATACCATCATAGGCTAGCTTCTAGGGTTTAGCCTCTCGATCTCGTGGCAGATCTACTCTTGTACTACCCATATCTTCAATATTAATCAAGCAGGAAGTAGGGTTTTACCTCCATCGAGAGGGCCCAAACCTGGGTAAACATTCGTGTCCCTTGCTTCCTGTTACCATCATCCTAGACGCATAGATCGGGACCCCCTACCTGTGATCCGTCGGTTTTGACACCGACAGCGGCGACCCTAGAAATGGCAGCAGGTGAAGCTCGGGCTTCCCACGACGGCATGGCGTGGTGCTGTCCTTGTCCAAGGCGGATCTGCACCGACGATCTGGTGGTTTTTGTTATGGATTGGTTCGGATCAGAGATGGTGACGAGCGCGCGGGATCCATCTCGGCGGCTCTCGTGGTTTGACGAGGTGGGGTGGGGGCCCTCCTCCCTGGATCCAGTGGTGGCACACGGCAGTGGCAGGTGCGCCCGGGCTCCTACGATGGCAGTGCTATTGTGGATGGTCGCCGGATGTAGATGACTAGATCTGGGGCTTTGACGGCGGTTGGGACGGTGCACATGTTGTTGAGTGGATTTCTTGGGATAGATCTGGGTGAAAACCTGGTCTTCGGTCGGTGGCCGGAGCCGGTGATGACGACGCCCTTAGCTTTGTTTCCTTCATGAAGGCATCATCAAGGCGAAGCTCCCAACTCCACCCAATACCTCCGGGGGAAACCCTAGATCAGTAGATCGGATGACAATGGCACTCTTGTGTCGTTCCCCCTTTAGGGGTGTCATTCTTGGAGGTTTACACGGGCTCGAGGGACCAATGGACGACATCTTTGGTGGAGCGGTGCTTCATCCTACATATTCATGGCGGCGGATCTCGGCGGTGTGGTGTAGTGGAGGCTTGGCGTCCAATGTGTGGCGATGGACTCGTGTAGGAGGACGGCATTGTCTGGCGTCCTGGTGGTGTCGATGGCAGAGAGGCCTGGCAAGGTTGATGCATCAATATCTCCTTTGAGGATGGATCAATGGAAGACAGAGGTGACGCTTCTTGCAGTGTGCGTGTGTGCTGCCCACTGAGAGTGCACCGAACAGGTGTGTCACCCAGTCCCGGCATTGTGTCTTCGATGGGGCATCCGACTTTAGATGTTAGGCTTTGGTGCGATGTTTGTTTGATATTTGGCTCGGACATTCGACATCCCTTCATCAAGGGGATATGAGTAGGACAGGTGTTGCCAAAATGGTGGCTTCGGGCTTACTGATATATTACTCTGTAAGGTCTTTGTGAATAATTAATAAAATAGATGCATGCATTGCCCAGATGCAGAGACCGGGGGTACATCCTCCTTTTCTAAAAAAATTAACAGAAGAGTGGAAGTCACACATAATTATTCCTATAAACGATGTAATTATTCCTATAAAGGATGTTGGAGTACTAGCCTCCCTCTGCGCCGTCTATTTCATCTTGACCTCCAGGCTAGCTCCTCGAGGCATCTCCGCCGCGCGCCCCAGAAAGCCTCCCAGGCGTTTTTTCGTGCGGTGGCAAAAAGCAGCCCGATCGCCAGGCCCGATTTTTCGCGGCTTGGGCAGCAGCCAGCGGCGGACCCAGCCCGAACCAGCGTCCGGCGCCCGGCGAACTGTTTTGTACGAAAAAGCCGTGGGCCGCGCGTCAGCGACAGGCTCTCTTCTCGGCCCTTCGTGCGTCCTCATTGCCTCGTTTCCCGGCGAATCAATGCCTCACTTGCCCGCGGTCGGCTGCACCATTGATGCCTCACGGGCGGCGCTTGATGAAGACCAGACGACAGCGTCCCTCGCCCTCCTCGCCATCGCCCAGCGTACACACGGTGCACAGCGCTCGGCCTATATGGCGCCCGGCGCGCTTTCGGCGACTCCACACTCTCCGCGTCGTCGTTCCTCCCTCTCCTCTTCTCTCTTTCGCCGTCTCGATTCCGCCCATGGCGGCGCTTCCCGAGCGGCAGCGGCGCGGCGGCCGGCCGCCGCCATCTTTATGAAGACGAGGCTCGCCTCCTTCTGACGTCGAATACCCGGTCCATAGCGTGGCGCGAGGACAAGCGGCGTCGTGGTCCTCGACAACGGCAACGGCAGCGACGCGCCGGACCGTCAACCCGCCGCGCCAACCGGAGGGTGGATCAGGCGAGGACGGCGGGCGTGGGCGAAGCGGCGGCAGCGGGTGACTACATGCAGTTCTGCCTCCTCGGCATGTAGAACGGCGTGAAAGGCAGCGAACGGCGGCGAGACGGCGAGGTAGCCAGCGTAGTTTTTTTTTTTAAATATGTTTAAGTTTGAACGAACTCGTCGATGTTCGCGTTAAATTTGAGTCGTTTCTGCGTCGTGTTTGACTTTTTTAACTAATCGTGGGCCTTAGTGGTAGGGCATCACATCCCGATCGCGCGGTTTAAGCGTAGTCTTCCGAGGCGCGATTTTACCCTCTCAGGGAGCCAACGGCTGGAGATGCCCTCACACACTCTCCACCGTCGCGTCTCCGTGGTTGCCCCGCACATGGACGGTATTCCTCGGGGGCCCATAACGTGTGGGACGCGGGATCCACCGGAGTCACCTCTATGCGGGGCTTTACATCATGCCCACGTGCGTCGACGCGTTCGTTGCCCTGCCCGCGCGGGGTAAAGCCGGGTCCGCGTTCAGCGTCCTTCGTCTCCGACCATGTTGTGTTGGTCGTGCGGGCGCTTGCCCGGGTTTTCTGCCTGCACATGCCTCTTCGTGGTTGCTCGGTTGTTCGGGGCTGCCGGGTAGGCTGTCCAAAGGGCTACCAGGCAGGATATTCGTATGGTACGGTTAAGGTGAGGCCCCCGTCCTGCCTGTGCTTTCTTGGAGAGGTGCCTGCTCGGGCTTTTTGGCTACCTAGTTGTTCAGTTGTCAGGCGTTCTAGTGGTCACTCGTTCATTTTCCTGGGCTTTTTTTCACGTGCGACGGGTACGCCCGCGCACCTAGGTACCTATTTGTGTGTGCGTGCATCGGGTACGACTGCGCGTTTGGGTGCCCCATCTTGTTCGCCCGCACGATGTAAGGTCGGACCCGCTTGTCTGTGTCGTTCGTCTCTGGCCTAACTGTGTTGGTCGCGCAGGCGCTTGCCCGGGATTTCCGCTGCCCGTGCCTCTTCTTGGTTGCTCGGTTGTTCGGGGCTGTCGGGTAGGCTGTCTGGAGGGCTGCCAGGCAGGATATAGTTGGGCCTTCGCCCCGCCCGTGCTTAGGGTTTGTTTGGTTTCAATAAGTTACCCGACTTATAAGTCAGGTGACTTAAAACTAGTGATTTATAAGTCACGTCTGTTTGGTTGTCACCTGACTTATAAGTCACTGGTTTTAAGTCACCTGATTTATAAATCACACCTGTTTGGTTGTTACCTGATTTATAAGTCACCTGACACACCTTTTCACATCAATCAACATCATGCAGGCGGTGGGACCCACGTAAAAGGGGGTGATTTATAAGTTTTAAGTTGGGGTGGAACAACTTATGACTTATAAGTTAGGGTGACTTATAAGTCGGGTCTGTTTAGAAAAATAAGTCACTTTTTTCACTTTTCCACTTATAAGTTGGTGACTTATTTGGAACCAAACAGACCCTTACTTGAAGAGGCGCTTTTTCGGGCTTTCGGGCTACTCAGTTGTATAGTTGTCGGGCGTTTGAGTGGCCAATCATTCATTTCCTGGGCTTTTTTGTTTGTGTGCGATGGGTACGCCCACGCACCCAGTACATTTTTGTGTGTACGTGCGCCGAGTACGACAGTACGTCAGAGTGCCCTATCTTGTTCGCCTGCGCCGGGTACGACCCTGCGTCGAGGCACTCTCTTTGTGTACACCTGCGCGGCGGGTACCCTATTTGTGTTCGCGTGCTTAGGGTATGCCCGCGCATCCAGGTAGGGGTGTGTTATATCAGTATGTCGTGGGCCTGGTGGTTCGTGGGGTTGTTGTGCTATATATGGGGGTGTCGTCCTTATTTTGTCTCACTCGCCCATACTTTTTCTTTGCTCTCGCGCATGCACGTGTTTTGAGCTTCTTCCCGTGTGTCGATAAGGAGGTGGCATAAGTTAGACCATGTTGTGCATCTATGGCGGCGACGCATGTGTCGATACGCTCATCAGCAACATCGAGGGAGCCGTCGATCACAGTTTCCTAGGGACACGCCGAAGGAGCTATCAGCTTTGACAAATAAAGAAGGCGACCTCATGGCAGATCTACCATGGAGGCCATGAGCAGCACAGGTACCATTCTTCCGCCTTAATTTTTAACATGCTCTTCATGTGGTAGTGGTACTCATCGATGAGCAACATTTTTTGTCCTTTTGTTTTTGCTTCTGATTTTTAGGTTGGTTGATTGTTTTTTTCTTTCATGATTGTTCTATCTATGCAATAGGTTGAGCAGAGGCCAATTCCCCAAAAATGAGTGGGGATTGTGTCTTCTTCTCTGATGGGTGAGGAGCTTTTTGTCCATCCGCTCTCCACGGCAAAACAACAATGACAAGCTAGCCTGGCAGTGCTGATAGGTTCTGGAGACTATTGTGCACTACAGTACTAAAATGCTCTGACATAGAGGTCGATCATTGATGACCGATCATCATTGTTGGATAATGTAGCCTCAACTGCACCATATACAGGCACAAGCACACACATATATATTGCATATCATACATGACTGACAAAAAGATACAACAGATAGCCACTCCTCCATTATATTCCTTTCATGTCCTCAGTCGTTGATGGCCTTCAAATGCATAGGATTTAGTTGTAGTTTTTCCAAAGTAAGAGTATTGATCCCATTGGGAGCACATGAATCAGTCTTTGTCTCTTGAAGGGTTCAAATAGCAATGCCTGCAAGTTAAATGCGATCCAAAGCAAAGTGGAAACGGAATATAGCATTGGGTGATTGTAGCAAAGGTGAAGCAAACTTGCAAAAGTGAAGTAAAGTAACATGGAACATGAGTAGTGGTTGTTGAAATCGATAGGACTAAAGCGTTTCCAGGAAGTTTGCATTCCCCAGTAGTATATGTCTACACGACCAATTCCTAAGCATAATGCTATGTCAGGTTCCTACGCCACTTTACATGTTTACATTTGTGGGCGGAGCCAATTACAGATACGTGCATACACGCGGAAGCCCTGTATCACATACGCCACTACCATTCATCCACACTCCGGTTACTGAATGATAATTAAGGGGTCTTCTCCCGTGGACGCAGCTAAAAGCGGTATCTGTTTACCCCCTGTTGCAATTATCAGGGACGAAGGGAGATATGCCCTGTCACTAACCTACCTCCTCAACCAGTTGTCACGCCAACCAAAACGGGAAGCCAAGACGTCAATCAAGTGAGGGAGAACCAGACGGTCAACATTTAAAACCCACTAACATACGAAGCGTCGGTTGGATTTCCTATCAGTCGGATTGCAGAAGCCGAGGAGTCCGCTCTCATAGACAAGTCAAAAGAGAGGTCTGGCAACACACAAAAGATACTAACATGACAACTCAGAAAGATTCACAATGATGACTTTTTGACAATTCACCTTCCAGTCATAAGAAGTGTTCAGTTGGCTCGAGGAGCTCGTATGAATTTGACTATCAGGGCCAATGCCAAGATGAGGAATCCGTGCATCTGGCACGATGGTAACCCGGGTGCAAAACATTTGACACATAATGTTCTGTGTAGAGCAAGGAGTGCCTAGCACATCCCCCCGTGGCACGAGTTGGATTTTCCTTGGGAAAGATCGAATGCCTTGCTGCTCAAACTTGGTTCACAAGAAAGGTGTCTAATCGACGTTCTGCACAAAGGATATTGACTGGAAGAACTCGATCTAATCAAGCACATGCGTCTCAGACCGCCACTCAGAATTTGATGATACATCCACAGTCGGGCGTCAAGCCATCCTCTCCTGCAGAGATTGAAAAACAGGTATCACCAATTTTTTCCAAATTGATCGCCCTACGCCTCTGAGAGGTATGATGTAAGAGTCCGCCGAGGTCTCTAGGCTGACCAACCGGTAGCGCAAAAGATCCATCAAACAGTCAGAATCTAGCCTGGTGATGTACAGTCGGTTTTCCAACACCTATACCTCGACAAGCTCACGAGCTATTAACGGGGTTATACCTAAGGGGCAGGCTCATGTACACATACGACCCAACTTGAGGCCCAAACCTATCAATAATATGGTCCAGACTATTATGGGGCAAGGGGCTACATGCCAGGCCTGATGGGGCTACAACCGAAGACGTCAGACACAAGAGGGGATACCTGCCGAAGGATCAAGTGCCTACAGTCAGAATGTAGAACCCCTTGGTGGATGAGACCCAACACTCAGTCATATGGAAGACAGGAATAGTCGATGGGCTACATTCCGCTGTGCCCTAAGATACCGTGACCCCACAAAGCATTCAATACCGTCGTTACCCAATATTAGGGTAATCTAATTAAATACGACAATTATCAGCAGTAAGATCCAAGAACAGTCAGTCATGCATATGGCCATGAATAGCATAATACCAGCCCGTTATGACACCCATTCTAGCGCACTTTACATAAGTTAGGAGGAGGACATTGGCTGAGGGTTGGACTCTCTCATGTTGTAACCTACACCAAGAGCAAAGAGCACCACATAAGTAGGGTATTATCTCCACCAAAGAGAGCCTGAACCTGTATAAACCCTTGTGCATACTCCCTGATAGATTGAGATATTGGAGAAGTAATTGTTGTATTGATCGGGGTCTCAAGGGTTGTTTATATAGATTACAAAGCTTGGGCTCCAAGACTAGACTAATAGAGATAGATTACAATACGAATAGACTTATACTCTAAGATCCCCCCGCAGTATCAACGTCGGGTGAAACAATGTTGAGGCCGGAGCGTATGTGGGTGAGCGATGCGATCGGAGTCCTTTGGTAAAAATGTCGACAAATTGGGCACTTGTAGGAACATGAAGAGCGCGAACCTGCGCCAAGAGCCACCTTTTCACGAACAAAGTGAATGTCAATCTCAATGTGCTTTGTGCGACGATGTTGAACTGGATTGGAAGCCATGTAGGCGGCAGAGATGTTATCACGATAAACAATGGTAGCACGTGGGAGCGGACGATGAAGTTCAACGAGAAGCTGCTTGTAGCCACACCGCCTCGGCCACAGCGTGAGCAACCGCCCTATCTCAGCCTCGTGAGAAGACACAGAAGCTGTTACACCTTTTTTAGAACACCAAGAAACAAGATTATCACCCAAATAAATGCAAAATCCGGATGTAGATCATCGAGTATCTGGACAACCTGCCGGTCTGCATCGAGAATAAAGCTGTCAAGCTTGTAGGTGAAGAAGAATTAATAAGGAGACCGTGATCAAGAGTGCCTTTTAAATAGCGGAGAATCGTCGACATAGGCGGATGAGGAGCACGAGGATCATGCATAAAGAGACGAGCTTCTTTGAGCAGAATAGGAGATTTCGAGGCGAGTAAGAGTGGCATATTGAAGAGCGCCCGTGATGCTACGATATAAAGTAGGATCGAAAGAGGATCACCATCAACCGACGGTTTAGCACCAACGCGTCGAGTTGGATCTGAAGGGTTGACAATCGGACATACAGAGCGAAAGCAAGTCAAAATGTATGATCGTTGAGAAAGAAAGAGGAAAGATGTGGTGCGAAAACATGAATACCTAGAAAATGATGAAGAGGACCAAGATCTGTCATAGAAAACTCCGATTGAGAGAAGAGATGGTATGTTGAAGAAAAGAATCGAGAACTAGCCGTGAGAATGATATCATCAACATAAAGCAAGAGGTAAGCGGTGTGAGTAGGAGGCCTGATAAACAAAGAGAAAGAATCGGATTTGGAGGAATAAAGCCTATGGTTTGAATAAAAGTAGCAAAGCATTGAAACCATGCACGAGGAGCTTGTTTAAGGCCATAAAGAGATTTGTGAAGAGACAAACAAAATTTGAAGAGGAGGATTCTCAAAACCGGAGGGTTCTTGACAATAAACAGTTTCATTGAGAGTGCCATGAAGAAAAGCATTTTAACATCAAGTTGATGAATAAGCCAAGAAGAGGAAACAACAAGACTAAGAACAACACGAATAGTGCTTGGTTTAACAACAGGAGAAAAGTCTCATCAAAGTCAATACCATGCTTGTTTGGGAGAAACCACGACACACCAACGAGCTTTGTAACGGCGAGAGTGCCATCGGAATGAAATTTATGACGAAAAACCCATTTGCGAAACAATGTTAACACGAAGGTTTGGGAACAAGAGTCCATGTATTATTTTCTTTGAAGAGCTTCAAATTCATCACGCATAGCGGAAAGCGGAGAGGGTCAAGAAGAGCTAAGCTTATAACTGGTTGGAATAGGAGAGATGGTTGGGGTGGCGGTAAGATTGAGGGCGTTTGGTGGGAGAAGAAATCCTCGTTTTCCACGGGTGCACATGACATGATCATTGGTGGCGGTGGTATAAAACGGCATTGGGTGGCGATGGGTTTCGGTTGAAGAAAGGCGGTGAGGAAGAAGAATCGGAGGTGGTGGGTGTCGAGGTGGTTTCCGTGGTAGGATGTGGTGAGGAAAAGCGGTGGGGTAGAGGATGCGATTCTTGGGAGAGGTGGGGGCAGAGGCGGGAGGGTGGTGACGGTGGGGCGATTCAGCGGAGAGACGGAACAAGATTCCATGGCAGCGAGATGGTGAAGGACGAACTAGGGAAGGGGTTTTGGTGGTGCGGATTGTGGTGGAATTGGTTTTGTGGTTGTAGTAGACGAAAAAAGGAAAAGTATTTTCATCGAATGTGACATGACGAGAGAGAATAATCTGACCGGAAGATGGATCGAAACAACGATATCCTTTGTGATCATCGGAAAGACCAAGGTGAATGCAAGGTAGTGGCGTGGTTCTAGTTTGTTGGAAGGCGGTAGAGGCGATGTTGGGAAAGCATAGACATCCAAAACACGCAGAAAAGAATAGTCGGGTGGGAGAGAAAAGAGATTGGAAAGGCGAATAAAGAGGGCAAGTTTTAGTTGGTGAATATTAAGAAGTAGTGTGGCGATGCGAAGGGCTTCAACCCAAAAGCGGGAAGGAAGAGAAGCTTGTAAAAGCAATGTGCGAAGAACATCATTAATAGAAGCGAAGACAGTTCACTTTACCATTTTGAGAAGATGTATAAGGGCATGAAAGCCAAGAAGAATGCCTTGAGAGAGAAAGAAGGTGCGATTTTGGGTGTTATCAAATTCCGACCGTTATCACATTGGATAAATCGAATTGGCAAGCCAAAGTGTGTGATTACATATTGTCGAAAATTGAGAAAGATTGCGGTACTTCAGATTTAGCGAAGAGAAAGGTCCAAGTATAGTGAGAATAATCATCCAAGATCACAAGATAATATTTATAACCGAAACACTAGGAATGGAGAGGTCCATAAATCACAAAGTGAAGTAACTCAAAAGGATAAGTACTAATGGTAGTAGAGGTTCCAAAAGGTAATCTAACATGTTTTCTACATTGACATGCATTACGAGAGAGGGATTATGAGGACTGCTAGAACTAGGGATACAAAATTCTTGGAGTAAAGGCGTTAAAGTGTTTTTTGCTGGGGTGACCAGACGCAGCGATGCCATAGATCAGCAGAGGCGAGCATGGCACGAGAGGTGGATGTGGGCGCCATGAAGAGGATAAAGATCGCCTGTGCTATTGTACCGAGCGAGGACCGCCTCCGTTGTCGAGATCCTTCATGAGACAATCCAAAAGGGTCAAAGGCCAGGATAACTTTGTTGTCAATGCAAAATTGTCTAACAGAGATAAGATTTTTGATGATGGAAGGAACCACAAGAATATTGCGTAGAAGAAAATTGGCATGAGAGGAAGGGATGTAAGAGTGACCAAGCATGAAAGCAGGATGGTGGAGCCATCGCCAATGGTGATAGTGAAAAAGCGAGATGAAAACAAGCTGACAATAAATTCATATTTGAAGACATATGAATTGATGCACCAGAATCGAAAATCCAATCCATACCTGCGTCGTTGAGGACAAAATTGTTCATGGCGTTGATGAAGGCGACTTGGTCCCAAGCCGCTGTTGGGGAGGAGCAGAGGGCGAGGAACTTGCATGTTGGCGTGGGGATAGCGGATGGGTAGTATGCGATTGGGGCATGCATGTTGTCGAGAAGGCCGGCATGGTGTTGTAGGGCGACGGTGGTCTGGCGTCTTTGGTAGGCGGAGTAGGAGTGGCGGTGTAGACGCGTCGCCGCGGCTCGGGTCCAAGGAGTCCGGAGAGCCTGTGGCTGGACGAAGACCGGGCTCCACGTGCCTGCACGCAGGAGGGGCACCATACGGCGAGGGCCGACTTTGGCATCGACCAAGCTGGACGAGGCCAGATCCAAGGATCATCTTGAGGAGGCCATGGCGACGGAGCTGGTGGCCTGGAGCGGTGGATGACGAGGCTGGTGCAGTCCGGTCGGCGAGACGAGATCTGAGGAGGCCGGTGAGACGGATTCTTGCCCTTGTAGTTGGGACTCGGGCGCCAGCCTGGTGGTGGTGTTGAGGCCGCGAAGCCACAGCAGGAGTTGGAGGGCGGTCGGTTGCCGCGGCAGCCAGGCGTGGGAGCTGCGAGAAGAGGGCGTGGCAGCATGAAACACTGCGGCGCCTGCTGCGCCTTGCGAGCCTGGTTCTTCTCTTCTTCTTTGGAGGATCGAGCGGACTTCCTTGAAGGTGGGAGTACGGCTTGAGCATGGGGATGAAGGACTGCTGCTTCTCGAATTGATCGCCGAGACCTTGGAGGAGGCGTTGATGAGAGTCACGATCCTCGACGTGATCACCAAGTTCACGGAGTTCATCGCCAATAGCCTTGATTATTTGGCGAAGATGGAGACCGGACATCTCCTTCATGGTTGTGCGTAGCTTCGGTGTTGGCGCGTTGATTCGCGTCGGAGTTGTTCTCAAACAGCTGTTGAAGGGAAGCCCAGAGATCGGGGCGGTGGCGTCATCGTCGGACACCGATTGAAAAGCTCCGTGGAGATCGTGTGTAAATCCAATCGGATGATGGCGAGATCATCTTTCACCCAGCGAGGATCGATGGGCTGTGGCGGTAGGAGGATCAATGTGGTGGCGTGAGCGCGGCGCCCGAGATGGATGATGAAGAGGTGGCGCCTAGTAGTTGTGGATGCCGAGGTCTAATGAGATTGGTATGAAGGGAGAGACGTCGGCAATGGTTCGGCTAGGGAGAACATAGGGTTTGGAGGGGGAGGTGTTTGGGTAGTTGTAGAGGAGGAGGTAGGGGGTGGGGCACCGGCGGCGCGGAACTCGGCCAGGGAAAAGAGGGGTCGAATCGGCCGGGGCGGCGGCGCGGGTGGCGGAGCCATACCAGGTGCGGAAAACCTAGGCGTCGGATACCGTGATAGATTGAGATATTGGAGAAGTAATTGTTGTATTGATCGGGGTCTCAAGAGCTGTTTATATAAATTACAAAGCTTGGGCTCCAAGACTAGACTAATAGAGATAGATTATAATACGAATAGACTTATACTCTAAGACTCCCATCCATACAATTCGATAGATACGATTGCCTCTACACACATCCCTATAGTATTGTCAGGATTATATTCACCACAAGGAGGAAGCATGGAGGCAACACCAAGGGGACGGGCGACATATGGTGGGATGAAGCCAACGAGGTGCCGCGCTCTTCATCGTCTCCCTCTGCCCCGTCTTGTCTTGTTTGGTCGTTTCCTTCAACCCAACTTCGATTGATCCTATCGAACAGGTAACCAGGTGAAATGACCGGACGGCAAAAATCGTCCTGAAGAACCTAACGTGCGGGTCTAGACTTGAAAAAACAACAAAAAGTTTAGTTTGTGTCGTTTTATCTAGCTATTAGTCAAAAGTGTGCCAATTAATCAAAGAAAAGAAAAGCCTCCTCCCCTAAGAAAAGTCTAGGGTTCCTCTGCCTCCCGCCGCCGCCGGTCCGACAGGTCTTCGGCGGCCTTAGGGCCATGGCGACGCAGTGGATCCCGACCCTTGTCGGCGGGAGGGCTCTGTTTATAGATATTCCTTCGAGTTCTGTTAGGTTTTGTGTCCTATTCAGGAAAACGAGACGACGACGACTCCCAAAAGATGGAATAAGGTTCTCCTTGTCTAGCCCCATCCCGGTGGTGTGTCTAGCATCGTCGCTGGGCATGTGAAGGTGTGTCTCTAACGGATCTGTCTTTGGTGGTTTTGCTCAGATCTAGTCGTAGTTCATCTATGTTGATGTGTCTTCAGGTTGGATATTTCCGATCTACTTTACTCTTGATCGAGGATGATCGTTGTTCTACTGTGCTGGTCCTATGGGGCCTTAGCATAACGACTTCCGGACTGTCTACTACAATAAGTTTTGTTCGTCTCTGGCGAGGGATAGAGGATGACAGCGGCACGCCTTCGGCTCGCTTCAGTGCTGGTAGTCGTCACTAGGCGGTTTATGGATCTGGATGTAATTTTTATTATTTCTAGTGTTTGTTGTACTGCCATGATTAAAGATGAATAAAACGGAATTTTCTGGCAGAAAAAAAGTAATCAAAGAAAAGAAAATGTGTGTTACTGAAATTAAAGTCTTAAGAACAGCGTGTCACTTTATCAAATTGCTCTAAGAGCAACTCTAGCAGACCCCGCATCCGGCGCAAACCCACATAATTCCGGGAATTATACGGACTCGGCCCATTTTTCTAGCCAGACCAAAGCCCGCATCCGTGTCCGGCCCGTAAATATTTTTGCCGCAGCCCGCAAACGCAACCCCCGAGCCACTATAACTGCGGGTTTGTGGGGTAGATGCGGGTCGAAACCCTATCCCCCCGCAGCCGCGTTCCCCTCCAATTCCCCACCGCGCCGCTCGATTTGTCGCCGCCGGCGAGCCTTGAACCGCCATGGCCGACACGGGGGATGAGGCGGAGCGCCGCCGCCGCGCCAGATCTGACGCCGCGAGCAAGCGGGGGGGCGCGTCGGTGGCTCAACCACGATGCCCGGCCGCCGCCGGCACTCAACCGGCTCAAGCTCGAGGAGTTCGAACTCGAGCGCGCCCGTCGCCGCCGTGCCTCCTCCAGCAACTGGTCTGCGGGGAGCTCATCCGGCCACGGTTCCGCGGGGTTCTCATCCGCGGGATCGTTCCGATGAAGAGGGAGCCGGAGGAGGCCGTGCCCGATGCGCCGCCGCGCCGAGGCGTCATCGGGCCCGAGGACTACCTCCCACCGGGGCAGGAGGAGCACCTCGAGCGCGTCGTCCTCGAGCGGTCGGCGAGGGATCAGGAGGAGATGGAAGAGCGCATCCGGCGCGAGCTCGAGTACGAGCGGCTCTTCCTCGAGACGGGCCTCACGTCATCGCAGGCGCACGCATCGAAGGAGGCTGACCTGCGCGTGATGAAGGAGGAGCAGGCGAAGCTCTACATCGAGGTCGACTCCGACTCCGACTGACTGCAGGAGCTCCGGTGAGCTCAATTTTGTTGTAGTGGTGCGGTAGCGTAGGCTCTGTCTAGCATCTCTGACCTTTATGTATGTATGTGGCGTGTACGAACTTATTATGCGAAGAAGAACCATCTATGTGAGCGAGCTCCGGCGAACTGCTGCTTCAATTTCTCGCGCGAAACACCTTTTTTAAAAAACTAGCAAAAAAATGCCCGTGCGTTGCACCGGGCGAAATATTAAGTATAAATTGCTCCACGTGCTATTATGCAACATTTTTCAATATAATTTTTACAAATGTAAGCAATAAAGTCAATGTAACCTTTGAGTGTAGCAATTATGATCTCGACGCACCGCGATCTAGCAGGGTCCGTGCAACAGGATTGTAATGAACGAAATTGCTATCTTTTTTAGAAACAGAAATAAGGCAACCTGCAAAAAGTAAGGCTCGACAAGGTTTTTATCTGTGGTGACGACGGACCTGTTTGTACTTCCTAGGTTGCAACACCAGGACAGCCCGATACAAAATACCCGTGCGTTGCAACGGGAAAAAAGTATCCACGTACTTAACATTTATAACTCGTAAATACATTTAATTCAATGATGCTTCCCTACAAGCAAACAACGTTTGCAATGTACTTGGGTTGACCGGGTGGAGGAACTGTATGGAAGAGTGCGTTTCGTATCCCACTGGCGAGAGCAGGATAACGATACTCCGTACTTGGGCTAATACAATAGGGAAAATCAAGGAGTTCATGTCGCTGATCTGAGCCGCTAACCCTGTTTTTCATTTAATTCCGATTCCCTCTCCATTCTCTCCTGTTGTTCATCTTGTTCACACCACATAAAGGTTCTGAATTGCGTATTTGTATCTTGGCTTCTGGTTCTGTTTGCAATAAACAGAATAAAATATTAGGTTGACTCATAATAACTTTAAGGGAAACGTTTGGGGCCGGGGCGCCGGCCGAACCACTCGGCCGGTGTCGCGCGACCCGTGCGATCCCCTCCCATCGTATGGCCAGCTTTTTCCGCGTGGATGGGGCACGAGGCTGACGGGGCCCACCAATCGCTCGCCATTAAACGCCCCACGCGGCTGCGCTGCTTCCTCTCTCTCTTTCATCTCACTGGTCCCTGCCTCAGTTGGCCATCCTCGTCGCCGTTCGCCGTCCCAGCTGGCCGTCCTCATCGCCAGTGGCCACCCGCACCGGTCGTCCTCGTCGTCGTTCGCCGTCCTCGCTTGCCGGCCTCGGCGAAGCTGGAACTGCGTCGCTTCTGCTGCAACCGGTGCTCAGAGAGCTGCCATCACGGATGGCGGGCGTGGTGACGGCGAAGGCGAGGACGGCGCTGTTCCGAGCAACAACCGCAGCCGCGTGTTTTGTGCTACGTGCTACAACCAGTGTCACATTTTGCTACAACCGGCATCCCACTCAGCTACAATCGGCGTCGCGTTTTACTACCACCGATGCAAAAAAAAAAAAGCTTCAACCAGCGACGGCTGGAGGTGGAAGAAGATGACAAAACGCTGCAGTTTTGCTACATGCTTCAACCGGCATAGATTTTGCTACGACCGGCGTCACGTTTTGCCACAACACAGAACTTTTCTCTCGTTGCCGTGTCAGGTTGGAGCTTTCTTTCTTAACAATTGAAACTTTTTCATACACGGTTGAAGCTTTTTCCGTCCACGGTTGAAGCTTTTGTGTAAACGATTGAAACTTTTTTTGTTTTGCGCAGCCCTTGGTTAAAGCTTTCTCTATCATCTGGTTGAAACTTTTTTCATCTAAGGTTGAAGCATTTTGCGTCAGCTGTTGTATCTCCTCGTGAATCGCAGTGCCAGTTGAAGCTTTTCCACCTAGGGCTTGAAGCTTTTCCATCCAAGGGTTGAAGCTTTTTTAACAACGTTTGCAACACAGAGGGTGTGTGACGGTTCAAGCCTTGCCTCGGTTCAGACGTGAGCTCGTCTTCGAGGACCCGCGTCCGGTGATCTTCGCCGCCGCAGCTCCGACCGCCGCAGCGAAGTTGTGACCATCGCCGGGGGAGCTGCAACCGGCGCACACGCTGCTGCATGCGCCAAGCCAGCATGAAAAACAGGTGGCCACCGGCGGCGAGGGCGGTGACCGGCGCCGGGGGCGGCCAAGCCCGGTGGTTCTTCGAGTCTAGGTGCCTCGCTCATCCATGGCGGCTAGATGTGTACACCAGCAGGAGGAAAGAGATGAGCTGCGTTGACTTGGTGAGGATTAGATCTGACGGTTAATACAGAGGTAAATCGGGCGGCTGCGGTGCGCCGGCCGCTGCCCTAACTTTAATATAAAGACCTTACCGTATCTCCGATCATCTGAAAAGTCATCTAATCTTGTGCTTTCAGACACCGAAATTGAGACATATGGCCAAGCATGTTGTCACTGCTGTGCTGCAAAGGTAGGCATGAGAAACATGTATGAGGCCACCAAACAATTCTTTTGTGTTATGAATGTACTCCAAAAGGACCAATCATACTAAAATACTTCCTCCGTCTGGGTTTATTAGGCCTCTCAGCATCACAAGCATGTCCCCTTTTATAAGGCCCCGCTTTAGAAAGGTGCATGCATACAACCATTTCATTGATTACATTGAAAGTCATTGTTGTTGGTGCCATGGCTGGAAAATTAATACACTTCATGTGTGCTTTTTTATTGGCTGCATGCATGTGAGAGAGTGCATTGGGAGTGGAATGAAAGAATTAATGTGAGCAAATTACTATGTGTGTGGTGGTGGGCCGGCGGCTCAGAGCGGCCGTGGGTGGATCTGGAGCTGCAGCTTCCGGCCTCCCTGGCTTGGCGGAGCTGTTTGGCAGAGCCGGCCCTCTGGGATGGTGTTGTGGTGTGCCCCGGCCGGCGTGGTGCCGGTTTGGGCTGTTGGGCACCCCGGGTTGTGGCCTCTGCATGGTGCGGGTGGTCCTGCAGGGGGCTGTGTTCGCGGCGCTACTTCCTCCCAGACCCGGCTTGTGGAGTGTGGTGGGCTGCAATGGTTTCGCACTGGTGGTGGTTGGCGGCGGCGTCTTTGCTGCGTGCTTGGTCACGTGGCTTGGCGTGGATGGTCGGCATGTTGCCGAGACGGTTTGTTGGGCGGTGCTGGTGAGGATGGACTTGGTGAGCTCGGCGAAGCCTAGCTCGACCTCGGTCGTTGCCGGTGTCGACGGCGTCCTAGGACGTCGTTCCCTCCTTGGAGGCGTCGTCGTGGAGCCCCTTCACCACCATTGTCGCCTCGGTCTCGGGCTCTCCGGGTGAAAACCCAAGTTTCGACCTTGGTCGGATCGGGCGTCGGCGGCGTACTTGTCGCTTCCCTCTTGGGGGCAACGCCTTGGAGGTCTGGTCCTTCGTCAGGCCGCGGTGGCTCGGGTGGCTTTGTGGGTTCATCGTCGGCCAGGCGTGTGCGCGGCCTCGGGGCCGGTGAGGAAGTCGGAGCGGCGGCTCCGGAGAACAAGGTTGTGGAGTGTCGGATCCGTCGCGTGGGCGGCGGCACATCGGCTCAGTGGAGCGGCCTCGGGGCGGCGGAAGTCGAGCGGGCGGCTTTGGAGAGCACCTCTGTGCTGTGGAGTGTCGGTTCTCGTCGCGTGGACGGCAGAGTCGTCGACTCATGTGGAGTGCGGCCTCGGGGCCGACGTGTGTGAGTTTAAGTGGTTTGTTAGCCGGAGTGGCGGCTCCGGGTCGTGTGGTGGGGTGGCAACTCTGGTCGTGTGGGCGACAGGAAGTCGGCTCGTTAGGTACGCAACCCTGGGGCTGGTGTGTGTCGATGTATCGGTTTTCGGCTAGTTTTCCTTATAAACTGGTCAATTCTCTTCTTCTTAATGCAAAGGCAGAGCTCCTGCTGTTTCCTCGAAAAAAAAAGAAGAGAAGTTGTCTTTAGGCCTAATAAACCCGGACGGAGGGAGTATCATGGTACTGATTTTTAACATAATTTATTCCTCTCCAACTGAATTAAATGAATATAGAATTGAAAAGATGTCATGTGCCACCTTCAAACTTCAAAGAAACGATTATCATGTATAATGTTTTGTCAGATTCAATCTTGTACAATTAATCTAGTTTCACAAGAAGACGTTGGGCTATCCCTTGGCAATATTCTGAATCTGGTTCTTCAACATGTGTAAGACAAATCTAAACATATACGAAAATCAAGATCCAACAAATACGCTAGCAAAAGTATTTAGTTTCATCTTGCTGTCTGGACATGAAGTAAGAACATGAATCAATTTACCTGATGAGGATGTGTCTAGTTTCAGCTTGAAAGGAATTGTTATGATTACTATGAACAAAATATTTAGTTTCATCTTGCTGTCTGGAAAGGAAGTGTTATGATTACTATGAAAAATCTCCTCATGCACCAAACACCTGATGAAATTAGAATGAAACTTCAGGGTGTCACTACTTGAGAACTTGCTCGGCATTCCAAATTACAAACCTTACCTATACGGAACGGACGAGCAACCCTACCCCATTTTTCTATTATACTAATCTTCCGCCAGGCAATACATTTAGCTCCATCAATTAACATGAGCAGAACAGTCCAGCCCAATTTTCCTTCAATCTAAACCCCATGACGTGCAAAGGCAGCCCCTCTTCAATGGCCAGTAAACAGAGTGCATGTGCGCTCCCGGACTCACAATACCAAAATGAAACTCGATTGACCATGTGTTATGGGCAAGTTAGCAATGCCAACACGCTACAGCAAATCTGAGCCAACGAAAATTCAACCTTGTCCCTGGCTAACCAGAGGTACTGATAGATTTCAGAGTTAGACCAAAAAGGTGTAGACGAGCACCATCTTAAACTGCAGGTCTCCTGTGTTTCTAGTCAATTCAAGGATTGTGGCCAATGCCTATAATATGTCATACATGGGGAGCGGATGTACTCCATCACGTCGCTAGTAATGGCCGCTTTATCGAACATTGTCCATGGCCCGGCGCGCTTCAGATTGTCATAACATATATCGGAGTGAACATGTATTAGTGAGGGTACCAAGCAAACTGTGACAGCAGGCGAGTTGAGGGGATACGTATCTATTGGGGATGTGCCGTCGCGGCCGACCCGGCAAGCAAGTCCTGACCAGCCTGCCGCCGAGGAGGGAATAGTGCCTAGGAGCCAGCTGCGGTACTTCTCGTACACCATGAAGTAGATAGCTTTGGAACAGAATACGTATCGAACGTTGTTGATTTTCCTGCGGTAGAGCTCCTTGAGGACCTCGCGGTGGTTGATTTCCAGAAGCCTCCTGAAGGCCAGGAGAGATTTACTCGATCGAGAGGCATGGAGGCCATCTTCGCTGTCATATTTCCTGTATAATAATCAGTAAACTTATAAGTGACAGTTCACTTAATAATGTAACTCCACTATAATAAAAAAAATTGCATGTAACTCCAATATAATAATGAAGTGACAGTTCCTATAAATCCAAATTGCATATCTCTTCAGGCTTTATTTGTGCTTGTTTCCCCTCTTTGGAGAGTTTTTGTTTCATCTCAACTGAAGACCATGTGAATCACATCAGAATTCTGCCATGCAAGTACACCTTCAAATTCGAATATGGCGTCACCGTAAAAGAGGAATATGCTAGAAATTCCCACGCTAATCTGAAACATCTGACTGTTTATTAGATAGGAATATGCAAATGTTGAACTGGAATTTAAATGTTTTGGTTGCAAGTGAACTCGGTACCACCCTTGTTGTTAGATATTTGTGATGTGAGAAAAACCATTGTACTACATATATAAATTGAATCAATACAGTTTATTTTACAAAAGCACACAATACAATAATTTAGGATATAGATCAGAGGTTTCTATAGAATCTAAGCATTTAAAGGAACATATTTTCACTCATGCTGCAATAACAATTTGACAATGAGAATCTTGTAGGAACTACATTTTCAGCGATACAATCCGGAAATTATCAATTCCTAAGACCCTAGCTAGAACCCAATAATGATTTATAACAAGAATGGTCTAACAAGAGCAAGATCAACATCATCTCTGAATTTCGTCAACCATGTGATGCACAGCAACCAACAATGGTGGAGCAAAGTGAGTTGTACCTGAATAGTGCCCGACCGAAGAGACTCAGTCTGAGATTTCGTAGCCACAACCATGGCAAACGTGCACGGCCTCACCATGAGTGAGAGAGGGCACCAAAGCTATTCTGGCTCAAATAGGATGAAGATGTTAGTGGTAGGAGAAGCATATGCCCCCTGGCCGTTGCTTAGACAGCTCTGTACATGCAAATACAATACAAAAAATTGTTGGAATTGTCAGCTGAATAGCAAATTCAGTTAGAATTTCATGTCAACATAAAACCCCAATTTAATGAGATCAAGAAATCTTCTTTTTACAAAAATAATAAACACAAGCGCTAGAACAAATAGTTGTACCTAAATAAAGTTTACAGATGCACATGAATAGATCCACACGAACAGAGCCAAATGAAGGGTCGAGTCAGTAACCTCACCATGATCCCGAGATAATTGCTATCCATCTGGAGGAGACTCCATCATTACTATGGAGTAGAGCTACAGAACCGCAGAACATCTCTCCTCATGGAAACCGGGGTGATAAGAACACGTAGAGGAGCATCATATCAGGTCACATAAGGCGCGATGTCAGGCACGCTGGCAGCCGGCAATGCCATGGAGAAGAAGCATAGCAGAAGCAGCTGAGCGAGGATGTAGTGGATCAATGGGAAGGTCAACGCAGCAGCTTGGACCAATTGAATTGATGGCCATTAGATGGGTCGGTGAGAGAGAATTGGGTGGCGCTTGGCTAGGGTCTTTCTTTGCAATGTTCTTCTTCGGGATTGCACTCCATCGCCACACTTCCTTGTGGTCTTCCCCATCCCGCCAGACACCCCTCTGCTTCTTCTCACGCTGTCCCGCGGTCTTGTGTCACTCGATGGCCTTACTGCTCGGTGGCTACTTCACTGTAACAATGGGAACCAATCTTGTTTAGAAAGAAGATTCTGTGAGTGAAAACTACAAAACGCACCAATCATCATGAAAACGAATAGCAGTACATCATAACCAAGGGAAGAAATTAATAAGAAGTGAAAGGAACTTGCAGAATCAATTGTTTATGCAAGGATAGTCTGCAAAATATGTTTGTCAAGACAAATCTAAAAACCAAACTGCTTGTGTGACTTTAATACGAATTAAATTGCTGAAACAAATATGTTTGTCAAGACAAATCTGAAAACCAAACTGCTTGTGTGACCTTATACGAATTAAATTGCTGAACATCAATATAGTGGAAAAGATATTAATAACCTACAGGGTAAGACTTTCAATCCTACTGTTTGCTAGCATGCATAACAATGTGACTCCCAGCATACACCAACAATGCAAAAAAAATTAGAGCTGGAAGGCATGAATTCCTAATACAAAGAAAATGATGATGAAAAACTAATTCAAGATGAACAGAACCAAATCCTACAGCTCATCCATCTTATGAGGAAAGGATTCTGCTTCCAAAATCTAATTGTCTCTGCAAATTCAGATGACACAAATTCAGATGACCATTATAAGAATAATTAATATATCCACCATGAGCGTCCAGATCTTATTGGAGCTGCTGTGTCTAGGTAAAAAAAAGGGCAACACCTAACTGCAACTTCTTTATACGATTAAAGAAAAATTGATAATACATTTGTCAAACAATAGGAGCCGGCGTACCCATGTGTCTTGAGACTCCACATGATGTAAATTAATTAGCAACCCATTATTCTAGTAACCCAATTAACTCCCACCATCATACCATTTTTTGAATCATATGAAAGGAGAGTTAGTCTCATATGTCGGAGTTTACCTCAAGGATCTGTGACTGAAACTGGCTGGAACAAACACACAAACACCTTGTGTGCAAAAAATAACTGAGAACATCCACAAACACATGTGCGTCTGAAGTTGAGGTGAAGGGTGGTGTAGAGGGGGCGGAGAGGTCGCGGGCAAGTGCAGCGACGACCGGCTGGCGGTGGCTCTGGTCGAGCGGCCAGCACGAGCCCTCCCGGGCGGCGTACAGCGAGGAGCTCGGGCATGCGAAGGAAAGGAGGAGACGAAGAAGACTGGTGGTGCAGGATGCTTCGAACACCTCCGTCGGCCATCGGCCGGCGGCCGGCGCGGCACCGGACTGGCTGGCGGTGGCTCTGGTCGAGCGGCGAGCGCGAGCCCTCCCGGGCGGCGTACAGCGAGGAGGTCGGGCGCGCGAAGGAAAGGAGGAGCTGAGGCAGACCGGTGGTGTAGTGTGCTCCGATCACCGGCGTCGGCCATCGGCCGGCGCGGCACCGGATCGAGCGTCGCGCAGGTCGTGCGCCTCCTGGCGGCTGGGATCGGGAGTAGAGGGAGAGAGGAGAGCCCGTGGTCGTGTATGTTCCTGTTTTTTTGTTTACAAAACCTGGACGAAACGTTTTCTCACATTAGAAAAAGACTCCGGGTTCAATAGAAAAAAACAATAAGGACTTCATTGCAAAACTGCCACGACGGTGAACCCGGAAACTCAATCCGTCGTAGCTCAAACTCCTTCATCTAGAAAAAATATTGCATCAACATTTAGTTTAGTGAAACTCAAGTTTGGCTTACACCACCTGGCTTCAGGTACACTTGGTGAATGGGGTGATGAATTCTGATGATTGCTTGCAATTGAAAAGACCAAAAGTGACAATCTCCATGCTGGCTGAACAGCTTTGTTGTGCATAATTTGTCTGCGGATCCGCCACAAGTACCAACCTCCGGCTGCTATCTCTTGTTTGAAATCCAAAGTTGGATGTATAGCTACATGTTTCTATGGAAGAGATCAGATGTGTTCGAATATAACAGAACCCGATGTATCCACTGGCAAAGTGTGCTCAATGTGTTGTATCATCCCCAAGGTGGGTTCACATGACTCGCGCGTTTGTGCAACTGAGTAGTAGATGTCGGATATCCTCCGCCCATTGATGACAAATAGGGCAAGATCCATTTGACCCGATATGCCTATTGGTTAAGATAGTTCGGAGATGAATAGTTTCTCGCAAAACTCTCAATCCAAAAATCTATACCTTACGTGGAATTTGAAGTTTGCAAACAGTATTTCAGATAGTCAAATAGGTTCATGTTTGCATGCACTCAGAAAATGTGTATGCCCGTGGAATAAAAATAACAGGGTGCTGATGATAAAAATGATATATCTTTTCTTTTGAGATATATCGATTGAGAGCGATCATGCACATAATGGACTGAAGGAGGGAACTTAATGGGACCTACCCTATGCATCCAGGAGACATCATGTATCCATGTGCCAGTCTTCCCTCGGTCTTCTGATCAAAATCGAACGTGCAACATCATAACGTAAAATATTAGCATTTAGACGCTCGCTTTGCCACTTAAGTAATTGCGTCTTTGCGATGACCCCCTTTGACTAATATAGCAATGGCTTCATCTCCTGTTCTAAGGAGACAGGACGTGAATATACTTATCAGCAGAAACACATTTCTTTCTAGCTGTCGCATTTGCATTAGCGAACATGCCACGACACCCTCTTCTTTACTGGTTAAAATTTGCAGGCTCTTTTTCTTAGTCAAATCAAAGCAAAAAAGGCGATAGTCATAGAAAATTGAGAGAAAGGTCCCACTGTCCCAGGAATATGAATACAACAGAGAATCGTGCATGCAGCAGGCTTGGTCATCGTCATTACCATTGTCTTTGTGGTGGATGGCGGAGATTTGATCTGACCGTGAGGTGGCACGCTGTCGCATCAGTTTAGCAGCTCACAAATCCCTCCGTCTAATCCATTTTAGAGAGCCACAACTAATTTAGTCGGGTCTGTCTTTCTTTCATTGGCTTATAATCTCAACAGTGCTTGCTTATTGCCCAACTTGTTGATTCGTCAGGCATTGCTAAAGTATATAAATTGATAAAATTCGTTGTAAGAGAGCAATGTGGGACTATTTTTAATGTATAGACGAACATAAAAGGGTTAATTTGATATATTGCCTCGCATGGGCTTTGGGCCAAAGGAAGCAGCTGAAACTGATTCAGTCACCGGAGAAAGCCAATGCACAATAATAGGGTTTCTTTCTTTCATCAAGCAGGACAGCATTGCCTAGTTCAATTGGTTTGCGTGCATGTGTACTTTCAGTGCTATACCCAGGTTCGAGTCCTGCCTAAGGCAAATAATTTTTTTTGACGCGGACAAAATTAATTAACGTACGAAAAACAGATGGGCTTTTACTCGATCACGCACGGAAGGAACGGCGGACGATAGTACCACCTTGGATATTAAGAAAAATATCAAAATAAATCAAGAAAAAACGAACAGGAAGAAGCATATTATGACGTGGGAAGAAAGTGTATTATGACGGTGAATCCGAAGACCCAATCCGTTGCTTTATTATTAGGAAGAATCCGTGCTTTATTATTAGGGAAAGACTAGCAAAAACTAGTAAACGTGCACGTGCACGTGCAATGCACGTATCATAATCTATAATAAAATACATACTTTGCATGTTATTTTCTATTTCGCGAGTTTTTTTACTGAGCCATCTAATGTGTTTCATGCCTAGTGATGTGAGAGCGTGTGTAACACACCATCCACACACATGTATTCACATAAAATTTCACTATCACATAAATGTATTATAATTAATTATAAATATTTAAAAAATAATGGCTAAGCAACAGAGACCACAAGAGGATCTGCATGTTTACGAAAATTTGATATGCTCAATAACAAATATCAATATTAATCCTAATAATTTTATAAAACTATCAAAATTATCATGAATGAACATTTTTTAAACCCTATATATCGCCAAACCGTACACGTATAACGCTAAATATAAAACAAATGACGAAATGGTTTATCAATAAATAAAGTAAATTAGACAAAGTCTGATGCTATATCTATACATTTTTCTGAGACAAGGCGCTATATCTACATTTATTATTATTTGACCAAATAAGCTAAGAAAGGCAACTAAAAAAATATTATAAAAAAGAACAAAAGAATGGGAAACGCCCGGCCTAGTGATGTTCTGCTCGACTCGTTTTGCCTATGAAAAAAAAATCTCTCCTCACCCCGTCGCCTACCTTCCCCACCCCTATCCTTCACCGTCTCACCCATTCATCACAGCTCGCTCTCTTCCTCTCAGGTTTCGCACTCCCCCGCTCTTCTCAGCCCCTCCTCGTCGAATCGGTCGAGGACTCGTCTCCACCAGATCGGCGGGCGTGGCAATTGCGCGTCGGAATCGCCGCGCCCGACGCCTTCCTCTTCGTCTCGCTCGTCCAGCGATTGGAGCCTCCGCTCGTTCGCGGCTTCCACCGACCTACGCGGCTGCGCTGCGCCCTACCCTGCCCAGGTGCCGGAGGGGCGTGTGGTGGTTGCAGCCGTCACCAGTGGCTGCACCAAGAGGTCTCCACTCTACATCGCCTGCTCCAGCCAGATCCAGTTGAACTTGCCAGGGTTATCCACCGCCTCACGTGCATATGGGTGTAGGAGGCGACGACCCAACCTGCCTGGTAGCTCATGTTGGGGAACGTAGTAATTTCAAAAAATTTCCTACGCATTACAGGACCATGGTGATGGCATAGCAACGAGAGAGAGAGTGTCCGCCCACGCACTGTGAGACCGAAGCGAAGCGTTATAACAACGCGGTTGTAGTCGAACGCCTTCACGATCCGACCGATCCAAGCACCGAACGACGGCACCTCCGTGTTCAAAGACACGCTCACTCGATGACGATCCCCTGACTCGATCCAAAGAAAGTGTCGGGGATGAGTTTCGTCGACGACGGGCGTGGTAGCGATGATGATGCTCCACCGACGCAGGCTTCGCCTTTAAGCTCGCGACGATATGACTTCTCCGCGCGCAGGCTTCGCCTAGGCTCATGACGATATGACCGGGTGGAATATGGTGGAAGGGGCACCGCACACGGCTAAGGAACGATCCGTAGATCAACTTGTGTGTCATGGGGTGCCCCCGCCTCAGATATAAAGGAGCCAAGGGGGTGCGGCCAGCCCTAGGGGAGGCGCGCTGAGGAGTCCTACTCCCACCGAGTAGGACTCCCCTTCCTAGTTGGATTAGGATTGGAGGAGGGGAAGAGGGAAGGCGCGCCCCCTCTCCTTGTCCTATTCGGACTAGAGGGGAGGGGCGCGCGTGCCTGCTGGCTGTGGACGCTCGATTCAATCGTACACTAATCATGCACGCAAATGTGTACGATCAAGATCAAGGACTCACGGAAGATATCACAACACAACTCTACAATTAAAAATAAGTCATACAAGCATCATAATACAAGCCAGGGCCTCGAGGGCTCGAATACAAGTGCTCGATCATAGACGAGTCACGGAAGCAACAATATCTGAGTACGCATAAGTTAAACAAGGTGCCATAAGATGGCTAGCACAAACCGGGATACAGACGAAGAGGACAGGCCTCCCGCCTGGGATCCTCCTAGGTCACTGGTGGTCGCCGCCGGGCTGCACGTAGTAGTAGGCGCCCGAGTAGTAGTCGCCGAGGCGGTGGCGTCTCGATCCGGGCTCCATCGTCCCGATAGCAGAAATCGAGTAGAGATAGGGGAAAAGGGGAACAAGGCAACCGTGAGTACTCATCCAAAGTACTCAAAGCAAGGAGCTACACTACATATGCATGGATATATGTGTAAAGGCCATATCGGTGGACTGAATCGCAGAAATGCCGTAAAAGAGAGAAGGCCTAGTCCTATCGAAGACTAGCATCTTCCGAAACCACCATCTTGCAGCAAACAAGAGGGAGTAGAGTAACATAACTTAAAGTAGCATTAGTGTTATCAACCTCGCCGAGAGATCCTTTCTCGACTCCTGCGAGAAAGAAATCCCGAGCCATACTATCCAGCTTATCATCACAATCCAAAGCTCATATCCATGTCTCATCTCAAGTAACCAGTTCTAGTTGTATCGATCGGATACAACTCCAAGCGTCCGCTATCGAGGGACAGGCTATCGATAGATGTTTTCTTCCGCAGGGTGCACCAACTTACCCACCACGCCGCTTAACTCCGCCGGACACACTTTCTGTGGTCATGCCCGCCTCGGCCAAACAATACGCCGCAACCCGACCTAGGCTTAATAGAGAGGCCAGACGCGCGGACTAAACCTATGCCCCGGGGTCATGGGCCATCTCCCGAACTCCTCAAGACGCTATGCGAGGGCGGCCGGAGCGCAGACCTAGCCTAACAGCGCTCCAGTCCAATCCGGCGCTACCGCCCGACGCGACGCCTAATAAGCTTCGCTGATGTATACGACGCAGAACGCCCATACTTAGCCCACGTGATGGTTAGTGCTATCGGGCCGAGGCCCTCGGATCAAATATCCAAATCGTAGTGGATTAGGAACGCGGTAACAAGCGAGACTCACGAAAGATGTGACCCGCTGCCTGCCTCGAGGGCTTGCGGCAAGGGCTAGGAATGCCCGCCACGCCTCGTAATTATCTCGCGGCACCCTCCAGTCAACCCGCTCCACATCACTGCAATTACACGCGCAGGTACCCCTCGTGGACGACCCGCCTTTCAAGTAACAAGGGTAAAAGTCCAAGTAACCGTGAGTCCAAACATCAAGGGAAAACACGAGGAATCACCCCGTGTATTCCACTCAATGTAGTCATCAAGGTGAACATAAGAGGATTCACCGAGGTCCACACTTGAGGGGTTGCACGACGACAGTCGACGGAAGTGGTTAAAGAGGAAATCACCCTCGATGACCACAACCGGATAACTATACTACAGGGTTAATATCGAGGTGTCAGAGGTTTCACCCTCGGACTCGATAGTAACCTAGTAGTGTCGAGCAACTAAGGGAAGTGATGTGCGTGTCGGGGCCTGGTCTTCGATCCCGCTGATCGGGTCTTCAATGATGAAGCAGGGCAACAAGGACAAGGTGGGGGTCACCGATGGGTCTCTAACCAACCTATACTAAGCGCTTTAGGATAAGGTGTAGGTAACAAAGCAGGTTACAATAAACAGGCTATGCAATGTAATAGGAGCAACAATAACAAGAGCAAAATCTAGTGCAAGCAATAAGAGAATGGAATGGGCGATATCGGGATGATCAAAGGGGGCTTGCCTGGTTGCTCGGCAAGAGAGAGGATCGTCAAGACTTGTAGTCGAACCGCCACCGCAGCGGCGGTCTCAGAGTCTCACCAAGAGAAGAGGGGAAGAAACAATGAATACACGATAATGAGATGCATAACGATGCATGACATGCCAAGAAGCGAAGCTAGGCGTGTCCCTAACGTGGTAAGAGGGTACTTGGTTTAGGGGAAGCATCCGGAAGTTATCCTGCCCGGACGTCTGTCATCTGATGAACCGGAGGAGAAAGTTTGCAGTTCGATAGGTTAGAGACGTGCGGTGGACGAACGGATCGCGATCCGAATCGCCTCGCTGCTCGAGCAACTTTCATGTTGAAATTATTTTAATCCGGACACGGATTAAAAGTTATGAATTATAAAAGGTTTTATTAATTTCTCGAATTTTAATTAATTCGAAAAGCATTTATGACATCAAGATGAGGTCATGCCGACGTCATCACCAACAGGTTGACTAAGTCAACCCCGCCAGTGGGTCCCACATGTCATTCACTAAGCCTAATTAACCTAATCAGGTTAATTAAACTTAGTTAATTAAGTTAACTAATGATTAGTATTAATTAATCCAGATTAATTAGTTTAATTAATTACCCAATTAATTAGCTAATGATTAGGTTTAACTAATCCAGAATTAATTAGATTAATTAATTATTCAATTAATTAATTAATTAGTTATTTAGTTAATTAGTTTAATTCATTTTAATTCATTTTTCGCTTTACATTTAATTAAAACATTCATTTAATCGTTTTTGGGGTGGGGCCCCTAGTCGGCTACACATCGGGCAACCATGCGCGCCATGGCGGTGCCGATTGGGCACGACCGGCCTGGTCGGCGGCGACCACCGGCGCAACGGCTGGCGGCCAGTGGCCGGCCACGGCGCGCACGGCCACGCTGCGAGCGACGCCGGAGAGGGGCGACGGAGGCAGTTCTGGGGCTCGGGCGAAGGGGATCGGGGGTTCGGTCTGGCGGGCGAGGAGAGCGCCGAACGGGGAGGAGGGCCTTGGGGCTGGGGGCTGATAACGTCGCCTGATTAGGTCGCCGACGGGAGGAGAAGGAAGGGGAGAGGGAGGGCACGGTGGCGGGCGAGCCGCCGCCGAGGCCTCGGGTCGGATCCGGCATGGGCGAGCGAGGAGGGAACGTGAGGGGGCGCGGCTTGAGCCGGGGAGCCGGAGGGGACCGGAGGGGAGCTGGCTGCGGCAGCACGGCCGGAGCCGGACGCCGACGAGGGAGAGGGAGGAGGCTCGAGGCCTCACCGGGTTCATGGGGTCTCGGCGCGTGTGGTGTAGGTCGAGGTGGGCGCCGAGGACGAGCGCGACGGGAGCAGGCCATGCGGAGTGGAGGAGTCCGCGAGGTCCAGGCGTCTGGGCGCCGAGGCCGAGCCGGACCATGGCCATGGCCGCCTGGCTCGGGGGGGGCGCGGAGGGAGGGAGGGCGCGCCCCGGCGTGTGGAGGAGGAGGGAGGAGCGAGGCGGCGGGCCGGGCGGGGGGGACGGCGGCGGGGGATCGCCCGCGGGAGGTTGTGTCAGGTGGCGCCTGCCCGATCCAGATCGGGTCGGGAGGGGGCGAGGGAGGCGCGAGGGAGAGTGGGGGCGGTTGGGGAACTAGGGTTCCCCTCGGGTGGGTAAGGAGAGGGAGGTGGCCGGCTGGGCCGGGCCTGGTGGCCCAGCAATGGCCCCTGTGGGGAGAGGAGATGGGCCAAGGGGAGGGAGGGAGGGGGGCTGGGCTGGGCGGTGGGGGTTTATCCCCTCCAGATTTATTTTTTTTTATTTTAACAGATTCAAACCACGATTAGTTAAATAATGTAACCGGGGGTTTATTGTTGCAAAACCATCCGGCGTTACAAATCTCCTCCATTACAAGAAATCTCGTCCGAGATTTAGGAGGTAGAAGGAAAGAGGGCGGATATTCATCTCGTAGACGATCCTCGCGTTCCTGTGTGGCTTCATCTTCGAGTGATTCACCATCGGACTTTGAGGAATTTGATCGCCTTCGACGTGTGCGGCGTTCAGCTTGGTCGAGAATGCGGACCGGATGCTCTTTATAGGAGAGGTCCTGTTGCAATTCGAGCACTTCATGGTCCATCGCCGGATTGGGTCCTTGAAGCAGGCCGGAGTTGGGACACGGGAACACATCGTGAACTCGAGAAAGGTTCGACGGAAGCTCCAGCTTGATAAGCCACTTTTCCACGCCTTTCCGAATAGTGAAAGGGCCAATATAGCGAGGAGCTAGCTTGCCCTTGATTCCAAGCGGTGAGCACCCTTCATTGGTGTAACGCGAAGATAGGCCTTTTCGCCAAAGTTGATAGACCATGTCTTTGTGATGACGGTCATAATTACTCTTTTGACGCGATCGAGCGATCTTGAGATTCTCGCGAATAATGCGGACTTGTTCTTCGCATGTTGGATAATATCCGGACCAAGAGTGGACGCTCCCGCTTCGACCAGTTCGAGGGGTTCGCACTTTCGCCCATATAACACTTCAAGGGGGCCATCTTCGACTAGCTTGAAAGCTATTATTATAAGAGAACTCAGCATACGGAGAGATTCCTCCCATTTCTTGCGAATGAGACGACACAAGCTCAAGCATGTCTTCGAGAATTTGGTTGACACGCTCAACTTGCCCTTGAGATCATGGATGAAAAGCAATCTTGAAAGATAAATGAGTCCCCATAGCTTCTTGAAAACTTGCCCGAATCTTGAAGTGAATAAGCTGCCACGGTCCGAATCGATAACCAGTGGAATACCGTGAAGTGAAACAATTCTCGACATATAGAGCGCTGCAAGCTGGCTAGCGATGATCGCTTTCTTTGACCGCCGTAAAATGTGCAACTTTAGAAAGCGGTCAATGACGACAAGAATAGCATCATTACCTTTCTGCGATTTGGGAAACCCAAAGGACGAAGTCCATTTCAACATGGTCCCATTTCCATTCGGGAATAGAGATAGGCTGCAGAGTTCCAAAGAGGCCTTTGATGTTCTCGCTTTGATACGACGGCAAACGCCACACTCGTAAACATAGCGAGCAATGTCCTCGCTTCATATTAGACCACCGAATCTCGATTTAATGTCTTGATACATCTTTGTACTGCCAGGTGGATACATAGAGGCGATCATGAGCTTCTTGCATAACCTTCCGGTCATATCCAGGTTGTCCTTCTTGCAAGGCACCACTAGGCGGCCTTTGAAGTACAAGGCGCCATCATCAAGAATAGTGAAGGATGAGGATTTCCTTTCCGACGCCTTGTTTAAGCTTGTAGACCTCGAGTCGATCCCCGCATTGTCTTTATGGTGCCCAAGAGATCGGGTTCAACAGCCAGGTAAAGAGGGATCCTGGGGAACAACACGGAGATTCATCTTATGGAACTCCGGAGGAGGGGAGCGAAAAATCGGAGGAACAATATGGAGGTTCACCGCTGAATTCTTCAACAAGTGAGGGCTGAACTTTGTGAACTCAAGGTGGTTGCAGAAGACTTGCGGCTCAAAGCATCAGCCATCACATTAGCCTTGCTCGGCGATAGGAAATTCCCAAATCAAAGTCTGCAATAGTCTCCATCCATCTCTGTGACGGAGGTTCAGGTCTGCTGAGTAAACAGATACTTCAGACTTTGGTGGTCAGTAGATCTCGCAACGATTACGAGAAGGTAATGTCGCCACTTTTAGCGCATGAATGACAGCAGCAAGTTCGAGGTCGTGAACTGGGTAGTTCTCCTCGTGAGGGCGAATCGTCGAGAGGCATAAGCAACCACTTTGCGCTCTTGCATTAGGACACCGCCTAATCCTTGACGAGAAGCGCCGCGATAAATGACGAAGTCCTTCTTAGTATCGGGAGGAGCTAGCATCGGGCGGTTGTCGACTTGTCTTTGAGTTCCCGGAAACTTTCCCGACACTTATCTCGCCCATTGAACTTGACGCCTTTATGCAATAGATTAGTCGAGGTCTGGCAATCTTGGAGAAGTTCTCGACGAATCGACGGCAATAGTCGAGACCGAGAAAACTTCGACTTGCTTAACGCTCTTCGGGAGTCCAATCGAGAATAGCCTGAACTCGTTCGGGGTTGACGGCAATACCATCCTTAGAAATGACATGCCCAAGATAGGTTACTTGGGAAGCCGAATTCACATTTGGAGAACTTGGCATAGAGTTGATGCTCTCGTAGCTTTTCCAAAGACAAGACGAAGATGTTCAAGATGTTCTTCTTCATTCTTGGAATAGATCAGATATCATCCAGATAAACCACGACGAACTTGTCGAGGTAATCCATGAATATATAGTTCATCGAAGCGAGAGAAGGTGGCTGGAGCATTGGTTAAGCCGAAGACATGACGGTGTACTCGTATGAACCATAACGAGTCACAAATGCGGTCTTGGGGATATCCTCCTCACGAACACGGATCTGGTGGTAACCCAACCTCAAGTCGAGTTTCGAGAACACCGACGAACCAGCCAGCTTGATCATAAAGATCATTGATCCGAGGAAGAGGATACTTATTCTCAATGGTAGCTTGATTTATAGGACGGTAGTCTTGAACCAATCGGTTTGTCCCATCCTTCTTCTTGACAAAGAGAGAAGGTGCTCCCCAAGGAGAGCAACTTGGGCGGATGAAACCACTTTGAAGAGATTTGTCGATTTCCTCCTTTAGCTCAAGGAGTTCATGCGGCGGCATCTTGTAGGGACGCTTGGCTATAGGAGTGGTGCCTGGTTTCAAGTCGATGACGAATTCGACAGCCCTAGCAGGGGGAATCCCTGGAAGTTCTTCAGGAAAGACGTCTTGGAAATCGCAAACAGCAGTGAATGTTTTCAATTCCTCGAGGGTGCGGCGCTCAATGCATTCAATGCATAGAGCCTTGCCTCGCATTTTGAACCAGACGAGCATTGTAGCTTACGATTTCATCAGAAGGGTGCAGCAGATGGACGGTCTTAGTGGCGCAAACGATTGTCGCCGTATGCGCTTTCAACCAATCCATCCCCAAAATGAGGTCAATGCTACAAGACTTTAGCACGATAGGAGAGACAAGGAATTCCATTCCTTCGATTTCAACGGGACGTCGTTGCAAATCATGGAAGTCCGACATTGGCCCGCTGGGTGTGTACTAATAGTGAAGCATTCATGTCTTCTTTTAAGGCCATGCATGAATGCAAAATCTTCGACATGAATGAATGTGATGCTCTGAATCGAATAAAACAGATGCAGTACTGAATTTACGAGGAGTGTACCCATCACAAGAGCAGGCTGGTCTTGAGCTTCGCTCGATTCAACGTGGTTGGCCCGAGCTTGCCCATAAGACTTGCCGGTGTTGTTGCGGTTCGGTGTTTCCACGGCCACCGCTTTGGAAGGGCCACCTGATTCGGTTCTGTTGCATTCTCTAGCACGGTGCCTCGCTGTCCGCACCAAGCATAAGCCATTATTGGGAGAGGAACAGAGCTTGGGGTGGCGGAGCTGGAAGCTTCGCTGCTTAGTTGTAGGCGCACGAGGTGTAGCATAGTTCGCTTGAAGCGATGCATTGGGCTGGTACATGCTATTGGGAATCCATATCTTGCGCTTCGCGAGGACGGGCCCAAGATGAGCCGGTGTCACAGTTGCGCTGTTAGAGCTCTGGTATTCCTGCAGACCAGTTTCGACATTGATAGCTTTGTTCACCAAGGTGGCGAAATCAGCAAAGTCGTGCACTAGAAGTGCGAGCTTGATGTCGCCTTGAAGTCCGTCACGAACTTCTCTTGTCTGCGGCATCGCTTGCAATATCCTCTTCAAGATAGCGAGACAAGTCCAAGAACTCTCGCCGATAGGCTTCAACAGTCTTGTTGCCTTGGGTGAGGTTATGAACTCACGCTTCTTCCGTCCATGACCCTTGAGGAATGAAGCGGGCGCGAAGGCAGCTCGAAGTCCGCCAGTGATGAGTGTCCCAACTGGCAGAGTACGACGGTGGCTGTCCCACCATTGAGCTGCGGGTCCCTTCAGAAGAAGGAAGCAAAGGTGACATAGTGGCGGGGGCTACATTAGCGACTCCATCTCATAGGTGATGTCACGGAGCCGATCATCGACATCCGATGGCTGAGTTGAGCTGCGGTATACGCCGGGTTCAGCGATGAATTCCTGCAGAGTTGTTCCGCTTTGGGTGCTGGTTCATATTGGGGCGAGGCTGAGCCATCATGTTCTCCATGAACTGGCGATTCATCTCGAGCTGTTGGATCATACCAGCCATGTACTCAAAGCGGTGGTGGAAGGTTGGCACCACGACCACGACTGCTGGCCTAACCATCCTGCTATTAAATAACAGGGTAGTTCAAGATTTGAGAAGATAAGCAAGAGACAAGAATCATTCATGATGAAACACGATAATGAAAGCAACATGATGGGAACTACATAGTAGTTGGCATATCTTACAAAAGGAATCATGCATAGAGTTCGATACATAGAGTCCAAAGACATAGACTACTACATCATAGGCGGCACGCAGCTCATGGCGAATACATCAAACACTAACAAGCAAGTCTACATCAGTCCCACGCGGCATCTGCTGGAGGTAGCTGTAGCTTTGAAAGCTGGTAGTCGGCGGTGGATAGTCCTCCACGCTGGTGACACGAGGGCCGCGGATACTCGGTGCTGAATCCGGCGCCCGTGTGGCGTGAAAGGGCCAAGTCGCGGAGAGTAGCCTCCCACGCCCGCCAACCAACTCCCGGGCATCACGGTCTGGCGGGTAGATCGCAGAACGCGCAGCTCTCCGGAACGGACAAAGGGTGCATCAGCGTCGAGCACGGTAGAGGTGCCGACGGTGATGTACAACTCGTGGCGAAGAGCTCGGTTAGCTCGATCCAGCCCATCGCGATGCGTAACAAAGTTCGATGGTGGAAGGCTCTCGGTGACAATGGTGTAGGCAGCAGTGTAGTAACCTCCTCACCAACATCGACGCGATAGCAATGTGCCCAAGGGGAGGTGTCCAACTCTCGATACTCTGCGAAGACGTGTCGCAAAGCATAAGCAGATCGTGGACTGCCATATCGATGGTCACTCCAACACCATGTGCGGTGTGCGGCCAGACAAGAGTGGACTCATACTCCCGAGAGTAGAGGTGGACGATGGCGCGGCATCGCTCTGGTTGTAGTCCCGGTACTCCTCATAGACGGTGTACTCGGGTGCCGATAACCCGATAGGTCATCATCTCGGCTAGCACCGCAGTGATCCCGAGGCACCAATGGCCGTCGTGTGGCACGACCTGCCTCGTGGGTTCCATCTGAAAACAAAGACGCTTTCAAAGGAGTCAATGACGGGGTGGAAATTGTTCAAATACAATTCCAAAAACAACTAAGGCTATATCCATCTTCGGGTGAATGCGGTCACGGATCCTAGTGATAGTTAGTAAAATCGTTTAACCCGAGTAGAAGAGAGTTCAGCCCCGAGTAAAGGTCGAGGAGTAAAAGATCCTAATACCACCCGATGGCGGCGTGGGCCGTAAGGCACACAGCCAAGTTAGTAAAAGTTTTGCAATGTCTAGACTCGACTTGGCCAAGGAGTGTGGAAGGGGATTCCTCAGCAATGGCTCGATACCAACTTGACGCCCTTCGATTCAATCGTAGACACTAATCATGCACGCAAATGTGTACGATCAAGATCAAGGACTCACGGAAGATATCACAACACAACTCTACAAATAAAATAAGTCATACAAGCATCATAATACAAGCCGGGGCCTCGAGGGCTCGAATACAAGTGCTCGATCATAGACGAGTCGTGGAAGCAACAATATCTGAGTACGCACATAAGTTAAACAAGGTGCCATAAGATGGCTAGCACAAACCGGGATACAGATCGAAGAGGACAGGCCTCCGCCTCGATCCTCCTAGGTCACTCCCAGGTCGCCGCCGGGCCGCTGCACGTAGTAGTAGGCGCCCCGAGTAGTAGTCGCCGAGGCGGTGGCGTCGATCTGGGCTCCATCGTCGATAGCAGCAATCGAGTAGAGATAGGGAAAAAGGGGAACAAGGCAACCGTGAGTACTCATCCAAAGTACTACAAGCAAGGAGCTACACTACATATGCATGGATATATGTGTAAAGGCCATATCAGTGGACTGAACTGCAGAAATGCCAGAAAAGAGAGAAGGCCTAGTCCTATCGAAGACTAGCATCTTCCGGAAACCACCATCTTGCAGCAAACAAGAGGGAGTAGAGTAACATAACTTAAAGTAGCATTAGTGTTATCAACCTCGGCCAGAGATCCTTTCTCGACTCCCTGCGAGAAAGAAATCCCAGAGCCATACTATCCAGTTATCATCACAATCCAAAGCTCATATCCATGTCTCATCTCAAGTAACCAGTTCTAGTTGTATCGATCGATACAACTCCAAGCGTCCGCTATCGTAGGACAGGCTATCGATAGATGTTTTCTTCCTGCAGGGTGCACCAACTTACCCACCACGCCGCTTAACTCCGCGGACACACTTTCCGTGGTCATGCCCGCCTCGCCAAACAATACGCCGCAACCCGACCTAGGCTTAATAGAGAGGCCAAGACGCGGACTAAACCTATGCCCCGTGGGTCATGGGCCATCTCCCGGAACTCCTGACGCTATGCGGGCGGCCGGAAGCAGACCTAGCCTAACAGCGCTCCAGTCCAATCCGGCGCGCCGCTCCGACGCCGACGCCTAATAAGCTTCGGTGATGTATACGACGAGAACGCCCATACTTAGCCCACGTGATGGTTAGTGCTATCGGGCGAGAGGCCCTCGGATCAAATATCCAAATCGTAGTGGATTAGGAACGCGGTAACAAGCGAGACTCACGAAGATGTGACCCGTTGCCCGCCTCGAGGACTTGCGGCAAGGGCTAGGAATGCCCGCCACGCCAATAATTATCTCGCGGCACCCTCCAGTCAACCCGCTCCACATCACTGCAATTAAGCGCTGGTACCCCTCGTGGTCGACCCGCCTTTCCAAGTAACAAAGGGTAAAAGTCCAAGTAACCGTGAGTCCAAACATCAAGGGAAAACACGAGGAATCACCCCGTGTATTCCACTCAATGTAGTCATCAAGGTGAACATAAGAGGATTCACCCTCGAGGTCCACACTTGAGGGGTTGCACGACGAGTCGATCGAAGTGGTTAAAGAGGAAATCACCCTCGATGACCACAACCGGATAACTATACTACGTGGTTAATATCGAGGTGTCAGAGGTTTCACCCTCGGTACTCGATAGTAACCTAGTAGTGTCGAGCAACTAAGGGAAGTGATGTGCGGTGTCGGGCCTGGTCTTCGATCCCGCTGATCGGGTCTTCAATGATGAAGCAGGGCAACAAGGACAAGGTGGGGGTCACCGATGGGTCTCTAACCAACCTATACTAAGCAGTTTAGGATAAGGGTAGGTAACAAAGCAAAGTTACAATAAACAAAGCTATGCAATGTAATAGGAGCAACAATAACAGAGTAAAAAATCTAGTGCAAGCAATAAGAGAATGGAATGGGCGATATCGGGATGATCAAAGGGGGCTTGCCTGGTTGCTCGGCAAGAGAGAGGATCGTCAAGACAGTAGTCGAACCGCCACCGCAGCGTGGCGGTCTCGTAGTCTCACCAAGAGAAGAGGGGAAGAAACAATGAATACACGATAACAGATGCATAACGATGCATGACATGCCAAGAAGCGAAGCTAGGCGTGTCCTAACGTGGTAAGAGGGTACCGGTTTAGGGGGAAGCATCCGAAGTTATCCGGCCCGGACGCTCATTATCATGATGAACCGGAGGAGAAAGTTTGCAGGTTCAATAGGTTAGAGACGTGCGGTGGACGAACGGATCGCGTATCCGAATCGCCTCGCCGCTCGAGCAACTTTCATGTTGAAATTATTTTAATCCGGATTACGGATTAAAAGTTATGAATTATAAAAGGTTTTATTAATTTCGGAATTTTAATTAATTCGAAAAAGCATTTATGACATCAAGATGAGGTCATGCCGACGTTATCACCAACAGGTTGACTAAGTCAACCCCGCCAGTGGGTCCCACATGTCATTCACTAAGCCTAATTAACCTAATCGGGATTAATTAAACTTAGTTAATTAAGTTAACTAATGATTAGTATTAATTAATCCAGGATTAATTAGTTTAATTAATTACCCAATTAATTAGCTAATGATTAGGTTTAACTAATCCAGAATTAATTAGATTAATTAATTATTCAATTAATTAATTAATTAGTTATTTAGTTAATTAGTTTAATTCATTTTAATTCATTTTTCGCTTCGCTTAATTAAAACATTCATTTAATCGTTTTTGGGGTGGGGCCCCTAGTCGGCTATTACGTGGCAAAACAGCGCGGCGCCGCTGGGTGGCGGTGCCACCGATTCGGCACGACCCGCCCGGGTCGGGCGGCGACCACCGGGCGGACCGGGCGCTGGTAGGCAGGTGGCCGGGCCGAGAGCCACGGCCACGCCCACGGGCGAGCGACGCCGGTGAGGGGGGCGACGGGAGGCCGGTTGAGGGCTCGGGCGAGGGGGGATCGGGGGTTCGGTCTCAGGCGGCGGAGAGCGCCGAACGGGGAGGAGGGAGCGCGGGCTCGGGCTGCGACAACGTCGCCGACGAGGTCGCCGACGGGGGAGGAGAAGGAAGGGGGAGAGGGAGGGCACGGTGGCCGGGGCGAGCCGGGCCGTCGAGGCCTCGGGGTCGGATCCGGCATGGGCGAGCGAGGAGGGGAACGGGAGGGGCGGCTGGAGCAGGGGAGCCGGAGGGGACCGGAGGGGGAGCGCTGGCTGGCGGGCACGGCCGAGCCGGACGCCGACGAGGGAGAGGGAGGAGGCTCGGGCCTCACCGGGTTCATGGGGTCTCGGGCGCGTCGTGGTGTAGGTCGAGGTGGGCGTCGGGGACGAGCGGGCGACGGGAGCAGGCCGGCGGAGGGAGGAGTCCGGCGAGGTCAGGCGTCCGGCGCCGAGGCCGAGCCGGACAGCGCCGCGGGCGGGCTCCTGGGGGCTCATGAGGGAGGGAGGGGGCCCCGGCGTGGAGGAGGAGGGGAGGAGGAGGCGGGGGCCGGGCGGGGGGGGGGACGGCGGCGGGGGGATCGCCGACGGGAGGCTGTCGGTGGCGCCTGCCCGATCCAGATCGGGTCGGGAGGGGGGCGAGGGAGGCGCGAGGGGGAGGGAAGGGCGGTTGGGAACTAGGGTTCCCTCGGGTGGGTAAGGGAGAGGGGAGTGGCCTACTGGGCGGCCCTGGTGGCCCAGCTGGGGCTGGCCCAGGGGAGAGGAGATGGGCCAAGGGGGAGTGGGGGGGGGCGGCTGGTGGGCGGTGGGGGTTTATCCTCCCAGATTTATTTTTTTATTTTTAACAGATTCAAACCACGATTAGTTAAATAATGTAACCGGGGGGTTTCTTGTTGCAAAACCATCCGGCGTTACAAATCTCCTCCATTACAAGAAATCTCGTCCCAGATTTAGGAGGTAGAAGGAAAGAGGGCGGATATTCATCTCGTAGACGATCCTCGCGTTCCTGTGTGGCTTCATCTTCGAGTGATTCACCATCGGACTTTGAGGAATTTGATCGCCTTTCGACGTGTGCGGCGTTCAGCTTGGTCGAGAATGCGGACCGGATGCTCTTTATAGGAGAGGTCCTGTTGCAATTCGAGCACTTCATGGTCCATCGCCGGATTGGGTCCTTGAAGCAGCGTCGGAGTTGGGACACGTGGAACACATCGTGAACTCCGAGAAAGGTTCGACGGAAGCTCCAGCTTGATAAGCCACTTTTCCACGCCTTTCGGAATAGTGAAAGGGCCAATATAGCGAGGAGCTAGCTTGCCCTTGATTCCGGCGCGTGAGCACCCTTCATTGGTGTAACGCGAAGATAGGCCTTTTCGCCAAAGTTGATAGACCATGTCTTTGTGATGACGGTCATAATTACTCTTTTGACGCGATCGAGCAGTCTTGAGATTCTCGCGAATAATGCGGACTTGTTCTTCGCATGTTGGATAATATCCGGACCAAGAGTGGACGCTCCCGCTTCACCAGTTCGGAGGGGTTCGCACTTTCGTCCATATAACACTTCAAGGGGGCCATCTTCGCACTAGCTTGAAAGCTATTATTATAAGAGAACTCAGCATACGGGAGAGATTCCTCCCATTTCTTGCGAATGAGACGACACAAGCTCAAGCATGTCTTCGAGAATTTGGTTGACACGCTCAACTTGCCCTTGAGATCATGGATGAAAAGCAATCTCGAAAGATAAATGAGTCCCCATAGCTTCTTGAAAACTTGCCCGTAATCTTGAAGTGAATAAGCTGCCACGGTCCGAACCGATAACCAAAGTGGAATACCGTGAAGTGAAACAATTCTCGACATATAGAGCGTTGCAAGCTGGCTAGCGGATCGCTTTTTGACCGCCGAAAATGTGCAACTTTAGAAAGCCGGTCAATGACGACAAGAATAGCATCATTACCTTTCTGCGATTTGGGAAACCCAAAGGACGAAGTCCATTTCAACATGGTCCCATTTCCATTCGGGAATAGAGATAGGCTGCAGAGTTCCAAAGCAGGCCTTTGATGTTCTGCTTTGATACGACGGCAAACGCCACACTCGTAAACATAGCGAGCAATGTCCTCGCTTCATATTAGACCACCGTAATCTCTCGATTTAATGTCTTGATACATCTTTGTACTGCCAGGTGGATACATAGAGGCGATCATGAGCTTCTTGCATAACCTTCCGGTCATATCCAGGTTGTCCTTCTTGCAAGGCACCACTAGGCGGCCTTTGAAGTACAAGGCGCCATCATCGGCAATAGTGAAGGATGAGGGATTTCCTTTCCGACGCCTTGTTTAAGCTTGTAGACCTCGAGTCGATCCTGCATTGTCTTTATGGTGCCCAAGAGATCGGGTTCAACAGCCAGGTAAAGAGGGATCCTCGGGAACAACACGGAGATTCATCTTGCGGAACTCCGGAGGAGGGGAGCGAAAAACCGGAGGAACAATATGGAGGTTCACCTGCTGAATTCTTCAACAAGTGAGGGCTGAACTTTGTGAACTCAAGGTGGTTGCAGAAGACTTATGCTCAAAGCATCAGCCATCACATTAGCCTTGCTCGGCGATAGGAAATTCCCAAATCAAAGTTCTGCAATCCTCCATCCATCTCTGTTGGAGGTTCAGGTCTGGCTGAGTAAACAGATACTTCAGACTTTGGTGGTCGGTGTAGATCTCGCAACGATTACGAGAAGGTAATGTCGCCATCGCTTTAGCGCATGAATGACAGCAGACAAGTTCGAGGTCGTGAACTGGGTAGTTCTCCTCGTGAGGGCGCAATCGCCGAGAGGCATAAGCAACCACTTTGCGCTCTTGCATTAGGACACCGCCTAATCCTTGACGAGAAGCGTCGCGATAAATGACGAAGTCCTTCTTAGTATCGGAGGAGCTAGCATCGGGCGGTTGTCGACTTTGTCTTTGAGTTCCCGAAACTTTCCCGACACTTATCTCGCCCATTGAACTTGACGCCTTTATGCAATAGATTAGTCAGAGGCCTGGCAATCTTGGAGAAGTTCTCGACGAATCGACGGCAATAGCTGGCGAGACCGAGAAAACTTCTGACTTGCTTAACGTTCTTCGGGGGAGTCCAATCGAGAATAGCCTGAACTCGTTCAGGGTTGACGGCAATACCATCCTTAGAAATGACATGCCCAAGATAGGTTACTTCGGGAAGCCAGAATTCACATTTGGAGAACTTGGCATAGAGTTGATGCTCTCGTAGCTTTTCCAAAGACAAGACTAAGATGTTCAAGATGTTCTTCTTCATTCTTGGAATAGATCAGATATCATCCAGATAAACCACGATTTAACTTGTCGAGGTAATCCATGAATATATAGTTCATCAAAGCAGAGAAGGTGGCTGGAGCATTGGTTGCCGAAGACATGACGGTGTACTCGTATGAACCATAACGAGTCACAAATGCGGTCTTGGGGATATCCTCCTCACGAACACGGATCTGGTGGTAACCCAACCTCAAGTCGAGTTTCGAGAACACCGACGAACCAGCCGCTTGATCATAAAGATCATTGATCCGAGGAAGAGGATACTTATTCGAATGGTAGCTTGATTTATAGGACGGTAGTCTTGAACCAATCGGTTTGTCCCATCCTTCTTCTTGACAAAGAGAGAAGGTGCTCCCCAAGGAGAGCAACTTGGGCGGATGAAACCACTTTGAAGAGATTTGTCGATTTCCTCCTTTAGCTCAAGGAGTTCATGCGGCGGCATCTTGTAGGGACGCTTGGCTATAGGAGTGGTGCCTGGTTTCAAGTCGATGACGAATTCGACAGCCCTAGCAGGGGGAATCCCTGGAAGTTCTTCAGGAAAGACGTCTTGGAAATCGCAAACGACAGGAATGTTTTCAATTCCCTCGAGGGGTGCGGCGTTCAATGCATTCAATGCATAGAGCCTTGCCTCGCATTTTGAACCGCATTTAGCATTGTAGCTACGATTTCATCAGAAGGGTGCAGCAGATGGACGGTCTTAGTGGCGCAAACGATTGTCGCCGTATGCGCTTTCAACCAATCCATCCCCAAAATGAGGTCAATGCTACAAGACTTTAGCACGATAGGAGAGACAAGGAATTCCATTCCTTCGATTTCAACGGGGACGTCGTTGCAAATCATGGAAGTCCGACATTGGCCCGCGGGGGTGTGTACTAATAGTGAAGCATTCATGTCTTCGCTTAAGGCCATGCATGAATGCAAAATCTTCGACATGAATGAATGTGATGCTCTGAATCGAATAAAACAGATGCAGTACTGAATTTACGAGGAGTGTACCCATCACATGAGCAGTGCTGGTCCCGAGCTTCGCTCGATTCAACGTGGTTGGCCCGAGCTTGCCCATAAGACTTGCCGTGTTGTTGCGGTTCGGTGTTTCCACGGCCACCTTTGGAAGGGCCACTGTTTCGGTTCTCGTTGCATTCTCTAGCACGGTGCCCTCGCTGTCCGCACCAAGCATAAGCCATTATTGGGAGGGGACAGAGCTTGGGGTGGCGGAGCTGGAAGCTTCGCTGCTTAGTTGTAGGCGCACGAGGTGTAGCATAGTTCGCTTGAAGCGTATGCATTGGGCTGGTACATGCTATTGGGAATCCATATCTTGCGCTTCTGCGAGGACGGGCCCAAGATGAGCCGGTGTCACAGTTGCGCTGTTAGAGCTCGTATTCCTGCGCACCAGTTTCGACATTGATAGCTTTGTTCACCAAGGTGGCGAAATCAGCAAAGTCGTGCACTAGAAGTGCGAGCTTGATGTCGCCTTGAAGTCCGCCACGGAACTTCTCTTGTCTGCGTGCATCGGTTGCAATATCCTCTTGAAGATAGCGAGACAAGTCCAAGAACTCTGTTGATAGGCTTCAACAGTCTTGTTGCCTTGGGTGAGGTTATGAACTCACGCTTCTTCCGTCCATGACCCTTGAGGAATGAAGCGGCGCGAAGGCAGCCTAGAAGTCCGCCAGTGATGAGTGTCCCAACCGGCAGAGTACGACGGTGGCTGTCCCACCATTGAGCTGGGGTCCTTCAGAAGAAGGAAGCAAAGGTGACATAGTCAGGGGGGCTATATTAGCGCACTCCATCTCATAGGTGATGTCACGGAGCCACCATCGACATCCAATGGCTGAGTTGAGCTGCGGTATACGCCGGGTTTGGCGTATGAATTCTGCAGAGTTGTTCCGCTTGGGTGCTGGTTCATATTGGGGCGAGGCTGAGCCATCATGTTCTCCATGAACTGGCGATTCATCTCGAGCTGTTGGATCATACCAGCCATGTACTCAAAGCGGTGGTGGAAGGTTGGCACCACGACCACGACCTGCTGGCCTAACCATCCCGCTATTAAATAACAGGGTAGTTCAAATTTGAGAAGATAAGCAAGAGACAAGAATCATTCATGATGAAACACGATAATGAAAGCAGATGATGGGAACTACATAGTAGTTGGCATATCTTACAAAAGGAATCATGCATAGAGTTCGATACATAGAGTCCAAAGACATAGACTACTACATCATAGGCGGCACGCAGCTCATGGCGAATACATCAAACACTAACAAGCAAGTCTACATCAGCCCCACGCTGCATCGCGGAGGTAGTCAGTAGCCCAAAGTCTGGTAGTGCGGCAAAGGATAGTCCTCCACGCCGGTGACACGAGGGCCGCGGATACTCAGTGCTGAATCCGACGCCCGTGGCGTGAAAGGGCCAAGCGCGGAGAGTAGCCTCCCACGCCCGCCAACCAACTCCCCGGGCATCACGGTCTGGCGGGTAGATCGCAGAACGCGCAGCTCTCCGAACGGACAAAGGGTGCATCAGCGTCGAGCACGGTAGAGGTGCCGACGGGTGATGTACAACTCGTGGCGAAGAGCTCGGTTAGCTCGATCCAGCCCATCGCGATGCGTAACAAAGTTCGATGGTGGAAGGGCTCTCTGGTGACGATGGTGTAGGCAGCAGTGTAGTAACCTCCTCACCAACATCGACGCGATAGCAATGTGCTCGAAGGGGAGGTGTCCAACTCGATACTCGCGAAGACGTGTCGGCAGCATAAGCAGATCGTGGACTGCCATATCGATGGTCACTCCAACACCATGTGCGGTGTGCAGACAAGAGTGGACTCATACTCCGAGTAGAGGTGGACGATGGCGCGCATCTCTCTGGTTGTAGTCCCGGTACTCCTCATAGACGGTGTACTGGGTGCCAGCGATAACCCAGATAGGTCATCATCTCGCTAGCACCGCAGTGATCCCGAGGCACCAATGGCCGTCGTGTGGAGCACGACCTGCCTCGTGGGTTCCATCTGAAAACAAAGACGCTTCAAAGGAGTCAATGACAGGGTGGAAATTGTTCAAATACAATTCCCAAAAACAACTAAGGCTATATCCATCTTCGGGGTGAACGCGGTCACGGGATCCTAGTGATAGTTAGTAAAATCGCTTAACCCGAGTAGAAGAGAGTTCAGAGCCCCAGAGTAAAGGTCGAGGAGTAAAAGATCCTAATACCACCCGATGGCGACGTGGGCCCGTAAGGCACACAGCCAAGTTAGTAAAAGTTTTACAATGTCTAGACTCGACTTCGGCCAAGGAGTGTGGAAGGGGGATTCCTACAGCAATGGCTCGATACCAACTCAGACGCCCTCGATTCAATCGTACACTAATCATGCACGCAAATGTGTACGATCAAGATCAAGGACTCACGGAAGATATCACAACACAACTCTACAAATAAAATAAGTCATACAAGCATCATAATACAAGCCGAGGGCCTCGAGGGCTCGAATACAAGTGCTCGATCATAGACGAGTCAGCGGAAGCAACAATATCTGAGTACGACATAAGTTAAACAAGGTGCCATAAGATGGCTAGCACAAACCGGGATACAGATCGAAGAGGACAGGCCTCCGCCTCGGGATCCTCCTAGGTCACTCCCCGCCGCCGTGGCTGCACGTAGTAGTAGGCGCCCGAGTAGTAGTCGCCGTGGCGGTGGCGTCTCGATCCCGGCTCCATCGTCGATAGCAGCAACCGAGTAGAGATAGGGAAAAGGGGAACAAGGCAACCGTGAGTACTCATCCAAAGTACTACGCAAGCAAGGAGCTACACTACATATGCATGGATATATGTGTAAAGGCCATATCAAGGACTGAATGCAGAAATGCCGTAAAAGAGAGAAGGCCTAGTCCTATCGAAGACTAGCATCTTCCGAAACCACCATCTTGCAGCAAAACAAGAGGGAGTAGAGTAACATAACTTAAAGTAGCATTAGTGTTATCAACCTCGGCCGAGATCCTTTCTCGACTCCTGCGAGAAAGAAATCCCGAAGCCATACTATCCGATTATCATCACAATCCAAAGCTCATATCCATGTCTCATCTCAAGTAACCAGTTCTAGTTGTATCGATCGGGATACAACTCCAGCGTCCGCTATCGTAGGGACAGGCTATCGATAGATGTTTTCTTCCTGCAGGGTGCACCAACTTACCCACCACGCCGCTTAACTCCGCCGACACACTTTCTGTGGTCATGCCCGCCTCGGCCAAACAATACGCCGCAACCCGACCTAGGCTTAATAGAGAGGCCAGACGCCGGACTAAACCTATGCCCCGGGGTCATGGGCCATCTCCCGAACTCCTCAAGACGCTATGAGGGCGGCCGAAGCGCAGACCTAGCCTAACAGCGCTCCAGTCCAATCCGGCAAGCCTCCCGACGCCGACGCCTAATAAGCTTCGCTGATGTATACTGACGCAGAACGCCCATACTTAGCCCACGTGATGGTTAGTGCTATCGGGCGAGGCCCCTCGGATCAAATATCCAAATCGTAGTGGATTAGGAACGCGGTAACAAGCGAGACTCACGAAAGATGTGACCCGTTGCCCGCCTCGAGGACTTGCGGCAAGGGCTAGGAATGCCCGCCACGCCTCGTAATTATCTCGCGGGCACCCTCCAGTCAACCCGTCTCCACATCACTCGCAATTAAGCACGCTGGTACCCCTCGTGGACGACCGCCTTTCCAAGTAACAATGGTAAAAGTCCAAGTAACCGTGAGTCCAAACATCAAGGGAAAACACGAGGAATCACCCCTGTATTCCACTCAATGTAGTCATCAAGGTGAACATAAGAGGATTCACCCTCGAGGTCCACACTTGAGGGGTCGCACGACGAGTCGTGTCGGAAGTGGTTAAAGAGGAAATCACCCTCGATGACCACAACCGGATAACTATACTACAGGTTAATATCGAGGTGTGCAGAGAGGTTTCACCCTCGGTACTCGATAGTAACCTAGTAGTGTCGAGCAACTAAGGGAAGTGATGTGCGGTGTCGGGGCTGGTCTTGATCCCGTTGGTCGGGTCTTCAATGATGAAGCAGGCAACAAGGACAAGGTGGGGGTCACCGATGGGTCTCTAACCAACCTATACTAAGCGGTTTAGGATAAGGGGTAGGTAACAAAGCAGGTTACAATAAACAGGCTATGCAATGTAATAGGAGCAACAATAACAGATAGCAAAAATCTAGTGCAAGCAATAAGAGAATGGAATGGGCGATATCGGGATGATCAAAAGGGGGCTTGCCTGGTTGCTCGGCAAGAGAGAGGATCGTCAAGACCTTGTAGTCGAACTGCCACCGCAGTGGCGTCGGTCTCAGAGTCTACCAAGAGAAGAGGGGAAGAAACAATGAATACACGATAACAGATGCATAACGATGCATGACATGCCAAGAAGCGAAGCTAGGCGTGTCCTAACGTGGTAAGAGGGTACTTGGTTTAGGGGAAGCATCCGAAGTTATCCGGCCCGGACGTCTGTCATCTGAGATGAACCGGAGGAGAAAGTTTGCGGTTCAATAGGTTAGAGACGTGCGGTGGACGAACGGATCGCGATCCGAATCGCCTCGCCGCTTACGAGCAACTTTCATGTTGAAATTATTTTAATCCGGATTACGGATTAAAAGTTATGAATTATAAAAGGTTTTATTAATTTCTGGAATTTTAATTAATTCCGAAAAAGCATTTATGACATCAGCATGAGGTCATGCTGACGTCATCAGCCAACAGGGTTGACTAAGTCAACCCTGCCAGGTGGGTCCCACATGTCATTCACTAAGCCTAATTAACCTAATCAGGGTTAATTAAACTTAGTTAATTAAGTTAACTAATGATTAGTATTAATTAATCCAGGATTAATTAGTTTAATTAATTACCCAATTAATTAGCTAATGATTCGGTTTAACTAATCCAGAATTAATTAGATTAATTAATTATTCAATTAATTAATTAATTAGTTATTTAGTTAATTAGTTTAATTCATTTTAATTCATTTTTCGCTTCGCTTAATTAAAACATTCATTTAATCGCTTTTTGGGGTGGGGCCCCTAGTCGGCGACATCGGCAACAAGCAGGCGCTGGCGCCATGGGGGTGCCGCCCGATTCGGCACGAACCTGCCTGGCCGGGCGGGCGACCACCGGGCGGACTGGCGCTGGCGGCAAGTGGCCGAAGTTAGCACTGGCCACGGCCAGCGACGCCGGTGAGGGGGGACGGAGGCCGTTCATGGGCTCGGGCGAAGAGGGATCGGGGGTTCATCTGTCGGCGCGAGGAGAGCGCCGAACGGGGAGGAGGGAGGGGGCTCGGGGGCTGCAGATAACGTCGCCGACGAGGTCGCCGACGGGAGGAGAAGGAAGGGGAGAGGAGGGCACGGTGGCCGGGCGAGCCGGGCCGCCGAGGCCTCGGGGTCGGATCCGCATGGGCGAGCGAGGAGGAAACGGGAGGGGCGCGGCTTGAGCCGGGGAGCCGGAGGGGACCGGAGGGGAGCCTGGCTGGCAGGGCACGGCCGGGCCGGACGCCGACGAGGGAGAGGGAGGAGGCTCGGGGCCTCACCGGGTTCATGGGTCTCGGCGCGTCGTGGTGTAGGTCGAGGTGGGCGTCGGGACGAGCGGGCGACGGGAGCAGGCCGGCGGAGGGAGGAGTCCGCGAGGTCCAGGCGTCAGGCGCCGAGGCCGAGCCGGACCATGGCCATGTCGCCCAGGCTCGGTGGGGGGGGGAGGAGGGAGGGCGTCCCGGCGGTGTGGAGGAGGAGGAGGAGCGAGGGGCGGGGCCGGCGGGGGGGGCGGCGAGGGGATCGCCGACGGGAGGTGTCGGTGGCGCCCTGCCCCGATCCAGATCGGGTCGGGGGAGGGGGCGAGGGAGGCGCGAGGGGGGAGAGTGGGGGGCGGTTGGGGAACTAGGGTTCCCCTCGGGGTGGGTAAGGGAGAGGGGGGAGTGGCCGGCTGGGCCGGCCTGGTGGCCCAGTGGGGCTGGCCAGGGGGAGAGGAGATGGGCCAAGGGGGTGGGGGGGGCGGCTGGCTGGGCCGGTGGGGGTTTATCCCCCTCCCAGATTTTTATTATTATTTTAACAGATTCAAACCACGATTAGTTAAATAACAAAACCGTGGGGGTTTATGTTGCAAAACCATCCGGCGTTACAATCGGCGGCCCTTCCTCTTCTCTCTTATGGCCCATCAAGGCCCATAGACCTCCGGGGGTTCAGTAACCCGGTGTTCGAGAACTTCTGTTTTCATCCGGAACCTTCCAAGTCCAAACATAGGCTTCCAATATATCAATCTTTATGTCTCGACCATTTCGAGACTCCTCGTCATGTCCGTGATCAAATCCGGACTCAAACAACCTTCGGTACATCAATACTTATAAACTCATAATGAACTGTCATCGAAGCGTTAAGCGTGCGGACCCTACGGGTTCGAGAACTATGTAGACATGACCTAGAACCATTCTCGGTCAATAACCAATAGCGGAACCTGGATGCCCATATTGGTTCCTACATATTCTCGAAGATCTTTATCGGTCAAACCGCATAACGATATCGTTGTTCCCTTTGTCATCGGTATGTTACTTACCCGAGATTCGATCGTCGGTATCCAATACCTAGTTCAATCTCGCTACCGGTAAGTCTCTTTACTCGCTCCGTAATACATCATCTCACAACTAACTCATTAGTTGCAATGCTTGCAAGGCTTATGTGATGTGTATTACCGAGAAGGCCCAGAGATACCTCTCCGACAATCGGAGTGACAAAACCTAATCTCGATTCATGCCAACTCAACATATACTTTTGGAGACACCAGAGAGTACCTTTATAATCACCCATTACGTTGTGACGTTTGGTAGCACACAAAGTGTTCCTCCGTAAATGGGAGTTGCATAATCTCATAGTTGCAGGAACTTTGTATAAGTCATGAAGAAAGCATAAGCAACATACTAAACGATCAAGTGCTAAGCTAACGAAATGGGTCATGTCAATCACATCATTCTCCTAATGATGCGATCCCATTAATCAAATGACAACACATGTCTATGGTTAGGAAACATAACCATCTTGATCAATGAGCTAGTCTTGTAGAGGCATACTAGTGACTATCTGTTTGTCTATGTATTCACACATGTATTATGTTTCCTGTTAATACAATTCTAGCATGAATAATAAACATTTATCATGATATAAGGAAATAAATAATAACTTTATTATTGCCTCTAGGGCATATTTCCTTGAGCCTCCCACTTGCACTAGAGTCAATAATCTAGATTACACAAGAATGATTCTAACACCCATGGAGTCTCGGTGTTGATCATGTTTTGCTCGTGGAAGAGGCTTAGTCAACGGGTCTGCAACATTCAGATCCGTATGTATTTTGCAAATCTCTATGTCTCCCACTTGGACTTGGTCCCGAATGGAATTGAAGCGTCTCTTGATATGCTTGGTCCTCTTGTGAAATCTGGATTCCTTTGCCAAGGCAATTGCACCAAGATTGTCACGAAGATCTTCATTGGTCCCGATGCACTAGGTATGACACCTAGATCGGATATGAACTCTTTCATCCAGACTCCTTCATTTGCTGCTTCGAAGCAGCTATGTATTCCGCTTCACATGTAGATCCCGCCACGACGCTTTGTTTAGAACTCGCACCAACCGACAGCTCCACCGTTTAATAAAAATACGATCCGGTTTGCGATTTAGAATCGTCCGGATCGATGTCAAAGCTTGCATCGACGTAACCATTTATGACTAGCTCTTTGTCACCTCCATATACGAGAAACATATCCTTAGTCCTTTTCGGTATTTCAGGATGTTCTTGACCGCTGTCCGATGATCCACTCTGGATTACTTTGGTACCTACCGCCAAGCTTACTGCTAAGCATACGTCGGTCCGGTACACAGCATTGCATACATGATAGAGCCTATGGCTGAAGCATAGGAACATTCTTCATTTTCTCTCTATCTTCTGCTTTGTGGTCGGGCATTGAGTCTCACTCAATCTCACACCTTGTAATGGTAAAAAACCTTTCTTTGCTGATCCATTTTGAACTTCTTCAAAACTTTATCAAGGTATGTGCTTTGTGAAAGTCCAATTAAGCGTCTTGATCTATCTCTATAGATCTTGATGCCCAATATGTAAGCAGCTTCACCGAGGTCTTTCATTGAAAAACTTTTATTCAAGTATCCTTTTATGCTATCCAGAAATTCTATATCATTTCCAATCAACAATATGTCGTCCACATATAATATCGTAAATGCTACTGAGCTCCCACTCACTTTCTTGTAAATACAAAGCTTCTCAAAAGTCTCAGATAAAACCATATGCTTTGATCACACTATCAAAGCGTTTATTCCAACTCCGAGAGGCTTGCACTGCACCATAAATTGATCGTTGGAGCTTGCACACTTTGTTAGCACCCTTTGGATCAACAAAACCTTCTGGTTGCATCATATACAACTCTTCTTCTAGAAATCCATTCAAGAATGCAGTTTTTACATCCATTTGCCAAATTTCATAATCATAAAATGCGGCAATTGCTAACATGATTCGACAGACTTAAGCATCGCTTCGGTGAGAAAGTCTCATCGTAGTCAACCCCTTGAACTTGTCGAAAACCTTTTGCAACAAGTCGAGCTTTGTAGACGATTACATTACCATCGGCGCAGTCTTCTTCTTAAAGATCCATTTATTCTCAATAGCTTGCCGATCATCGGCAAGTCTACCAAAGTCCATACTTTGTTCTCATACATGGATCCCATCTCAGATTTCTTGGCTTCAAGCCATTTTGCGAATCTGGGCTCACCATCGCTTCTTCATAGTTCGTAGGTTCACCATGATCTAGTAGCATGACTTCCGAATAGGATTACCGTACCACTCTGGTGCGGATTTTATTCTGGTTGATCTCTGATTCAAAGTGACAACTTGATCTGAAGTTTCATGATCATTATCATTATCTTCCTCGCTAACTGGTGTAGTTATTACGAAACTGATTTCGTGATGAACTACTTTCCAATAAGGGAGCTGGTACTATTACCTCATCAAGTTCCACTTTCCTCCCACTCACTTTTTTCGAGAGAAACTCCTTCTCTAGAAAGGATCCATTCTTAGCAACGAATGTCTTGCCTTCGGATCTGTGATAGAAGGTATACCCAATTGTCTCCTTTGGGTATCCTATGAAGACACATTTTTCCGATTTGGGTTCAAGCTTATCAGGTTGAAGTTTTTCACATAAGCATCGCAACCCCAAACTTTCGAAGCGACAACTTTGGTTTCTTGCTAAACCATAGTTCATAAGGCGTCGTCTCAACGGATTTTGACGGTGTCCTATTTAACGTGAATGCGGCCGTCTCTAAAGCATAACCCCAAAGCGATAGCGGTAAATCGAAATAGACATCATAGATCGCACCATATCTAGTAAAGTACGATTCGACGTTCGGACACACCATTACTGTTGTGGTGTTCCCGGTGGCGTGAGTTGCGAAACTATTCCGCATTGCTTCAAATGTAGACCAAACTCGTAACTCAAATATTCTCCTCCACGATCAGATCGTAGAAACTTTATTTTCTTGTTACGATGATTTTCAACTTCACTCTGAAATTCTTTGAACTTTTCAAATGTTTCAGATTTATGTTTCATCAAGTAGATATACCCGTATCCGCTTAAATCATCTGTGAAGGTGAGAAAATAACGATATCCGCCACGAGCTTCAACATTCATCGAACCACACACATCTCAGTATGTATGATTTCCAACAAGTCTGTTGCTCTCTCCATACAACCGGAGAACGGTGTTTTAGTCATCTTGCCCATGAGGCACGGTTCGCAAGTACCAAGTGATTCATAATCAAGTGATTCCAAAAGTCCATCTGTATGGAGTTTCTTCATGCGTTTTACACGATATGACTTAAACGGCAAGGCCACAAATAAGTTGCACTATCATTATCAACTCTGCATCTTTTGGCTTCGACATTATGAATATGTGTATCACTACTCGTCGAGATTCAACAAGAATAGACCATTCTTCAAGGGCGCATGACCATAAAAGATATTACTCATATAAATAGAACAACCATTATTCTCTGATTTAAATGAATAACCGTCTCGCATCAAACAAGATCCAGATATAATGTTCATGCTCAACGCGGCACCAAATAACAATTATTTAGGTCTAAAACTAATCCCGAAGGTAGATGTAGAGGTAGCGTGCCGACCGCGATCACATTGACTTTGGAACCATTTCCCACGCGCGATCGTCACCTCGTCCTTTGCGCTGCTCGTCTATTCCGTAGTCCCTGCTTGAGTTGCAAATATTAGCAATGAAACCAGATCAAATACCAGTGCTACTACGAGCTCTAGTAAGGTACACATCAATAACATGTATATCACATATACCTTTGTTCACCTTGCCATCCTTCTTATCCGCCAAATACTTGGGGCAGTTCCGCTTCCGAGGTCCATCGCTTGCAGTAAAACACTCGCTTCAGTTTAGGTCCAGACTTGGGTTTCTTCTCTTGATCAGCAACTTTCTTGCTGTTCTTTTTGAAGTTTCCTTCTTCTTCCCTTTGCCCTTTTCTTGAAACTAGTGGTCTTGTTGACCATCAACACTTGATGCTCTTTCTTGATTTCTACCTCCATGCTTTTAGCATTGCGAAGAGCTCGTGAATTGTCTTAGTCATTCCTTGCATATTATAGTTCATCACGAAGCTCTTGTAGCTTGGTGGCGATGATTGGAGAATTCTCAATGACACTATCATCCGGAAGATTAACTCCCAGCTGAATTAAGTGATTATTATACCCACATTTTGAGTATGTGCTCACCGACGAACTATTCTCCTCCATCTTGCAGCTATAGAACTTATTGGAGACTTCATATCTCTCAATCCGGCATTTGCTTGAAATATTAACTTCAACTCTGGAACATCTCATATGCTCCATGACGCTCAAAACGTCGTTGAAGACCCGGTTCTAAGCCGTAAAGCATGGCACACTGAACTATAGAGTAGTCATCGACTTTGCTTTGCCAGACGTTCACAACTTCGGTGCAGCTCTGCAGCAGTTCTGGCACCCAGCGGTGCTTCGGGACGTAATTCTTCCGTGCAGCAATGAGGATAATCCTCAAATTACGGACCCAGTCCGTGTAATTGCTACCATCATCTTTCAACTTTGCTTTCTCAAGGAACGATTAAAATTCAACGGAACAACAAAGACGAGCCATCTATCTACAAAGAAACATAGACAAGCAAAATACTATCGGTACTAAGTTCATGATAAATTTAAGTTTAATTAATCATATTAAAAACTCCCACTTAGACAGACATCTCTAGTCATCTAAGTGATTACGTGATCCAAATCAACTAAACCATGTCCGATCATCACGTGAGATGGAGTAGTTTCAATGGTGAACATCACTATGTTAATCATATCTACTATATGATTCACGCCGACCTTCGGTCTCCGTGTTCCGAGGCCATATCTGCATATGCTAGGCTCGCCAAGTTTAACTCGAGTATTCTGCGTGTGCAAAACTGGCTTGCACCGTTGTAGGTGGACGAGAACTTATCACACCCGATCATCACGTGGTGTCCGGGTACTACTGAACTTTTAGCAACGGTGCATACTCGGAGAACACTTCTTGATAATTTTAGTGAGAGATCATCTTATAATGCTACCGTCAATCAAAGCAAGATAAGATGCATAAAGGATAAACATCACATGCAATCAATATAAGTGATATGATATGGTCATCATCATCTTGTGCTTGTGATCTCCATCGCCAAGCACCGCCATGATCACCATCATCACCGCGCGACACCTTGATCTCCATCGTAGCATCGTTGTCGTCTCGCCACTATTGCTTCTACGACTATCGCTACTACTTAGTGATAAAGTAAAGCAATTACATGGCGTTGCATTTCATACAATAAAGCGACAACCATATGGCTCTGCCAGATTGCCGATAACTCGTTACAAAACATGATCATCTCATACAATAAAATATAGCATCACGTCTTGACCACATCACATCACAACATGCCCTGCAAAAACAAGTTAGACGTCCTCTACTTTGTTGTTGCATGTTTTACGTGGCTGCTACGGGCTGAGCAAGAACCGTTCTTACCTCGCGCATCAAAACCACAACGATAGTTTGTCAAGTTGGTGCTGTTTTAACCTTCGCAAGGACCGGGCGTAGCCACACTCGGTTCAACTAAAGTGAGAGAGAGACACCGCCGGTCACCTTTAAGCAACGAGTGCTCGGAGCGGTGAAACCAGTCTCGCGTAGCGCGTCTGTAATGTCGGTCCGGCCGCTTCATCTCACAATACCGCCAACCAAAGTATGACATGCTGGTAAGCAAGATGACTTATATCGCCCACAACTCACTTGTGTTCTACTCGTGCACATGACATCAACGCTTAAAACCAGGCTCGGATGCCATTTGTTGGGGAACGAGTAATTTCAAAAATTTCCTCGCATTACGTGACCATGGTGATGGCATAGCAACGAGAGAGAGAGTGTCTGTCCACGCACCCTCGTGAGACCGGAAGCGGAAGCGTTATAACAACGCTGTTGATGTAGTCGAACGCCTTCACGATCCGACCGATCCAAGCACCGAACGTCGGCACCTCCGTGTTCAAAGACACGCTCAGCTCGATGACGATCCCGGACTCCGATCCAGCAAAGTGTCGGGGATGAGTTTCACAAGACGACGGCGTGGTGGCGATGATGATGCTCCACCGACGCAGGGCTTCGCTTAAGCTCCGCGACGATATGACTTCTCCGGCGCAGGCTTCGCCTAGGCTCATGACGATATGACCGAAGTGGAATATGGTGGAAGGGGCACCGCACACGGCTAAGGAACGATCCGTAGATCAACTTGTGTGTCATGGGGTGCCCCTGCCCCATATATAAAGGAGCCAAGGGGGTGCGGCCAGCCCTAGGGGAGGCGCTGGAGGAGTCCTACTCCCACCGAGTAGGACTCCCCCCCTAGTTGGATTAGGATTGGAGGAGGGGAAGAGGAAGGGCGCCGCCTCTCCTGTCCTATTCGGACTAGAGGGGAGGGGCGCGCGCCTGCCTGGCCGCCCTTCCTCTTCTCTCTTATGGCCCATCAAGGCCCATAGACCTCCCGGGGTTCCGTAACCCCGGTGTTCCGATAACTTCCTGCTTTCATCCGAACCTTTCCAAGTCCAAACATAGGCTTCCAATATATCAATCTTTATGTCTCGACCATTTCGAGACTCCTCGTCATGTCCGTGATCAAATCCGGACTCGAACAACCTTCGTACATCAATACTTATAAACTCATAATGAACTCATCATCGAAACGTTAGCGTGCGGACCCTACGGTTCGAGAACTATGTAGACATGACCTAGAACCATTCTCGGTCAATAACCAATAGCGGAACCTGGATGCCCATATTGGTTCCTACATATTCTACGAAGATCTTTATCGGTCAAACCGCATAGCGATATACGTTGTTCCTTTGTCATCGGTATGTTACTTACCCGAGATTCGATCGTCGGTATCCAATACCTAGTTCAATCTCGTTATCGTAAGTCTCTTTACTCGTTCGTAATACATCATCTCACAACTAACTCATTAGTTGCAATGCTTGCAAGGCTTATGTGATGTGTATTACCGAGAAGGCCCAGAGATACCTCTCCGACAATCGGAGTGACAAAACCTAATCTCGATTCATGCCAACTCAACATATACTTTTGGAGACACCTGTAGAGTACCTTTATAATCACCCGATTACGCTGTGACGCTTTGGTAGCACACAAAGTGTTCCTCCGTAAACGGAGTTGCATAATCTCATAGTTGCAGGAACTTTGTATAAGTCATGAAGAAAGCATAAGCAACATACTAAACGATCAATTGCTAAGCTAACGAAATGGGTCATGTCAATCACATCATTCTCCTAATGATGTGATCCCATTAATCAAATGACAACACATGTCTATGGTTAGGAAACATAACCATCTTCGATCAATGAGCTAGTCTTGTAGAGGCATACTAGTGACTATCTGTTTGTCTATGTATTCACACATGTATTATGTTTCCGGTTAATACAATTCTAGCATGAATAATAAACATTTATCATGATATAAGGAAATAAATAATAACTTTATTATTGCCTCTAGGGCATATTTCCTTCAGCTCAACAGTGCCTCCCTGCCCCTGTTCTTCGGCAGCAACAGTCTCCCTTATGCGGTAATAAATCTCAAGCCATGCCCTTTTCCTTTACATGAATAACAAACCTTTGTTTACATCCTGCCTGGTATGTGTGGTGCGCTGCTGGTGTGCGATTGCTGGCTGTGCTGCTATGTGTGGGTCCCTCTAGTTGTTTGGCTTCCACAAAATGTCAACATGTTTCATATTTCCACTAACAATTCCACATTGTCATATAACGATTTACCTGCATCTTGGTCTCCTCAATATGCACTACCGAAGCACTTGATAATCCTTAATTCACCTTGTCGATGCCTTGCTTTTGTATTTGTTTTGCATGATTATATGGATGAGTTTGGTGGCATGAGTGTACGCTATTGAAGCTTTCCCATTAATCTATTGTTTCTCAGGTTTGTGCATTCCAAGCCTGCCTTAGGACACCCCTTGTGATAGTATGCCTAAGATAAGACAAACTGTGTCGAATATACTGAAGGGTGGGTGCTTATTGAACCCATAACCCGTGAGCTGGATGGCAAAATTAGAGAAGGTATGCATGTCATTAAGCATGCCATCTATCGCTGTGACCTTTTTAGATGTCCATTGATATTTCATACTACAAGATGAGTACTAACATGATCTGCACACACAGCTTGAAAACGATACACATGACGGAAGAAAAGTGCTGCACACTCTGCTAATTTTCCGCATTTCTCATCCAAGAAGCCGTTACATATTACGTATAAGGATCTTTTCTATAGAAGAAGGAAGGATATATCAAAGGAGCTGTATGATCATTTCTACCAGGGTTATGCAGACCGTAATCTGATTGCAAAGTGGAAAAAGGATCAAGAGAAGCATAGTAAGATAATAAAGGTTGTTTGCAGAATGTGAGTCTGACATCATAGTTTTCCATCAAGGTGAGTAATTTCAGCCAGCTCCCTAGGGTCTAATATAAGATACATTATAGCGATACTTTAGCATATAATGTAGTACTCCCTCCGTTCCTAAATATAAGTCTTTGTAAAGATTACACTATGGACCACATACGGATGTATATAGATGCATTTAGAGTTTATGTTCACTCATTTTGCTCCGTATGTACTCCATAGTGAAATCTCTACAAAGACTCATATTTAGGAACGGAGGGAGTATATGGATAATACATAAGAATGCAGTACAAGGGCATTTTAACCTTGGGTCATGGCCAGGGGTGTATGTGCTACAATTTGCTCATCACTAAGTAGTGTTGTTTCTGCCTGTTTCTTTTCACGGGCTTCACGACGTCTTTTAAGAATACCATCTCTATTGCGTGCATAATACTCTTTGTTCCTCTGCCTCTTTAATTCTTTAGGGTCTGTATAAATAAGTACTGCAAGTTAGCACACAAGCAAGAGCAAAAACAGTAGCAGAAAGTAGGATCTGGTCGATGATAGTCACGCAATGATTGGTTGTTGCTTGTATCCTGAAATGGGGTGCTTGGGTCTGTATAATACATAGCGCAAGTCAGAACGCAAGTAACAGCAGAAACAGTAGAACAGAGTAGGAAGTGGTTGCTGATAGTTATTCAATGTTTGGTTGTTGCTTATATCTTGAAATGGGGTGCGCGGCCCCGCACGATTGGGAGACGACATGCCGTCGCCTTCATGTGAATATTCATGTCATCAAATTATTAGAAGCATGTATATTGTGCATATAATCATGAACATCAACATCAGAAGCAAGTTTTCTATTACTGACTGGCAGGAGATAAGCAATATTTGTTTTGTCTGTGTAAAAATACTACACTATCCTTTTTGTCGATATATTCTGTGTCAACAGAGTTGTACAACAGGTTGCATGTTTCAGTCAGTTAGAAGATTGCAATAGCCGAAACACTAACCATTTTCCACATAGAAATCAGTAATTAGAGATGTAAATTGAATCATTCTGCTCTAGACTTGTGCGATGTATCTTTCCTATGCCCTAGGTATGGTAGAATGGTGTGCACTTGCACGGCATGTAATGTTTGATCTGTTCTATAAAGATAGGCAATGGAGTATAACTGTTCTGAAAATTGTAATCTTGAGTGCAGGGAAGAATCACAACTGGTCCAGGGGCCGTGCAGGGCGGGGGTGGGGGCGGTCGCGCGGGTGCAGGGCGGGCTCCTGGGCACTGGAGATCTGGCGGACTTCTGCCACGCTGCGAGGGAACAGGGCAGCCTCCTGGGCGCCCGCTACGTTGATCCTGCAGGGAGGCGGCTGGGCGGTGGAGTGGCGCGAGGTCGTCGTGCGGGAGAAGATGATGTTGGTGTGATGGTGACGAAGGCAGGGAGGCTCCTGGGAGATTGGGCGAGGGGAATCAATTCCTTCCTTTAGTCTGCGATTCGATTTGCGTGATTGTTGGGGGACGCGGGACCGGTAGTTGGAGGGAAGGCTTGTGGGATGGTGGAGCACGGTCAGTCATTGTAAATTTGCAAGTCCACACCATAAATATATTAGATGAATGATGGCTGTTAGATGCAGATTCGTGGGACCAATCCTGCGGTGGTGAATGAGTCCTCCGGTCTGCAGGGGTAATCGCGGGATGCACTTAAGAAAGTTTATGTTGGATTGTTTAATAGTAGTAGAGATGCCCGTATGTTGCAACGGAAGAAAACAAATCGCATGCCCTTACCCAATAAGCATGACCCAAGCCCCTCACAGTGTCGCTTATCTTTTTCTCGTTCTGGTCGACGGTGGTCGCAATGTTCACCTAATCAGAGCGCGTCCGAACATGATCAATTTTAAGGTGATGAGCTCGGCCACCAGCTATACCAGTGCAAGGGAATGTTTAAGACACTATTTACTATAATCACGCCGGGTTGGATGCGACCGAAGCCCTCGGTGAGCTACTCTGTGCTTCTGGTCCATACACCATCCGTCATAAGGATTGACCATAATTAGAAGCAAGAAATCACTACCAGGAATTTTCTCAACATAATAAATACACCTTTAATTTAAGAACAGAATCCCCGGCCACAATACGCTATCTTCTGCCGACCACTCCACAGCTACAAATTAAGTCCATCTGCATACCATATAGCGAGAGGAGGGGTTTGAATGAAGTGGGGATCTCACCTTGGATACCACATTGTCACCTCGACCATGTCCGCCTCATAAAGCTTGCGTTTCGCTACGTAGTAAATGACAGTCGCCATAAACCAAAGTTTGCCGAGTTAAGGAAGTTCCATATGAACTAAATATAAGCTTAATTTAATCTGTACTCGATATGTGTTGTGAAAAGAGAGGAAGCATGTCTGCTCTAGTTTCAGTCTGCATCTCACAAGAAACATGTGATAAATCATTCACTAAAAACAGGGTATAACGTGCACTAAGAATAACCCTGTGAATAATCTGAAAATTAACACACTACATAACCTATCGAAGCATTTGAAGTCCTGGAAAAAATTATTACCCTGTGTCCCGGCCCATGCAGTTGGCGCCCAATAACAAATGCTAGATCCAGTTCACTTGATATTATTGCCAATGTATCCGATGTAATCCACACCCAGCCTGTGCAAACAGAAACAAAGATCACAGAAGGGAAGCATATCAAATATCCAGATAATACGAACTGAAATATCACCAACTACAAATGATTCTTGGAGGAACGTGTAACGCGTTTGTAAATAATTCCGAATGAAATATGACTTATTATTAATGAAATTAGAACAAATGTTCAAGTATCTTGTGTCCTAAACAAAAGAACAAGCTGCATGTTGACTTTGTCCTTCTGTTGCAGGCCCTTCATGTGTAGTCTGGTGTTGATCTTGTACAACCGAAGTGCAGTATGCACAATTGGGCGTTTTTATTATTTTTCCTCTACTCCGTGAGCCCTTTGTAGCCTCTGAATCTCAAATCTCAATACAACAGCCGAACAACTGCTACTTTCTGTCAGAAAAAAGAAAGAAAATAAAATCAATGTTGCGATTCAAAATGCGATGTTTCAGTAATTTCCCAACTACCATCGATTGCCTCTGTGATGTTCTTGCCGTACCCATATCATCTTGCCGGACGTCCGGACAACCTGTAATAACAACACCACATCAAACGCAACAACAAATTGAAGTTCAGTTCAGTGTTGGTACTGAGCACAATGCTATCGCGGGGTCCAACGGGCCTGCAGCCATCGGCTGACGAGCTTCTTGTCGGGCCCATGTGGCTTCTACGCCGCCGCACTCTGCTTACGATAACCACCCCAGCCGCTCGCCTGCAACGTCACCACCCTCACCGAGTTCAATTACCTCACGATCAATATGGGACTCGGGGGTAGCCGGGTAGGTGACAGACCACTCGCATGCAACCACCGGCCGTCCGGCCCATATTCGCCCCTTGCTCCAATCGCCAGGTAGGGGAGTAGGATAGGCCGGGTGAAGGACAACACCACGTGCACGCCAAGAACCAGGATGCTTAGGCCATCTCCGATGCGGCAGTAGAACCTCCTTGGGCGCGGCTTCCAGGTTTATCGCGTGGAAACTTTTGAACGCGGCTTGTTTGGATGGTAGAAATAGATCGATTCCCTGCTCCGCTCTGAGTCGTAGACGAATCAAATTTGTTTAGACGAATCTGCTTTGGTAAGAGTCCTACGCGTGCGGGAGTGGGGCGGACGACCAAACGTTTGAAACTCTCCAAAACAAAACGTGACGAACATACTAGCAAAAAGGCCCGTGCGTTGCAACGGGAGAGAAAATTGACATGTTCATCAAAATATCCACAAGCATGATATGATAGCATTGGACGACATACAATTTGTTGTAACACAGATTGACCTCGCAACGATATGCGTCTGACTTTACATCAATGTCGGTCGTCCTTGCCGTGTTTATGTGGTCGGCTTTGCGATGTCGTACTTTCGACTTAAAATACCACCAATCGTTCTTGTAGGTTATGCATAGTCGGCTCGTCCTTCTGACTTAAAATACCACCAACCGTCCTTGTAGGGTATGCATAGTCGGCTTTGCAACCCGATAGTCCAACTTTTCTAGTGAAAAAGAATAGCGGCAAGTCGGCAACTGATGTTGCATTGGCGTGCTTCAGCTAGATGCATATATAGGTCGTTCGGCCTAGGAACGCCGTGTCCCGCTTGCAGCAGCATCGACCATGCTTGCAGTGTCATGTACTATTCTGGTTGCAGCAATGACATTCGATCAATCGGATAATTTTTCAAAGAAAAAAATGTAAATTTGGTTGCAAAAAAGAAAAATTCTTGTATTTCCGTTCTTTTATAATGCGCCAAATGCTATGCTGGCTCTCCTACGGTCGTCCCAATGTGGGGCATGAGTCTCCGCACGCTTTCTTCTCTCGTTAGTAAATCTTTAATTTCGATGCAAAAAAGAAGTAAATCTCTAATTAAATAGAGCCATGCAAAGCACGAGCATCCCTCTTCTTCTCTCTTTGAACGTCCCTTTTTCACTGCCATAAACAAAATCAAGAATACCAATCTAATCCTCATCCCGCCCATACGCGACGAACCTCGCTTCGGGGAGGTCGGTCGCCGGTCGCTGCTGGTCATGTACGTACGTGTCCTGGCAGCTGCGATCCCTGTGGTGATGCTTTCATGGTAACACATCGGAGGCATAAATCCAGACGGCCGACTCTCACCAAATCAATCCCTTTTATATAGGAATCAATTTCTCTTAATTTCCCCAGCCATGCACAAAGCGCGTTCCTCCCCGCTTTATTCTCTTAATTACGGACTACTCCCTCCTTTTCGGTTTATAGGGCTTATCTCAAAATTTTAGTTTTTCCATTTTACAAGGCTCAATTTGGTTGTTTCCCATCACATGTTCAGATTTCAATGTGCATTAAATCATTGCATGCAAGTATTAAGAGAAAATTGACCAATGCATGTAATTTATGCATGCATGCATTGCAATTAATGCATTGGTAAACATACTTTTTTTTAAAAAACAAGAGCATTAATTGGGTGCTTTTGCAAACTACAAAAAGTATTCCACCACTCATCATATATCTTGGTTGGTGAGATTTTTGAATTGAGCCTTATAAACCGGAAAGGAGGGAGTATTAGGTAAAGAGCCTTGTTTTGCAACAGATGCTGGCTCAACTGGTTGCGGACTTCTCTCCCACATGGGAGGCTGTGAGTTCGAAACTCACACAAGCGCCTAATTTTTGGCTGCTCCCCAATAAGGCCCAGGTTGGCCCATGCAGGACAGTCGGACGAAATTCAACCCAATTACTAAAAAACAAATTAATAGCGGGGGTCAATTACTAAAAAGCACATGAATAGTACCACCTCAGATAATATGAGCTCCCCAATAAGGCCCATGTTGGCCCATGCAGGACAGTCGGACGAAATTCAGCCCAATTACTAAAAAACAAATTAATAGCGGAGGTCAATTACTAAAAAGCACATGAATAGTACCACCTCGGATAATATGAGCGAAAAAACTGAAAGCGCAAATTCATGGGAAGAAGCGTATTGTGACGGTGAACCCACGGAGTCAATCCGTGCTTTATTATTAGGGATAGACTAGAAAAGAGGCCGTGCGTTGCAACGGGTACAAAATTGAATTTGACAATTCATATGGTATTTGACAGTTTACCTCCCGTGGTGCAGTATTGAACTATAGCACCCAATCAGTCGGCTTCTGCCTCGACTTACCTTTCCTTTGGTGTAAAATTGCTGGGCATTCGGCAGCCATGCTACTATTAAGATGCAACACTCATCTTTGAAAAACAAATAAAAAATGGTACCCCCTCCTATCTAAAATAAAATAAGTGTCGCAGTTTTAAACTGGGTTTAGTTCAAGTCTGTGATACTTATTATGGATCGGAGGTGGTATTACTCAGATATGATACTATTAAGCTGACATATAAAGTTTTCACCATATATGAACCACAAAAATACATATGCAGGAGGAACATTAGTCTACTTCCTTGAAACTTCCTTGAACATTCGTCGAACATCATTCGACATGCTAATGCTGCTAGCCACACCCTTGATTGTATAAGACGGGTGCAACAGTGAACTGTGTGTTGGCTTTGAAACTTCCCCGAAGAGATAGTAGCATAGTTAAGTCTAAATGTAATCATCTCGTTTGATTAATGAAAGTTCCTTCTCCCGCAAAAAAAAGGAACTGCAAAAATACAAAAATACATTATTGATCAAGCTGATTAGTCATGGTATAAATACATACCACTCATTGTAGATAACATTGAGAAATTATTCAAATTTTATTGTTGGATTTGGATCGAAATAAACTTAACTTAGGTCTGAAAACTAAACAAACTTCCTTCTAAGTGTGAAATTATCTGCGCATACTCATACATGCTCAGTGGAAGCAAACCTTTTTGCAATAATGATATACTATCACATAGTATCTATATCTAGATCTCTAAATCGTTGAAAAACACATGTACATATATTATTGGCTCTAAATAATGCAGCGACAAATATATTTTCTTCGGATAGACCTTGAGTTTTTTATGGAGACGATGACAAGCATGAGTAATTGTGGATATAAATTGTGAAGATGTGGCACTAATAGAAAATAAAAAGTATCTTGAAGTCTAATTCAGTTTAGTTAATGTCAATACTGTATCTAGCTATTTGCTTCATGCACATAATGACATATGCATAGGGACGCACCTGAGGACGTTACGTGCTCGAAGTTGTTAGTATTTTATCTCGGTCCGCCTGCAGTAATCATCCGTACATGCATCTAGCTGCTTGCCTTCAGTTGATAAGCATGCATCCAGCTAATCGTCATCCGGTGCCCTGATCACCCAGATATTACTTGTGGCGTTGGTTATAGCGGCGGCAGCCGCGGTGCTTCAATGTGATAAAGCCATCTTTCCTGGAGTTTCCAGTCAAGGAAGACGACATGGTGATTTGTGAGTACAGTATGGGCGGAGGGCGGCGCGGGAACGATGCAGGCGCTCGACGACGAACGGTAGCCAGAGCAGCGGAACAGTGGTGGATCAGGTTTTTCAGGATCATGATCTCGTGGTTGTATGCATTGGTTTTCTAGTTCCCATATGGACGTATTGTTGGCCGTCAGAAGGACCAATTGATGAACCAACTGAACGAGCAACTTCGGCCAATGGCGTTTGATCGATCTCAAAGTCTCAATTGTGTGCTGATCAGACTGTATTATTCACGTACATGAGAAGATAATCAAATCGTTCCTTCTGAATCATGGTTAGCTCCTTGACACGAGCCACCACACCTCAAAGTGGGGCTGCGCGCCTGCGCCGCCGCTGTCTTAGCAGCTCCAATCGACCATGGCTGTCCGCTGGACCGGTGGGTTCTCAAAAGCAGCGATGGCAGCGCCCCCGCGTCCTCGCTAGCTGATGTGCGCGACCGTACTACCGCGGCCTCATAGTCGAGATGAAGTGCCCCGTCGGATCGGCCGTCAACCGGCTCCTTCCGCCTCCAGGGGATCCACCTCCTCCCCTTCTCTCTTTCTTGAATCTTGAGCCGATATTTATGGGAGGGTCAAGGGAAAACTCCAAACTGATCGAGAGTCCGCCCTCGTCTTAGCTCTCTGATTTCTATTTGTTTGTTGGGCTAGGTGGACCAGAATAATGGGATGCCTATGGAAAGCTGACGTACGGACAAGTCAAGACGAACGGACCAACGAAAATTATAAAATTTAGTACTACCTCCGTCCCGGTGTATAAGTCATTCGCGTAGTTCTAGGTTGATAATTTAACTATCTAAATATGTATTATATGTGACAAAAAATATATATTTAAAAAATACATCCGTGTGGAAATCTAGTGGTATACTTTTCATGACATATAACACATATTTAATTCCTTAAATCGATGACCTAGAACTACGCGAATGACTTATACACCCGGACGGAGAAAGTACCACCTTGAATATGTTTTAAAATCAAACTGAAAGCGTAAAATCACGGGAAGAAGCGTATTGTGACAGTGAACCCACGGAGTCAATCCGTGCTTTATTATTAGGGAAAGACTAGCACAAATGCCCGTGCGTTGCAACGAGAGAAAAATGACGGGCTGCTGATGACAAAAATAAAGGGCTGTTGATGACAAAAACGACATACCTATTGAGAGTATGGTTCTTCGGGACGCCGGTTCAGGATATGTGATATTTATTCTGGTCCTCCTAAGTCATAAACTAAATTTAATCATAAGCTCCTAGATTTTCAGTAACATTGTGCATCATATGAGTTGTGATTCATTTAAATCTCGGTGCAAAAATTCAGACCATGCATCCTACCTGTTGTTGCTTCTCAGCTTCAACATCATTTGAGCTAGGCAATTGAGCATTTTTACAATGGTTAGAAAACTACACTAACTAAAGAAATAGCAACGCATTTACAACAGATTGGAAAAAATCTCAGCTTACACATATACTTGCCATGCATTGTGATATGTGCTGAAGTTGCCTGTACCAATTATGAATAAGTGGAGTAGACATTATCCAACATTGAAAGAAACAAGTAAAAAGAACTGTCATAATACCGCACGTCTTCCCCTGCACATGATATACCAATGCAATTGTTCCTTATATGAATGTTGATGCATTTGCGGGTAGATTGTCCTGTGAAAGAACAATCAATCTTTTTTTAGGACTAAATGAAATTTCACCTTGCTAATATTGCAGCTCAAAATCTTACTCTGGTTCTACCTTTTTCTCATTGAGCAATATATCTCAACATATGTTTGAAAAAAAACAAAATATAAGAGGGAGTACTTGTTTAGCTATAATCCTATGCCTCTACTCTTTAACTGCACACATTCCCGTATAACTTGTTGCCATTGTGATTCGGAGCACCCCTACTGCAGGATGGAACCTTCGTATGACAAACACCCCTTTGCTGCGAGCGAGAGCTGTCCGGCATTGCCGTCAGTGAGCTTGTGCATGTCCTCTGCAAGGATGTCCGCGAACAGATCAGACATGCGGTCGTGTGTGAACCGATACAGCAGGTCACAACAGTACCTCTGAATCATTAGTGTCCACCCTCTTGCTCTGGCGTGACACTGCTGCAGCAGCCAATAGCTCCTCGTGGCGCTGCAGATTGGCTGCAATGCGCTTCTCCGCCATGCGATGCACGCGGCGTGGACCACCTTGCGGCATGGCATGCACCCACGGGAAGATAGCGCCACTGGATGGGACAATGCTTCGGAGAGCCCGGCGCACGCGGGGCCGGTGTTGCAGACTCCTCCGGTGTCGTTGACGATGCACGCGTCGAGCGCAAACAACACCATGTGAGTGCAGGAGGGCTGAATGCCTCCCATTAGCAGCAGCAAAGTGAACTTTGAACGGAGGCTAGGACGATTTGCTGTAGCAGCGTGACATGTTGAGCTTCGGGAGGCAGCTAAGCTTGGAGGAAGGCCATGCATGGCTTCCAGGTCTTGCTGGGTGAGTGCTTCTGTGTTTGCCTCCCGAGACTGCAATGAGGGCCGAGTCTCTTATCCAATTCATTCTGATCAATGGATCTAACCCAAACATGGTTTTGCAAAAACAACTTTTAATCCAAACAAAGATTTACAATAAGTTTACTAAAGCTCGTTTTCATATAATTTCTCCTAAAATCCGTTTTCTAAAAACTGAAACTTACCCAAACAACCCCTATAGCAACTCTCAACCGGATGTCACTACAACTGAAAACATGAACGAAGTAACTGGATGACAAATCAGAGGCAGTAACAACTGCCAACCGAAACATATAAAATCAAACATACACCAAAGGGAAACCAGAAAAAATGTAGTACAGTCCCTCATATGCATAAAATCAGACACTATGTGGACACAAGCTCATGAACAGAGCGTCCCAAAATTAAAGAATCAGAATAGTACTTCTGCCATTGTATAAATCCATGTAGTATTAGAAAGAGTGGGATGTGCATGAACCAGTGGCTTGGTTTTGTCGCAGCCGACAGCTGTTGCAGTATCCTTGGACTGTTTTGATGGTTTGAGATGGGCTACAGGTAAGGATGCATCGCAAAAAGTTAATATTGGCTCAGTAGTACAGGAGGCGACATGCAACGGTGGGTCGGTGGCGCATCGGCCAGCAGCAGCGACAGAGGTGGTTGGCTTGCGGCGGGGAACGGCGAGCGGCCGCGCCGGCGTGGGCGGCGAGCAGGCTAAGGTGCGGCCACGGCGGGCGTGGGCGGTGAGCGGGCTGACGTGCGGCGGCGGCGGCGGCGGCTTGGGCGCATACCAGGGTCGAGGAGGAGGCAGATGCGTACGTTTTCTTTTTCAGCGAACCGGTTTTTTCTTTTTCGGTAGGAAATTAATAGAACTGCGGGTTCATTACCAAAAATTATAAGGACTTTTGTGTAAAAATGTCGCGACGGTGAACCCGACAAACTCAATCCGTGCTTTATTATTAGGGAGAGATTAGGGAAAGACTAGCAAAAATGCCCGTGCATTGCAACGGGAGAAAAAAAATATTGTTTATCATCGAAATTAATTGGGTTAGTGTTTATCATCAAAATTAGTTGGGTTAGTGTTTATCACCGAAATTAATTGGGTTTTTTTTTCTTTCACGGAACGCATGTGCTTTACCATAGAACAAACACCAGAGCTGGAGTCCGTCTCGTTCCTTGCGGACTAATGCAAGTGGGTCCAACGAGTCAGGCTTCTTCGTAGAGGCGTGGGCTTTGGCGGACACACTGGCATGCATCACCCATGCATATGTGTTTCATGAGTGTGGCTACGAGCTAGTCGGACATGTCGATTGTGGAAACTGTGAGCCGCTCCTCTCTCCTACAATGCCTCATCGGTTAACAGTATATACACCGTATGTCTTCAGATAATGATCAACAACTCCTTATTTGGGGTAAGAATTTAACCATGGTAAGATCGCCACAATCCTATGATAGCAATCTGGAAGGTGTAGCCCAAACATTCACGTCCTCGATGGTCCGGATACGACTAATGATGAAAAACTGCTAAAATAAGTCTAGGAACTGCAGTGTTATGAATTTAGAAGCGTCACCTCCTCTATGTTGTTATGAATTTAGACGGATTTAATCCAACTTAAACCAAATTCAAGTCCTCCTTTATTTGTACACCATTAGCCATCAGGGATCAACGCCAATTTTACGGTCTCTTTTAAATATAGATTTTCGTTTATTAATTTTTGGCATCCACAATTAAATTTTTATTATGAAGCCGCATTCATGTACTTCGATGGCATCTCCTTCAGGTTTGCACTATCATCAAATGGAAGAGTAGTGGTGCGTTGAATGGGAATTTTTTATAGAGATTTTTTCTAAAATATTCTTTTTCTTTTGCGAGGGTTTTTAAATATTCGAATGCAAGCTATTTTTTGCTATGTTAATTTTTTAGAGAAGATTGGTTGTTTGGTTTGCAAGGTTATATTCCATTCTCTTTCTTGCTTTTTGCATAATTTGGACTTGATCCAAACACAAGCATTTTACGTAGACATCGGATAGGCTCTTTCTTTAAAAAAGAAGCATACGTTGAGAGACCAGAACCACATGCACACCTCTCGTCTGTTCATCAATTTTAAGCTCCCTGCAACAGATTTATTTTACTCGTTGTAGTCATATGGCCGGCCGGCCGCGTGTACGCCTCGTCATTGTAGTGAGGCCACGTTTCAAAGCTCTACAGCCGCCTGCGAGCTTCTTCCTTGCTCTAGCTTTCTTCGCTTGGAGCCGAGCGAGCGGGGCCAGCCTAGCCTTTGTTCGCCCGTTCCGTTCCCTTTCCTTCGCTCCTTTCATGTGCCCCATCTGCACATCTACAAGCTAGCCTGCCGGAGACTGGATTTACACTTCCTTGTTTCTGTTGATCTCCTTCAAGGCCCAACGTGCGTGCATATATGACTTGCTTCCTTTTCTCAGCCTTTTCTTATTGATTCTGAGACAGCTCCTTGGTGACCAGGAAATTGAAAGGCCTATATAAATTAGTAGGATTGGATTTAAGGACGCGAGGTGGGATTAGCACGACGACTTTCCGACTGTCTACTACAACAAGTTGTGCCCGACTCCGGTGATGGAGGGACGATGACGGCGGCGCGTCTTCGGCTCGCTTCAGTGCTGGTAGTTGTCGCTAGGTGGTTTACGGATCTAGATGTGATTTTTATTATTTCTAGTATTCGTTGTATTGCCATGATTGAAGATGAATAGATCGGAAATTTTCTCGCCAAAAAAAAAAGGACGTGAGGTGGGATTGATAATACATGAAACAAACTTTTCTTCTTAGCAAAGCACCGAGCCAGCTCAGTTGGTGCCCCTTTATGTTGGCTAGATTAGTTGGGCCACAGCTCAAGCTGTGTGCGGCTTTCCGTCAGGTAGACTTTGTTCGAGTCTCATCACTCCAGACGGAAGTCCTGCGTGGTCAAAATTTAGTACCACCTCGAATATATTCTAAATTCAGATCGAAAGCGTAAAATCACGGGAAAAAGTGTATTGTGACGATGAATCCATGAAATCAATCCGTGCTTTATTATTAAGGGAAAGACTAGGAAAAGAGCCCGTCCGTTGCAACGGATATACATATTCTATGCTCGTGCTTTTCTACGGAGCGAACACAAATTTTCATGAACCACAACTGGCCGATTTGCTCTCGTAGCTAGCAATTCAGCAATCAGTCCCATCTTCCATCACCGATGCATCCCTCCCCCACTCACCGGTTCCCTCTCATTTACTTTGATCAGTTCCATGCCATCTCTCCTCAATCCCCCCTTCCCTGACCATTTTTTTTTGCATGGTAATACGTGTCTCATTCATATCATAAAGAACAAAGTACGAGTCACGTAAGAACCGACATGACCGCAACCATATGATCAATCTTATTGTCGTCTTTCTTCGCGTGCCTGTGCTTGAGGGGCACGTGATCAGCGCGAAACTCTTGCTACCCACTGATCTACATGCCATTCTTCTCTTTCCTCCTCACAAGGCTGACCACTGCCACCATGGTACGCAACAGGCGGCTACACGGCCGGCCTTCCGATTCACCACCGCGAGCAACATCGGCACACAACTACGCAACAGGCGGCTACACGGCCGACTTTCCATTCACCACGGCGAGCAACATCAACACACAAACTGCAAACTCTCACAGTGGGGCCTCCCTCTCAATTTCTCTATCACAAATTACAAGCAGTGGGAAATAAATCACCCAGACAAATAAAACAAAATTGTGACAGACCCTTGTAGAAACTAACAAAATAAGGAGAGTTGCATACACATATCAGCATAGATGTCATTGTTCGAGTAGGGCGTTTTGGAGCTCGGCCTCCATGGAGGCCGGATTTTTTGAAAAATTCAAAATTCACACTTTTCAATTTCAGAAAAATCTGAAAAAAATCATACAAGTAAACAAGGATGTTATGTGTATGTATGTAAAATTTGAGGATGAAATACCCTAAAATGCGGTCTGTGCAAAAAAGACAAATTCATGGACTTTGAGGATGAATAGTGCATCTACTAAAAAGCCTCAGATTTGTTCTTTTTGTGTAGCACTCATTTTAAGGTGTTTCGTCCTGAAAATTTACACGCACATGCTTTATGTCTCTAAGTATGTGTGTATTTTTTTTCAAAAAATTTTAAAACGTGAAAAAATTGAATTTTCATTAAGTCAAACTCGGGCTCCATGGAGCCCGAGCTCTAAAGAGCATTTTCTTCATTGTTCTACATATATACACTAAATTTGCACTCGAAGAAGAAGCGGTAGAAAGTAAATAAAAATATGATGAAATTGCGCCTGATTCTTAAGTATACGTAACTCTACATATGAGGCATGATCCCTCTACCTCTGTGTAACACCCCGGATTCGATGCGCCAGGTGTCCGTCAGTTATTCGCCGTCGTTGCCATGCCATTTGCTTGCGTGTTGCATTTTGTCATGTCATCATGTGCATTTCATTTTGCATACGTGTTCGTCTCATGCATCCGAGCATTTTCCTCGTTGTCCGTTTTTCAATCCGGCACTCCTATGTCTCCCGGCGCCCCCTTTTGCCTTTTTTCGTGTGCGGGTGTTAAACGGTCTCGGAATGGACCGAGGTTTGTCAAGCGGTCTTGGTATAGCACCGGTAGACCGCCTGTCAAGTTTCGTGCCATTTGAAGTTCGTTTGGTACTCCAACGGTTAACCGGGTAACCGTAAAAGCCTCCTTCTCTTTGCAGCCCAACACCCCTTACAAAGTGGCCCAAAACCCATCTAACTCCCCTCCATGCTCTCGGTCGTTCGATCACGATCGCGTGGCCGAAAACCGCTCCTTATTTGGACTCTCCTACCTCCCAGAATCTATATATACGCCCCTCCCCCTCCATTTTCGGGTCCAAACCCTAATATTTTTCCTCGCCGCCGGACGCTGTCCCGCCGGCGCCGAACACGTCCGCCCGCTCGCCCGTCGAATCGCACGCCGCCACATGTCGCCTCCTGGCTTCCCGCCGCCAGCCCGCGCCAGTTCCAGCGGGCCCGCCTGAGCACATCCAGGCCTGAAGGCCGCCGCCGCCCGCCGCCTCGTCGCCGAGTCCGCCGCCTCCGCCGCCTCCGCCGCCCGGCGGCCTCCGCCGCCTTTTCCTGGTCGCCGCCGCCCGCCTTCGCGCGCCGCCGGTGCGCGCCGCCTCGGCGTCGGCCGACTGCCTCATACTTAAGCTGCCGGCGCCGCTGAGCTCCGCCGGGCGCAGCTCGGCGCCCGCCGCCCAGCGACCTCGCTGGTCCGAGCTGGAGCTCGCGCCGCTCCGCCTCCCGCGCCCGCCGCCGTCACGCCTCTCCGGCCGGATCCGGCGAGATCCGCCCGGAGCGCCCCGTCCCCGCCTCGCCGGACCTCTCCTCGGCCAACTCCGGCGAGCTCTCCGGCGAACCTCGAAGGCCGTGCCAACCGGGACCAGATCCACCAGCTCCTCCATCCAAACACGCCTCCGCCTCGTCCCGGATCCCTCCGTCCCGCTCGTCCTCGTCCCGTTGACTTTTCGGAGTGGTAAAATTCTGCTAAGTCCCCGAATCTGTGACATTATCATGCCATGTTCATCGCATCATATCTCTGCATCCGTAGCTCCGTTTTGGGCGTTTAGCATGTCAAATTGTTCGTCTCAACGAGTAAATCATTTCATTCCATTGAATCATATTCATTTGAGGTCCTCTTGATGCCTGAATCATCATTGTAAGAGTGCATCATAATGTTTTCTGCTGTCTGTTATCAGAACGAGCACATTTGTCATTTTTGCCATGATTGATGTGTGCATCCTATGAGGTTGATGTCTTCATGTGTTTTGAACTATGCCATGTCTTATTTACAGTGAAGTATGCCATGCATTTTTGTGATCAATGTGGTGACTAGCACAAGCATGCAAACTAGGCATCGTGATGTTGCTGATTTTAGTCCCTGTTCTGCTGTTATTTTGATGCCATGTAAACTTGATGCTACAGAGAGATGCATGCATATTTAGAGATACTTCAGTAAGGGTGTTTTGAACATGTGGTTATTTTCTATCCATTCATGCCCTTGGTTGTAATTATGGTGTAGCCTAGCATGTCATTTGAGTGCTCTACTTTTGCTTCAAAATGTTTCCTGGCAGATTGTTTACATGTTATTCAATTTGGCCAAGCTTGTTGTAGTTGATCCGTGCATGCTATGGACTTGTTCTTGCCTTGGTTGGTTACATAAACATGTCTTCTTGATGATGCTATGCTTATCTTGTCATGAAATGACTTGTGGTGAGTGATTCAAGCTTGTTAAGTAGTGTACTTGCTGTTGCTGTTTTGCTAGGCTGAATCTGTTATTTCGTGATGCTATATAAACACGTTGCTACTAATCATTCTATGCATAATATGGAGATGATCACTAAATATGTTTTGTTCTACATGTCATGCTATATCCATCCATGCCCCTGGTTTCATTTATAGCTTGCTGTAGCTTGTTCATATCTTGCTCCAAACTTGCTTCATAATGTTGTTGTCAGCCTGTTAACATTAAGTTCAGTTGTTTTCATGTGTTTTCCTAGTGATCCATGCACCCTATGAACTTGCTATTGCCATTCTTAGCTTCACAAACATGCCTTCTTACTGTTGGTTTCCTTTCCATGCCATGTTTTGCTCTGTGGTGAGTGGTACAAGCTCATCTACATGCCTTCATAATTCTGTTTCTGCCGTGTATGATCTGTAATATAACTTGCTATGTTTACGTGAGTGCCATCATATTTTATGATCCTTTTTAGCTTATGGTCACTAAGGGACTCTTGTTATATGCATTTAGTAGTATTATGCCATGCCTTTGTTTGCCATGTTAAGTTCCTGTCACATGTTGTTTGATAGCTCTAAACATTGCAACCTGATGTTATTTCTGCTTAAGTCTGAAACTGTTATTATTTGCAATCTTGCCATGTGTGTTTGAGCATGTTCTAGTGATTTCTGGAGATAGCTCAGTGTTCATGTTTTTTTTATGCTTTACCTGTACATCATGCCCATGCCTTTTGTTATTATGTTAAGATTCTGTAGCATGTTGTTTTGATGCTTGCAATATGCCTAGTTGCTGTTTTGAACAGCTTGTCCTTTAAATTTGTATAGAGTGCATGTGTTGAACCGTTGCTCCGTTTTGAGTGTGCTCTATATGAAACTTGCTTAGAATTGCATGTAGCTTCATATTATCATGTTGCATCCTTGTTTTGATGTGTTTGTTTGATGTTTGTATGCATTTTGCATCGATGTCATGTTTAACTTGTTTTGCTCATATCTTCTAGGCCGTAGCTCCGAATCTAATGAACTTTATATGTAACTTGACTAGAATTTCGTGTAGATCATCGTGGTGCATCTTAACTTGCTGTTTAACAACTTGAACATAAGGTTTATTCAGATCTGGACCAATTTCGAAATTTGCATATGAGGACTTACCGGAATTGTTATATGTTGTTTCCGGCCTCATTTAAACTTGCTTGATGTGTTGTTCTTGTTTGCATCATCTCTTGCCATGAGTAGCCTCATCTAGATTTATCATGCATCATACTTGGTTGAGCATCATGTCTTGTTCATGTGTGGTGTGTTTACCATGTTGTGTGTTTCTTCTCGATAGTTCCTGTTTCTTGCGATCGTGAGGATTCGTTCGTCTACGCTTGGTTCGTCTTCGTGGCTTCATCTTCTTCATGGACTCGTTCTTCTTCCTTGCGGGATTTCAGGCAAGATGATCGTCACCTTGGATCTCATTACTATCATTGCTATGCTAGTTGCTTCGTTCTTTCGTTATGTTGCGCTACCTATCACTTGCTGCTCAAGCCTCCCAAATTGCCATGAACCTCTAACTCGTTGTCACCTTCCCAGCAAACCGTTGTTTGGCTATGTTACCGCTTTGCTCAGCCCTCTTATAGCGTTGCTAGTTGCAGGTGAAGTTGAAGATTGCTCCATGGTGAACAGGATTATGTTGGGATATCACAATATCTCTTATATTATTAATGCATCTATATACTTGGTAAAGGATGGAAGGCTGGGCCTTATGCCTGGTGTTTTGTTCCACTCTTGCCGCCCTAGTTTCCGTCATATCGGTATTATGTTCCCGGATTTTTGCGTCCCTAACGCGGTTGGGTGATTTATGGGACCCCCTTGACAGTTCGCTTTGAATAAGACTCCTCCAGCAAGGCCCAACATTGGTTTTACCATTTGCCTCACCTAGCCATTTTTCCCTTGGGTTTCCCGAGCCCAAGAGTCATCTTTATTTTAGCCCCCCGGCCAGTGCTCCTTCGAGTGTTGGTCCGAAACGGGCAGATCATGGGGCCACCACGGGCAACTCGAGGGCTGGTTTTACTCGTGAGGCTGACCTATCCGGTGTGCCATGAGAACGAGATATGTGCAGCTCCTATCGGGATTTGTCGGCACATCGGGCGGCTTTGCTGGTCTTGTTTTATTGCTGTCAAAATGTCTTGTAGCCGGGATTCCGAGACTGATCGGGTCTTCCCGGGGAGAAGGAATATCCTTCGTTGATCGCGAGAGCTTATCATGGGCTAAGTTGGGACACCCCTGCAGGTATAAACTTTCGAGAGCCGTGCTGCGGTTATAGGCAGATGGGAATTTGTTAATATCCGGTTGTAGTAAACTTGAAGCAAACTCTTCTAAAATACACCAACCGTAAAGCGAACCGTGAGTGTCTCTTTTCGGGTTGATCGAGAGGAGAACATGGTTCTTGGGTTATGTCGGACGTAAGTAGGAGTTCAGGATCACTTCTTGATCATTACTAGTTGACGACCGCCTTTGTTTCTCTTCTCGCCTCATTTATGTATGTTAGCCACCATATATGCTTAGTCGCTGCTGCAACCTCACCACTTTACCCCTTCCTTTCCCTTTAAGCTTTACTAGTCTTGATACCCATGGTAATGGGATTGCTGAGTCCTCGTGGCTCACAGATTACTACACCAATAGTTGCAGGTACAGGTTATGCGATGATCTTGACGCGAGAGCGGTGTTACTGTTTTGGAGTTCTTCTTCTGCTTCTTCAATCAGGGGATAGGTTCCAGGTCGGCAGCCTGGGCTAGCAGGGTGGATGTCGTTTGAGTTTCTGTTTGTGTTCCATCCGTAGTCGGATGTTGATCTCTTGTATATATTGTATTGTTGTATTCATATGACATTGTATGTCTTGGATGTATCCCCATCTATTATGTAATGTTGATGTAATGATATCCACCTTGCAAAAGCGTTTCAATATGCGTTTCTATCCTTGGTGGGACCTTTGAGTCACTTTAGGATAGTATCGCATATTGGGCGTGACACTCTGCAAGCATAGCAAGAAGAGTAATTAAGTGCTAATTAAAGCTTCATACTGTAGCTTGAGCACAATAGTAATTAAATCCAGTCTAAGCTAGCTTTGTTGGCATATGTGCATTTGCAGAACTATGTAATCCATATAAAAAATACAACATGCAATGGGAGGGACTTGCATTGTATCAGATGCACTGGCACTGTGCATATACATTGCTATGTGTACGATGAAATTAAAAAAATGTGAAGAGAAATAAATAGAATACATATGTAATATATGTAGAAATATTACTGTTTGGGAGCTGCCTCGAGTGTTAGCCAGCGTGCAACTGTTTCCGAACAGGTTGTACTCACCGCCGTGCTTTGGCTCCGCATGAGTGCATGCTCGGGCTGTCAGGCAACTGCTGGAATGCTGGTTTTCGCATCACGGCCCGTCAGCCGCTTGCTGCCGCTGGTGTGCCGGTGCCGAGTCTCAATGCCATTGCCATCTGATGCGCGTCGCCGGCTCTCACCTGCATGCCTCCGCCTCCCGTGCGCTGTCGCGAGCATCACACGTCTGCCTGTAGGAGTCGCTGCACCGCTCCTGACCGTCACCACCATGCACCAACGGCAACCGTGTTCCCGAACAGCCCACGCGCCTTGGCCTACCTGGCCGCGAGCATCGCGTTCTTGGTGTTGGGGAACGTAGTAATTTCAAAAAATTTCCTACGCACACGCAAGATCATGGTGATGGCATAGCAACGAGAGGGGAGAGTATTGTCCACGCACTCGTGAGACCGTGGCGGAAGCGTTATGACAACGCGGTTGATGTAGTCGTACGTCTTCACGATCTGACCGATCCAAGCACCGAACGTACGGCACCTCCGAGTTCAGCACACGTTCAGCTCGATGACGATCCCTGGACTCCGATCCAGCAAAGTGTCGGGATGAGTTCCACAAGACGACGGCGTGGTGACGATGATGATGCTCTATCGCGCAGGGCTTCGCCTAAACTCCGCGACGATATGACCGAGGTGGAATATGGTGGAGGGGGCACCGACACGGCTAAGAGATCCAAGGGATCAATTGTTGTCTCTTTGGTGCTAGCCCTGCCCTCTATTTATATGTTGAGCCCTGGTCGAAACTTGGAGCAAAAGCCTCCTCAAAGTCGGTTTTGCCCGAAAGGCAAGAGTCCCACTGACTCCATGACCAAACGCCACAATCCTTGGCATCCGCCCAGACGCCATGGGCCTCGGCGTCGCCCCAGGCCGACGCCAGATCTCCGCGTTTGGCCCCACGCCTCCGCAAAAACTCCTTTTGCACCGACCTAAAGCCTCATGGGCTTGACCCTTGGCCTAAACATATCATCCAATATATGAATCTTTACGCCTCGACCATTTCGAGACTCCTCGTCATGTCCCTGATCTCATCCGGGACTCAACTCCTTCGGTACATCAAAACATGTAAACTCATAATATAACTCACATCGAAACCTTGCGTGCAAGGACCCTACGGGTTCGAGAACTATGTAGACATGACCGAGAACTATTCTTGGTCAATAACCAATAGCGGAACCTAGATGCCCATATTGGTTCCCACATATTCTACGAAGATCTTTATCGGTCAAACCGCATAACGACATACGTCGTTCCCTTTGTCATCGGTATGTTACTTGCCCGAGATTCGATCGTCGGTATCCAATACCTAGTTCAATCTCGTTACCGACAAGTCTCTTTACTCGTTCCGTAATACATCATCTCGCAACTAACTTATTAGTTGCAATGCTTGCAAGGCTTATATGATGTGTATTACCGAGAAGGCCCAGATACCTCTCCGACAATCGGAGTGACAAAACCTAATCTCAAATACGCCAACCCAACATGTACCTTTGGAGACACCTGTAGTACTCCTTTATAATCACCCGATTCGCTCGACGTTTGGTAGTACCCAAAGTGTTCCTCCGGTAAACGGGAGTTGCATAATCTCATAGTTACTGGAACATGTATAAGTCATGAAGAAAGCAATAGCAATATACTAAACGATCAAGTGCTAGGCTAACGGAATGGGTCATGTCAATCACATCATTCTCCTAATGATGTGATCCCATTAATCAAATAACAACACATGTCTATGGTTAGGAAACATAACCATCTTTGCTTAATGAGCTAGTCAAGTAGAGGCATACTAGTGACTATATGTTTGTCCATGTATTCACACATGTATCATGTTTCCGGTTAATACAATTCTAGCATGAATAATAAACATTTATCATGATATGAGGAAATAAATAATAACTTTATTATTGCCTCTAGGGCATATTTCCTTCAGTCTCCCACTTGCACTAGAGTCAATAATCTAGATTACACAGTAATGATTCTAACATCCATGGAGTCTTGGTGTTGATCATGTTTTGCTCGAGGAAGAGGCTTAGTCAACGGGTCTGCAATATTCAGATCCGTATGTATCTTGCAAATCTCTATGTCTCCCACCTGGACTTGGTCCCGGATGGAATTGAAGCGTCTCTTGATATGCTTGGTTCTCTTGTGAAATCTGGATTCCTTTGCCAATGCAATTGCACCAGTATTGTCACAGAAGATCTTCATTGGTCCCGATGCACTAGGTATGACACCTAGATCGGAAATGAACTCTTTCATCCAGACTCCTTCATTTGCTGCTTCCAAGCAGCTATGTACTCCGCTTCACATGTAGATCCCGCCACGACGCTTTGTTTAGAACTGCACCAACCGACAGCTCCACCGCTTAATAAAAACACGATCCGGTTTGCGATTTAGAATCGTCCGGATCGTGTCAAAGCTTGCATCAACGTAACCATTTACGACTAGATCTTTGTCACCTCCATATCGAGAAACATATCCTTAGTCCTTTTCAGTATTTCAGGATGTTCTTGACCATGTCATGTTGATCCACTCTGGATTACTTTGGTACCTTCCTGCCAAGCTTATTGCTAAGCATACGTGTAACGCCCCGGATTCGATGCGCCAGGTGTCTGCCAGTGATTCGCCGGCATTGCCATGTCATTTGCTTGCGTGTTGCACTTTGCCATGTCATCATATGCATTTCATATCATGTCATTATGTGCATTTCATTTTGCATACGTGTTCGTCTCATGCATCCGAGCATTTTCCCGTTGTCCGCTTTTCCAATCCGGCGCCCTATGTCTCCCGGCCCCCTTTTTACCTCTTTTTTCGTGCGGGTGTCAACGTTCTCGGAATGCCCGAGGTTTGTCAAGCGGCCTTGGTATAGCACCGTGACCGCTGTCAAGTTTCGGATCATTTGGAGGTCGTTTGGTACTCCAACGGTTAACCGGGTAACCGCAAAAGCCTCTTTTGTTGCAGCCCAACACCCCTTTCTAAGTGGCCCAAAACCCACCAATCTCCTCTCCATGCTCTCGGTCGTTCGATCACGATCGTGTGGCCGAAAACCGCACCTCATTTGGACTCTCCTAGCTCCCTCTACCTATATAAACACCTCCCCATCCGAAATTCGCGGTCAAAACCTACCCTAACCCTAGCCCTTCTTCCTCCGCGCGCCGGACACGTCCGCCCGGCGCCGGACGCGTCCAGCCGCCACCTCACCCCGACCAATGGCAATGCGCCACGTCGCCTCCGCCGCCGCTCCCGGCCAACCGGGCGCGCCACCTCAGCCAGCCCTCCTCCTCTCTCTCTCCATAGCCATTGGTTGACCAGGTCTGAGGCCAGCCCGCCCGGCCAGTTGCCGCCGCCTCGCGCCCCGAGCTGGCGCTCCTCCGCCGCCGCCGCGAGGCTCGGCGCCCGCCTCCCTCCGCCCGTCGCCTGGCGACCGCCGCCAGCCTGCCCTCCCTCGCCAGCGTCTTCCTCCATGAGGCACACCATCGCATCCCCTGCGCTGCTGAACTCCTACTGAGCCGGCGCTTCCTCGGCCGGCTGCCTCGCCCTTGCTTGCCGTCGGCGGTCGCCGCCCGCGAGCTCCTCTCCGGCCTCCTCCTCCTTCCCCGCAGCTCCGGCGAGCACACTCCGGCCGCCTCGAAGTCCGAGCCGCCCCGGATCGGATCTGCCTCGGTTGACCTCTTCCCCCCCCTTTTTTTTTTCTCACCAAGTCCCGAGCATTTTTGTAATTTTTGTGCCATTTTCATTGCATTATATCTCTGTCATCGTAGCTCCGTTTTGCGCGTGTAATATGTCAAAATGTTCGTCTCGAAGAGTAGATCATTTCATCTCATTGCATCATTTTCATTTGAGCTCATCTTGATGCCCGAAATGCTGTTGCAAGACTGCTATGTGATGTTAGTTTCTGATTTTTATCAGAACTTGCACTTTTGTTATTTTTGCCATGATTGATGTGTGCATCCTATGGACTTGAGTTCTACATGTGTTTTGAAATATGCCATGTCTTCTTTCCAGTGGTGCTTGCTATGTATTTTTGTGATCTATGTGGTGACTAGCACAAGCATGCAAACTAGGTGTCTTGTCGTTGCTGATTTCAGCCCTGTTTTAGCTGATTTTGATGCCATGTTTACTTGATGATACCGAGAGATCCATGCACATTTTGAGATACTTCAATAAGGATGTTTTGTAAAGCATGTCTTGCTCTATCCATTCATGCCCTTGTTTGCAATTTTGGAGTAGTCTAGCTTGAGTCAATCGAGCTCTATTTTTGCTATCAAATGTTTCCTGGCAGATTGTTTACGTGTTATTCAATTTTGCCAAGCTTGTTGTGGTTGATCCATGTATGATATGTTTTTGTTCTTGCCATGTATGTCTTCTATGTCATGTCTTCTTGATGTATGTATGCTTAGTTTTTCATCTAAGGCTCTGTAGTGAGTGCATTGAGCTTGTAAACATGCCTTCTCGTTATCAGTTTTTGACTTGCCATGTTGCTGAATCTGTTAACGAGACTTTCGATATTGACATGGGTGTTACTATATTTTCTGATCCTTTTTGGCTTATGGTCACTAAAGGACTTTTGTTCTATGCTTTGAGTAGATTCATGCCATGCCTTTGTTTGGCATGATAAGTTCCTGTAACATGTTGTTTCATAGCTCTAAACATTGCAACCTGATGTTATTTCTGCAATGCCTGAAACTGTTATTAGTTGCAATCTTGCCATGTCATTTTGAGCATGTTCTAGTCATTTCTGGAGATAGCTCAGTGCTCATGTTTTGTAATGCTTTACCTGTAGATCATGCCCATGCCTTTTGTTATTATGTTGGGGTGCTGTAGCAGGTTATTTTGATGCTTGCAATATGCCTAGTTGCTGTTTTGGACAGCTTATCCCTTAAACTTGTATAGAGTGTATATGTTGAACCGTTGCTCCGTTTTGAGTGTGCTCTATATGAAACTTGCTTGATTTTGCATGTAGTTTCATATTATCATGTTGCATCCTTGTTTTGAGGTGTTTTGCTTGATGTTTGTGTGCATTTTGCATCAATGCCATGCGTATCTTGTTTTGCTCATATCTTTTAGGCCGTAGCTCCGAATCTAATGAACTTTATATGTAACTTGACTAGAATTTCGTGTAGATCATCGTAGTGCATCTTAACTTGCTGTTTAACCACTTGAACATAAGATTATCCAGATCTGGAACAATTTCGAAATTTGCATATGAGGACTTACCGGAATTGTTATATGTTGTTTCCGGCCTCATTTTAACTTGCTTTGATGTGCTGTTCTTGTTTGCATCATCTCTTGTCATGAGTAGCTTCATGTAGCTTTGTCATGCATCATGCTTGTTTATGCATCATGTCTTGTTCATGTGTGGAGTGTTTACTATGTTGTGTGCTTCTTCTTGTTAGTTCCTGTTTCGTTGCGATGGTGAGGATTCGTTCGTCTACGCTTGGTTCGGCTTCATCCGTTCATCTTCTTCATGGATCCGTTCATCTTCTTCATGGACTCGTTCCTCTTCCTAGCGGGATTTCAGGCAAGATGACCGCTACCCTGGATCTCACTACTATCATTGCTATGCTAGTTGCTTCGTTCTATCGCTATGCTGCGCTACCTATTACCTGTTGCTCAAGCCTACCTAATTGCCATGTCAGCCTCTAACCTTTTGCACCCTTCCTAGCAAACCGTTGTTTGGCTATGTTATCGCTTTGCTCAGCCCCTCTTATAGCGTTGTTAGTTGCAGGTGGAGATGAAGTTTGTTCCTTGTTGGAACATGGAGATGTTGTTCCTTGTTGGAACATGTTTACTTGTTGGGATATCACAATATATCTTATTTAATTAATGCATCTATATACTTGGTAAAGGGTGGAAGGCTCGGCCTTATGCCTGGTGTTTTGTTCCACTCTTGCCGCCCTAGTTTCCGTCATATCGGTATTATGTTCCCGGATTTTTGCGTCCCTAACGCGGTCGGGTGATTTATGGGACCCCTTGACAGTTCGCTTTGAATAAGACTTTTCCAAAAGGCCCAACATTGGTTTTACTATTTGCCTCACCACCACCTATATTTCCCTTGGGAGTAATTAACCCAAGGGTCATCTTTATTTAGCCCCCCCCGGACCAGTGCTTCTCTAAGTGCTGGCCCGAACCGAGTAGACTGCGGGGCCCCCTCGTGGCAACTCGAGGTTTGGTTTTACTCGTAGGATGTCTCATCCGTGTTGCCTCGAGAACGAGATATGTGCAGCTCCTATCGGGATTGTCGGCGATCGGGCGGCTTTGCTGGTCTTGTTTTATTGCTGTGAAATGTCTTGTAGCCGGATTCCGAGACTGGTCGGTCTTCCGGGAGAAGGTCTATTCTTCGTTGATCGCGAGAGCTTATCATGGGCTAAGTTGGGACACCCTGCAGGGTTTGAACTTTCAAAGCCGTGCCCATGGTTATGTGGCAGATGGGAATTTGTTATTGTCCGGTTGTAGAAAACCCGAAGTTGATCTTAATTAAAATACACCAACCGTGTGTGTAACCGTGAGTGTCTCTTTTCGGGGTTGATCGAGAGGAGAACACGGTTTCTGGGTTATGTTTGACGTAAGTAGGAGTTCAGGATCACTTCTTGATCATTACTAGTTGACGACCGTTCCTTTGTTTCTCTCCTCGCTCTCATTTGCGTATGTTAGCCACCATATATGCTTAGTCGCTGCTGCAACCCTCACCACTTTACCCCTACCTTACCCCTTTAAGCTTTGCTAGTCTTGATACCCATGGTAATGGGATTGCTGAGTCCTCGTGGCTCACAGTTTACTACACCACCAGTTGCAGGTACAGGTTTTGCGATGATCATGACGCGAGAGCGATGTTTGCTTGTTGGAGTTCTTCTTCTGCTTCTTCTTCGATCAGGGGATAGGCTCCAGGTCGGCAGCCTGGGCTAGCAGGGTGGATGTCGTTTGAGTTTCTGTTTATGTTTCATCCGTAGTCGGATGTTGATCTTGTATATGATGTTGATGTATTCTTGTGGCATTTGTGCCTTATGTATGTATCCCTATGTTTTTATGTAATGTTGATGTAATGATATCCACCTTGCAAAAGCGTCTCAATATGCGGGTCTATCCTTGGTGGGACCGTCGAGTTCCTTTTGGATAGGGTCGCATATTGGGCGTGACAAGTTGGTAATCAGAGCCTCGACTGACCCTAGGAGCCCCCTTGATTGATCGTGTAGTTTGGCCGTTGTCGAGTCTAGAATAAAACTGATTTCGGAGTCTAGTTATATCGGAGAGTAGGAATTCTTTTTACTCCTCTGCCCCTTCGTCGCTCTGGTGAGGAATCTTGACGTAGGTGTGTTGAACTACTCCTCTTCCCCTTCAAATTTTTCTTTAGGATCACGCAGTTGGTTTTTCCGGTAGTTGTTCCTCAGCTCTTTTGATCCGGTGCATTTCTTGTCAAGTTGACTCGAACCTCTTTGTCTTGCGCGAGATCAATCCTCGGTTCTTCCTCTGTCGTTGTTGTTTTCCTGTCCGAAGTTGTCCTTGTTTTTCCCACCGCCTCCCTTCTTCTTTTCCGAACCGAGTCCGTAATCGAGTATCCATCCTAATCGTATAAGTCTTTGCTTTCTTTCCTCATTGTTCTCAACCGTGTTTTTCTCTTCAAGATATTCGCTGGTTTCCCCTTCCAAGTTGTCTTTGTTTTCCGCCTCCCACCCTCTTCTTCCCGGAGTTTGAATCTCTTTCGACCATCTATTTCATTCGTACGGAGCCTCTTTAGTCTTACCTCAATGATTTTAACCGGTGAATTCTCGTCTCGTTCGTCATTCTTCATCCTTTTCTTTTCCGTGGACTCAATTCAAGTTTTTCGGGTTGATCATATTCATTACCTCAGCTAAAATATTTCCCTTTGCTCGTTCGCCTCTTGCCAGTTTATTCTTCCGGAGTCCTCAAGACATCTCAGGAGATTCGTCTGTGTTCTAATTAATTCGAGGTTGTCACCTCATTCAAATATTTCAGTTCTTCCGGTGCTTCGTTCAAGTATTCTTCTATCAGTTCGCGATCTCTTTGTTCTTTTGCATCTAAATCCCTCGAGCATATTTGTTTTTCTAATTCTTCATGGTGATTATTTCTTTTCATCACTCATTTCCGAATTCTTACGGTGGTTCGTGCAAGATTCTTTTCCTTGATCATCACTTTAATTCATCCGTTCTTTCAATCCTACCGTGGTTCATGAAGACCTTCTCAAGTTTGTGATATGCCACTTCTCAATCCTTTTCAAGAAGAATAAGTAATATGCGAAATCCATTGTTCGTCATCAATTTAATTTGATGAGGGATAAGCATACAATAAATCTTATTCTTATTTCATCCAAGTGATTAATCCTTTCTGTTAGAGTTTGTTCTTGAGGAATAAATTCTAGTTCCAAGTGTTTTCATCTTTTCTTTTTCCGGAGTTTAAATTTTCTCGGCCATTTCGTCGGAACCTCCATCTTAATCATTGCAACGCTCATCTTATTCTTTCTTCCTTCATTCTATCTCATCATCCTTTTGCTGCAGGAGTTCTTCATGGTGGATCGTCATGATTTAATTCATTCTCTCAAGAGTTCATCAAGATTCTTGTTGGTGGAATTCAAGCTTCTTTCTTCTCACGTCTCGAAGTACAATTAATTCTCCGTATTCTTTTGAAGTGGAGTTTTGCATTTCTTCGCTTCTTCTCAGCTATTTAATCTTTTCCGCTTGTGGTCGGCGTTCACCTCATAATTTTGAGATGTTATCCATAAGTCCACATCAAGCTTTATTCTTTCGTTGTTGATTTTCTCAACAACTCCATTCAATCTTTTCTTCTAAGGTTGCTTTCTATTTCATTCGTGGCACAAGTTGTCATAGTCTTACCAGTTCTTTCCATTCATCTCTCTTTCAATTCTTTCCGGAGATTTTGTGTCATGTCTTCATCAAGTATCATTCCATCCTCTTAAGTTCGTGTTCCATTCTTTCCTTGTTCAGCCGGAGTGCTACCTAATTCCTTTCAGTCTTATCCGTTTCTTTCCTCATTCTAACCACTCCGGTTAGAACGAGTGATTTCGAGTCTATATTGTTCCTTCACTTTTCGATTCTCGCCATTCTCGCTGCTCCTCTCTTATTCTCGAGTGCTCTCAATTCCTTGCTTCTTCTTTGAGCTCTTGTTTCACCTCATCCCTTTTCTCTTCCGTCTCGGTCCTAAGATCTCGGACGAGATCTCTTGTTAGTGGAGGAGTGTTGTAACGCCCGGATTCGATGCGCCTGTGTGTCCGCCAGCTTATTCACGGCATTGCCATGTCATTTGCTTATGTGTTGCACTTTGCCATGTCATCATATGCATTTCATATCATGTCATTATGTGCATTTCATTTTGCATACGTGTTCGCCTCATGCATCCGAGCATTTTCCCGTTGTCCGCTTTTCCAATCCGCGCTCCTATGTCTCCGGCGCCCCTTTTACCTCTTTTTCGTAAGCGGGTGTCAAACGTTCTCGAATGCCCGAGGTTTGTCAAGCGGCCTTGGTATAGCACCGTAGACCGCCTGTCAAGTTTCGGATCATTTGGAGGTCGTTTGGTACTCCAACAGTTAACCGGTAACCGCAAAAGCCTCTTTTGTTGCAGCCCAACACCCTTTCTAAGTGGCCCAAAACCCACCAAACTCCTCTCCATGCTCTCGGTCGTTCGATCACGATCGCGTGGCAAAAACCGCACCTCATTTGACTCTCCTAGCTCCCTCTACCTATATAAACACCTCCCCATCCGAAATTCGCGGTCAAACCTACCCTAACCCTAGCCCTTCTTCCTCCGCACACGGACATCGTCCGCCCGGCGCTGGACGCGTCCCAGCCGCCACCTCACCCCCGACCAATGGCAATGCGCCACGTCGCCTCCGCCGCCCGCTCCGGCCAACCGGGCGCGCACCTCAGCCAGCGCCCTCCTCCTCTCTCTCCACGCCGCTTGCCCACCGCGAGGCAGGCCGCCCCTTGGCCAGGCTCGGCCGCCAGCGCCTCTCAGTGGCGCTCCGCCCGCCCGCCGCCGCCCGGCTCCGGCGCCTCGCGCCCTCCGCCCGCCGCCCGGCGCCCGCCCGCCCGGCCTCGCCCTCGCCGGCGTCTTCCTCCATGAGGCACGCGCCCCTTATCGCCGCCCTGCTGAGTCTTTACTGAGCCGGCTGCTTCCACGGCTGCCTCGCCCCATGCTGCCCGTCGGCGGTCGCCGCCGGCGAAGCCTCTCCGCCTCCTCCTCCTTCCCGCAGCTCGCGAGCACACTCCGGCCGCCTCGAAGTCCGAGCCGCCCGGATCGGATCTGCCTCGGTTGACCTCTTCCCCCCTTTTTTTCTCTCACTAAGTCCTGAGCATTTTGTAATTTTGTGCCATTTTCATTGCATTATATCTCTGTCATCGTAGTCTGCGTTTTGCGCGTGTAATATGTCAAAATGTTCGTCTCAAGAGTAGATCATTTCATCTCATTGCATCATTTTCATTTGAGCTCATCTTGATGCCCGAAATGCTGTTGCAAGACTGCTATGTGATGTTAGTTTCTGATTTTTATCAGAACTTGCACTTTTGTTATTTTTGCCATGATTGATGTGTGCATCCTATGGACTTGAGTTCTACATGTGTTTTGAAATATGCCATGTCTTCTTTCCAGTGGTGCTTGCTATGTATTTTTGTGATCTATGTGGTGACTAGCACAAGCATGCAAACTAGGTGTCTTGTCGTTGCTGATTTCAGCCCTGTTTTAGCTGATTTTGATGCCATATTTACTTGATGATACCGAGAGATCCATGCACATTTTGAGATACTTCAGTAAGGATGTTTTGTAAAGCATGTCTTGATCTATCCATTCATGCCCTTGTTTGCAATTTTGGAGTAGTCTAGCTTGAGTCAATCGAGCTCTATTTTTGCTATCAAATGTTTCCTGGCAGATTGTTTACGTGTTATTCAATTTTGCCAAGCTTGTTGTGGTTGATCCATGTATGCTATGTTTTTGTTCTTGCCATGTATGTCTTCTATGTCATGTCTTCTTGATGTATGTATGCTTAGTTTTTCATCTAAGGCTCTGTAGTGAGTGCATTGAGCTTGTAAACATGCCTTCTCGTTATCAGTTTTTGACTTGCCATGTTGCTGAATCTGTTAACGAGACTTTCGATATTGACATGGGTGTTACTATATTTTCTGATCCTTTTTGGCTTATGGTCACTAAAGGACTTTTGTTCTATGCTTTTAGTAGATTCATGCCATGCCTTTGTTTGGCATGATAAGTTCCTGTAACATGTTGTTTCATAGCTCTAAACATTGCAACCTGATGTTATTTCTGCAATGCCTGAAACTGTTATTAGTTGCAATCTTGCCATGTCATTTTGAGCATGTTCTAGTCATTTCTGGAGATAGCTCAGTGCTCATGTTTTGTAATGCTTTACCTGTAGATCATGCCCATGCCTTTTGTTATTATGTTGGGGTGCTGTAGCAGGTTATTTTGATGCTTGCAATATGCCTAGTTGCTGTTTTGGACAGCTTATCCCTTAAACTTGTATAGAGTGTATGTGTTGAACCGTTGCTCCGTTTTGAGTGTGCTCTATATGAAACTTGCTTGATTTTGCATGTAGTTTCATATTATCATGTTGCATCCTTGTTTTGAGGTGTTTTGCTTGATGTTTGTGTGCATTTTGCATCAATGCCATGCGTATCTTGTTTTGCTCATATCTTTTAGGCCGTAGCTCCGAATCTAATGAACTTTATATGTAACTTGACTAGAATTTCATGTAGATCATCGTAGTGCATCTTAACTTGCTGTTTAACCACTTGAACATAAGATTATCCAGATCTGGAACAATTTCGAAATTTGCATATGAGGACTTACCGGAATTGTTATATGTTGTTTCCGGCCTCATTTTAACTTGCTTTGATGTGCTGTTCTTGTTTGCATCATCTCTTGCCATGAGTAGCTTCATGTAGCTTTGTCATGCATCATGCTTGTTTATGCATCATGTCTTGTTCATGTGTGGAGTGTTTACTATGTTGTGTGCTTCTTCTTGTTAGTTCCTGTTTGCTATGCGATGGTGAGGATTCGTTCGCTCACGCTTGGTTCGGCTTCATCCGCTCATCTTCTTCATGGATCCGTTCATCTTCTTCATGGACTCGTTCCTCTTCCTAGCGGGATTTCAGGCAAGATGACCGCTACCCTGGATCTCACTACTATCATTGCTATGCTAGTTGCTTCGTTCTATCGCTATGTTGCGCTACCTATTACCTGTTGCTCAAGCCTACCTAATTGCCATGTCAGCCTCTAACCTTTTGCACCCTTCCTAGCAAACCGTTGTTTGGCTATGTTACCGCTTTGCTCAGCCCTCTTATAGCGTTGTTAGTTGCAGGTGGAGATGAAGTTTGTTCCTTGTTGAACATGGAGATGTTGTTCCTTGTTGGAACATGTTTACTTGTTGGGATATCACAATATATCTTATTTAATTAATGCATCTATATACTTGGTAAAGGGTGGAAGGCTCGGCCTTATGCCTGGTGTTTTGTTCCACTCTTGCCGCCCTAGTTTCCGCTATATCGGTATTATGTTCCCGGATTTTTGCGTCCCTAACGCGGTCGGGTGATTTATGGGACCCCTTGACAGTTCGCTTTGAATAAGACTTTTCCAGAAGGCCCAACATTGGTTTTACTATTTGCCTCACCACCACCTATATTTCCTTTGGGAGTAATTAACCCAAGGGTCATCTTTATTTAGCCCCCGGACCAGTGCTTCTCTAAGTGCTGGCCCGAACCGAGTAGATCATGGGCCCCCTCGTGGCAACTCGAGGTTTGGTTTTACTCAGAGGATGTCTCATCCGTGTTGCCCTGAGAATGAGATATGTGCAGCTCCTATCGGGATTGTCGGCATCGGGCGGCTTTGCTGGTCTTGTTTTATTGCTGTGAAATGTCTTGTAGCCGGATTCCAGACTGATCGGTCTTCCGGGAGAAGGTCTATTCTTCGTTGATCGCGAGAGCTTATCATGGGCTGTTGGGACACCCTGCAGGTTTGAACTTTCAAAGCCGTGCCATGGTTATGTGGCAGATGGGAATTTGTTAATGTCCGTTGTAGAAAACCCGGTTGATCTTAATTAAAATACACCAACCGTGTGTGTAACCGTGAGTGTCTCTTTTCGGGTTGATCGAGAGGAGAACACGGTTTCGGGTTATGTTTGACGTAAGTAGGAGTTCAGGATCACTTCTTGATCATTACTAGTTGACGACTGCCCTTTGTTTCTCTCCTCGCTCTCATTTGCGTATGTTAGCCACCATATATGCTTAGTCGCTGCTGCAACCCTCACCACTTTACCCCTACCTTACCCCTTTAAGCTTTGCTAGTCTTGATACCCATGGTAATGGGATTGCTGAGTCCTCGTGGCTCACAGTTTACTACACCACCAGTTGCAGGTACAGGTTTTGCGATGATCATGACGCGAGAGCGATGTTTGCTTGTTGGAGTTCTTCTTCTGCTTCTTCTTCGATCGGGGATAGGCTCCAGTCGGCAGCCCTGGCTAGCAGTGGTGGATGTCGCTTGAGTTTCTGTTTATGTTTCATCCATAGTCGGATGTTGATCTTGTATATGATGTTGATGTATTCTTGTGGCATTTGTGCCTTATGTATGTATCCCTATGTTTTTATGTAATGTTGATGTAATGATATCCACCTTGCAAAAGCGTCTCAATATGCGGGTCTATCCTTGGTTGGACCGTCGAGTTCCTTTTGGATAGGGTCGCATATTGGGCGTGACAAGTTGGTAATCAGAGCCTCGACCGACCCTAGGAGCCCCTTGATTGATCGTGTAGTTTGGCCGTTGTCGAGTCTAGAATAAAACTGATTTCGGAGTCTAGTTATATCGGAGAGTAGGAATTCTTTTTACTCCTCTGCCCCTTCGTCGCTCTGGTGAGGAATCTTGACGTAGGTGTGTTGAACTACTCCTCTTCCCCTTCAAATTTTTCTTTAGGATCACGCAGTTGGTTTTTCCGGTAGTTGTTCCTCAGCTCTTTTGATCCGGTGCATTTCTTGTCAAGTTGACTCGAACCTCTTTGTCTTGCGCGAGATCAATCCTCGGTTCTTCCTCTGTCGTTGTTGTTTTCCTGTCCGAAGTTGTCCTTGTTTTTCCCACCCGCCCTCCCTTCTTCTTTTCCGAACCGGAGTCCGTAATCGAGTATCCATCCTAATCGTGCGAAGTCTTTGCTTTCTTTCCTCATTGTTCTCAACCGGTGTTTTTTCTCTTCAAGATATTCGTCGGTTTCCCCTTCCAAGTTGTCTTTGTTTTCCCGCCCTCCCACCCTCTTCTTCCCGGAGTTTGAATCTCTTTCGACCATCTATTTCATTCGTACGGAGCCTCTTTAGTCTTACCTCAATGATTTTAACCGGTGAATTCTCGTCTCGTTCGTCATTCTTCATCCTTTTCTTTTCCGGTGGACTCAATTCAAGTTTTTCGGGTTGATCATATTCATTACCTCAGCTAAAATATTTCCCTTTGCTCGTTCGCCTCTTGCCAGTTTATTCTTCCGGAGTCCTCAAGACATCTCAGGAGATTCGTCTGTGTTCTAATTAATTCGAGGTTGTCACCTCATTCAAATATTTCAGTTCTTCCGGTGCTTCGTTCAAGTATTCTTCTATCAGTTCGCGATCTCTTTGTTCTTTTGCATCTAAATCCCCTCGAGCATATTTGTTTTTCTAATTCTTCATGGTGATTATTTCTTTTTCATCAGTCATTTCCGAATTCTTACGGTGGTTCGTGCAAGATTCTTTTCCTTGATCATCACTTTAATTCATCCGTTCTTTCAATCCTACCGGTGGTTCATGAAGACCTTCTCAAGTTTGTGATATGCCACTTCTCAATCCTTTTTCAAGAAGAATAAGTAATATGCAGAATCCATTGTTCGTCATCAATTTAATTTGATGAGGGATAAGCATACAATAAATCTTATTCTTATTTCATCCAAGTGATTAATCCTTTCTGTTAGAGTTTGTTCTTGAGGAATAAATTCTAGTTCCAAGTGTTTTCATCTTTTCTTTTTCCGGAGTTTAAATTTTCTCGGCCATTTCGTCGGAACCTCCATCTTAATCATTGCAACGCTCATCTTATTCTTTCTTCCTTCATTCTATCTCATCATCCTTTTGCTGCAGGAGTTCTTCATGGTGGATCGTCATGATTTAATTCATTCTCTCAAGAGTTCATCAAGATTCTTGTTGGTGGAATTCAAGCTTCTTTCTTCTCACGCCTCAAGTACAATTAATTCTCCGTATTCTTTTGAAGTGGAGTTTTGCATTTCTTCGCTCTTCTCAGCTATTTAATCTTTTCCGCTTGTGGTCGGCGCTCACCTCATAATTTTGAGATGTTATCCATAAGTCCACATCAAGTTTATTCTTTCGTTGTTGATTTTCTCAACAACTCCATTCAATCTTTTCTTCTAAGGTTGCTTTCTATTTCATTCGTGGCACAAGTTGTCATAGTCTTACCAGTTCTTTCCATTCATCTCTCTTTCAATTCTTTCCGGAGATTTTGTGTCATGTCTTCATCAAGTATCATTCCATCCTCTTAAGTTCGTGTTCCATTCTTTCCTTGTTCAGCCGGAGTGCTACCTAATTCCTTTCAGTCTTATCCGTTTCTTTCCTCATTCTAACCACTCCGGTTAGAACGAGTGATTTCAGAGTCTATATTGTTCCTTCAGCTTTCGATTCTCGTCATTCTCGTCGTTCCTCTCTTATTCTCGAGTGCTCTCAATTCCTTGCTTCTTCTTTGAGCTCTTGTTTCACCTCATCCCTTTTTCTCTTCCGTCTCGGTCCTAAGATCTCGGGACGAGATCTCTTGTTAGTGGAGGAGTGTTGTAACGCCCCGGATTCGATGCGCCAGGTGTCTGCCAGTTATTCGCCGGCATTGCCATGTCATTTGCTTGCGTGTTGCACTTTGCCATGTCATCATATGCATTTCATATCATGTCATTATGTGCATTTCATTTTGCATACGTGTTCGTCTCATGCATCCGAGCATTTTCCCCGTTGTCCGTTTTCCAATCCGGCGCTCCTATGTCTCCCGGCGCCCCTTTTACCTCTTTTTCGTAAAGGGTGTCAAACGTTCTCGGAATGCCCGAGGTTTGTCAAGCGGCCTTGGTATAGCACCGTAGACCGCCTGTCAAGTTTCGGATCATTTGAGGTCGTTTGGTACTTCAACGGTTAACCGGGTAACCGCAGAAGCCTCTTTTGTTGCAGCCCAACACCCTTTCTAAGTGGCCCAAAACCCACCAAACTCCTCTCCATGCTCTCGGTCGTTCGATCACGATCGCGTGGCAAAACCGCACCTCATTTGGACTCTCCTAGCTCCTCTACCTATATAAACACCTCCCCATCCGAAATTCATGGTCAAAACCTACCCTAACCCTAGCCCTTCTTCTCCACCACACGGACATCGTCCGCTTTCGGCTGGACGCGCCCAACCGCCACCTCACCTCGACCAATGGCAATGCGCCACGTCGCCTCCGCCGCTGCCTCCTGGCCAACCGGGCGCGCCACCTCAGCCAAGCCCTCTCCTCTCTCTCTCCTCACACGCGCCATGTGGCCCGGGGTCTGAGGCCGCCCGCCCGGCCGGTTCGGCGCCACCTCCCAGCGCCTGAGCCGCCGCCGCCGCCCGAGGCTCCGGCGCAAGGCCCCCTCCGCCCGTCGCCCGGCGACCGCCGCCCTGCCCGGCCCTGCCGGCGTCTTCCTCCATGAGGCAAGCGCCGCCCATCGCTGCCCCGCTGAAACTCCTACTGAGCTGCCGCCGCCTCGCTGCTGGCTGCCTCGCCTTGCCGCCCGTCGGCAGGCGCCGCCCGGCGAGCTCCTCTCCGCCTCCTCCTCCTTCCCGCAGCTCCGCGAGCACACTCCGGCCGCCTCGAAGTCCGAGCCGCCCGGATCGGATCTGCCTCAGTTGACCTCTTCCCCCCTTTTTTTCTCACTAAGTCCCGAGCATTTTTGTAATTTTGTGCCATTTTCATTGCATTATATCTCTGTCATCGTAGTCTGCTTTTTGCTGCGTGTAATATGTCAAAATGTTCGTCTCAAGAGTAGATCATTTCATCTCATTGCATCATTTTCATTTGAGCTCATCTTGGTGCCCGAAATGCTGTTGCAAGACTGCTATGTGATGTTAGTTTCTGATTTTTATCAGAACTTGCACTTTTGTTATTTTTGCCATGATTGATGTGTGCATCCTATGGACTTGAGTTCTACATGTGTTTTGAAATATGCCATGTCTTCTTTCCAGTGGTGCTTGCTATGTATTTTTGTGATCTATGTGGTGACTAGCACAAGCATGCAAACTAGGTGTCTTGTCGTTGCTGATTTCAGCCCTGTTTTAGCTGATTTTGATGCCATGTTTACTTGATGATACCGAGAGATTCTATGCTATCCAGAAATTCTATATCATTTCAAATTAATAATATGTCGTCCACATATAATATCAGAAATGCTACAGAGCTCCCACTCACTTTCTTGTAAATACAGGCTTCTCCAAAAGTCTGTATAAAACCATATGCTTTGATCACACTATCAAAGCATTTATTCCAACTCCGAGAGGCTTGCACCAGACCATAAATTGATCGCTGGAGCTTGCACACTTTGTTAGCACCTTTTGGATCAACAAAACCTTCTGGTTGCATCATATACAACTCTTCTTCTAGAAATCCATTCAAGAATGCAGTTTTTACATCCATTTGCCAAATTTCATAATCATAAAATGCAGCAATTGCTAACATGATTCGGACAGACTTGAGCATCGCTACGGGTGAGAAAGTCTCATCGTAGTCAACCCCTTGAACTTGTCGAAAACCTTTCGCAACAAGTCGAGCTTTATAGTCAGTTACATTACCATCAGCGTCAGTCTTCTTATTAAAGATCCATTTATTCTCAATGGCTTGCCGATCATCGGGCAAGTCAACCAAAGTCCATACTTTGTTCTCATACATGGATCCCATCTCAGATTTCATGGCTTCCAGCCATTTTGCGGAATCTGGGCTCACCATCGCTTCTTCATAGTTTGTAGGTTCACCATGGTCAAGTAACATGACTTCCGAATAGGATTACCGCACCACTCGGTGTGGATCTTACTCTAGTTGACCTCGTATTTCAAGAGAAACTTGATCCAAGTTTCATGATCATCATCATTAACTTCCTCACTAATTGGTGTAGGTGTCACAGAACCGATTTCTGTGATGAACCATTTTCCAATAAGGGAGCTGGTATGTTACCTCATCAAGTTCTACTTTTCTCCCACTCACTTCTTTCGAGAGAACCTCCTTCTCCGAAAGGATCCATTCTTAGCAACGAATGTCTTGCCTTCGGATCTGTGATAGAAGGTGTACCCAACTGTTTCCTTTGGGTATCCTATGAAGACACATTTTTCCGATTTGGGTTCAAGCTTATCAGGTTGAAGTTTTTCACATAAGCATCGCAGCCCCAAACTTTCGAAACGACAACTTTGGTTTCTTGCCAAACCATAGTTCATAAGGAGTCGCCTTAACGGATTTTGATGGTGCCCTATTTAACGTGAATGCGCCGCCTCTAAAGCATAACCCCAAAACGATAGCGCTAAATCGGTAAGAGACATCATAGATCGCACCATATCTAGTAAAGTACGATTCGACGTTCGGACACACCATTACGCTGTGGTGTTCCAGGTGGCGTTAGTTGCGAAACTATTCCGCAATTTTTCAAATGTAGACCAAAATCGTAACTCAAATATTCTCCTCCACGATCAGATCGTAGAAATTTTATTTTCTTGTTACGATGATTTTCAACTTCACTCTGAAATTCTTTGAACTTTTCAAATGTTTCAGATTTATGCTTCATTAAGAAGATATACCCATATCTGCTTAAATCATCTGTGAAGGTGAGAAAATAACGATATCCGCACGAGCTTCAACATTCATCGGACCACATACATCTCAGTATGTATGATTTCCAACAAATCTGTTGCTCTCTCCATAGAACCGGAGAACGGTGTTTTAGTCATCTTGCCTATGAGACACGGTTCGCAAGTACCAAGTGATTCATAATCAAGTGATTCCAAAAGTCCATCAGTATGGAGTTTCTTCATGCGCTTTACACCGATATGACCTAAACGGCAAGTGCCACAAATAAGTTGCACTATCATTATTAACTCTGCATCTTTTGGCTTCGACATTACGAATATGTGTATTACTACTATCGAGATTTAATAAAATAGACCACTCTTCAAGGGTGCATGACCATAAAAGATATTACTCATATAAATAGAACAACCATTATTCTCTGATTTAAATGAATGACCGCCTCGCATCAAACAAGATCCAGATATAATGTTCATGCTCAACGCTGGCACCAAATAACAATTATTTAGGTCTAAAACTAATCCCAAGGTAGATGTAGAGGTAGCGTGCCGACCGCGATCACATCGAATTTGGAACCGCTTCCCACGCGCATCGTCACCTCGTCCTTTGCCGATGCTCGCTTATTCCGTAGTCCCTGTTTTGAGTTGCAAATATTAGCAATGTAACCAGTATCAAATACCCGTGTGCTACTACGAGCTCTAGTAAGGTACACATCAATAACATGTATATCACATATACCTTTGTTCACCTTGCCATCCTTCTTATCCGCCAAATACTTGGGGCAGTTCCGCTTCAAAGGACCAGTTTGCTTGCAGTAGAAACACTCGGCTTTGCTTAGGTCCAGACTTGGGTTTCTTCTCTTGAGCAGCAACTTTCTTGCTGTTCTTTTGAAGTTCCCTTCTTCTTCCCTTTGCCTTTTTCTTGAAACTAGTGGTCTTGTTGACCATCAACACTTGATGCTCCTTCTTGATTTCTACCTCCGCAGCTTTTAGCATTGTAAGAGCTCGGAATTGTTTTGTTCATCCCTTGCATATTATAGTTCATCACGAAGCTCTTGTAGCTTGGTGGCGTGATTGGAGAATTCTGTCAATGACACTATCATCCGGAAGATTAACTCCCAGTTGAATCAAGTGATTATTATACCCGCACATTTTGAGTATATGCTCACCGACAAAACTATTCTCCTCCATCTTGCAGCTATAGAACTTATTGGAGACTTCATATCTCTCAATCCGGCATTTGCTTGAAATATTAACTTCAACTCTTGGAATATCTCATATGCTCCATGACGCTCAAAACGTCGTTGAAGACCCGGTTCTAAGCCGTAAAGCATGGCACACCGAACTATAGAGTAGTCATCACTTTGCTCGCCAGATGTTCACAACTTCGCATTGCTCTGCAGAAGAGGTTCGGCACCCAGCGGTGCTTCCAGGCGTAATTCTTTTGTGCAGCAATGAGGATAATCCTCAAGTTACGGACCCAGTCCGTGTAATTGCTACCATCATCTTTCAACTTTGCTTTCTCAAGGAACGCATTAAAATTCAACGGAACAACAAAGACGAGCCATCTATCTACAAGAAACATAGACAAGCAAAATACTATCGTAAGTTCATGATAAATTTAAGTTCAATTAATCATATTACTTAAGAACTCCCACTTAGATAGACATCTCTCTAGTCATCTAAGTGATTACGTGATCCAAATCAACTAAACCATAACCGATCATCACGTGAGATGGAGTAGTTTTCAATGGTGAACATCACTATGTTGATCATATCTACTATATGATTCACACTCGACCTTTCGGTCTCCATGTTCCGAGGCCATATCTGCACATGCTAGGCTCGTCAAGTTTAACCTGAGTATTCTGTGTGTGCAAAACTGGCTTGCACCCGTTGTAGATGGACGTAGAGCTTATCACACCCGATCATCACGTGGTGTCTGGGCACGATGAACTTTGGCAACGGTGCATACTCGGGAGAACACGCCTTGATAATTTTAGTGAGAGATCATCTTAAAATGCTACCGCCAATCAAAGCAAGATAAGATGCATAAAGAATAAACATCACATGCAATCAATATAAGTGATATGATATGGCCATCATCATCTTGTTCTTGTGATCTACATCTCCGAAGCACCGTCGTGATCACCATCGTCACCGGCGAGACACCTTGATCTCCATCGTAGCATCGTTGTCGTCTCGCCAACTATTGCTTCTACGAATATCGCTACCGCTTAGTGATAAAGTAAAGCAATTACATGGCTTTTGCATTTCATATAATAAAGCGACAACCATATGGCTCCTGCCAGTTGCCGATAACTCGGTTACAAAACATGATCATCTCATACAATAAAATATAGCATCACGTCTTGACCATATCACATCACAACATGCCCTGCAAAAACAAGTTAGACGTCCTCTACTTTGTTGTTGCAAGTTTTACTGATAGAGGCAAAGGTGTCCCGTCTTTCGATGAGATGTTGGTTTTCGCTTTGGAGGAAGTCGACTTTGACGATCCGACTACGAACGTGCGAGGACGCCGCGCCTTTAGCAATCGCTAAACCAACTCCGAGAGGTTATTGACCACGCCGAGCACGATCAACTCGACCACGAGGGTCTGCTTTCCGCGAGCAAATGAAGAACAAGCAAGAAACTGAGATTGCAATCTGGATATTGCGAATATAAGATGAAAGCTTTATTGATCAAGGTGGGGTTCTGTGGCGCCTTTGTCCGGTCGTTGAACACAAACGGCACGCGGGTTGCAGCTATGGCGAAATTTTAATCTAAACAAAACCCAAGGTCTAAACGGTGCCCTAAGGGCTGTATATATGGAGGAATAGGGGGGGAATTTCGTGGCCCTTGGTGGAGGGGTCCGAAATCAACCCTAACTCTTGTTTCCCCACACATACGGACTCTAAAAACAGCCTATGCTTAAGTATTTCGAAATTACATGGGCCTGGCCCAATAATAAGGTGACGCAGCACCTAGAATAGCCTATGGACGAATATTATGAAGTGGCATCTTGCATGTTTCGTCCAAGGCCTCATGCACTCATTAGGGTGGCTTCAAAGTCCTGGAATCATCACTTGTAACTCCGTTTGTTCCCCTTATGCATGCCAACATCTCCATGCTTGAACTTGCTCCAAGGTTCATCTTTCTTGTCCATGGTAGGCCCTTCATTTGTAAGCAAAACAAATGTATCCAATTTAGGCAGCATCATATTCTCATGAACATTGGAATCGTTACCAAGAAACGAAAGTACCGATAATTCAATTGGCGTCATGCGAGCTCTAGTAATTGGTCCAAGATGTATAGCAGCAGGGCTGTGGGTGTAACAATGGTTTTGATGTCCTCATCATCCTCCCTTCTTGAAATGAAGTCGCCCTCGACGGAAGCTCATCTTCCTCACCCAAATAAGGCTTCAAATCTGCAATGTTAAAAGTGGGACTAACCCCAAAATCTGCAGGCAGCTCAAGTTTATATGCATTATCATTTATTTTCTCTAACACCTTAAATGGACCATCAAGACGTGGCATTAGCTTTGATTTGCGCAAATTAGAAACCTATCTCACGCAAATGTAACTAAACAAGATCTCCAGTGCAAAGACAACATGTTTTCTACCCTTATCTCCAACAAGTTTATATTTAGCATTCATACGCTCAATGTTTTCCTTAGTTAACTCATGCATTTTAAAATCAATTCAGCACATTCTTTAGCATCAAAATTAACCTTCTCCAAGATGGAAGAGGCAACAAATCAATAGGTGCACGAGGTAGGAAGCCATACACAATCTCAAAAGGGCACATCTTAGTAGTAGAATGCAATGAACGATTATAAGCAAATTCAATATGAGGCAAGAATTCTTCCCACATTTTCTTATTATTCTTCAAAACAGCCCTAAGCATAGTAGACAATGTTCTATTCACTACTTCAGTTTGTCCATCAGTTTGGGGGTGACAAGTAGTACTAAAAAGCAGTTTAGTCCCCAACTTAGCCCATAAACATCTCCAAAAGTGGCTAAGAAATTTAGTATCACGATCTGAAACAATAGTATTTGGCACACCATGCAAGCGAATAATTTCACGAAAGAACAAATCAGCAACATTAATAACATCATCGCTTTTATGACATGGTATAAAGTGTGCCATTTTCGAGAATCTATCCACGACAACAAATATGCTATCCCTCCCCTTCTTTGTTCGAGGTAAACCTAAAACAAAGTCCATAGATATATCCTCCCAAGGAACACTAGGCACAGGCAAAGGCATATATAAACCATGAGGATTGAGTCGTGACTTAGCTTTTTGACATGTAGTGCAGCGAGCAACAAAACGCGCAACATCCCGTCTCATCTTTGGCCAAAAGAAATGTGTAGCAAGTATATCCTCCGTCTTCTTCACGCCAAAGTGTCCCATTAATCCTCCTCCATGCGCCTCCTGCAACAACTAAAGACGAACAGAGCTAGCAGGAATGCATAGCTTGTTAGCACGGAATACAAAACCATCATTAATAACGAACTTGTTCCATGTTCTTCCTTCTTTACAATTCTGCATTACATCTTTAAAATCAGCATCATGCACATATTGATCTTTGATGGTCTCCAAACCAAATATTTTGAAGTCAAGTTGTGAAAGCATAGTATAGCGACGAGACAAAGCATCAGCAATAACATTTTCTTTACCCTTCTTGTGTTTAATGACATAAGGGAAAGTCTCAATGAATTCAACCCATTTAGCATGTCTACGATTCAGTTTAGCTTGACTTTTAATATGTTTCAAAGATTCATGATCGAATGTATAACAAATTCTTTGGGCCATAAATAATGTTGCCATGTCTCTAAAGTCCGAACAAGAGCATATAATTCTTTGTCATAAGTAGAATAGTTCAGACTAGGCCCACTCAATTTTTCAGAAAAGTATGCAACAGGTTTGCCATCTTGTAATAACACACCTCCTAATCCAATTCCACTAGCATCACATTCAAGCTCAAAAGTCTTATTAAAGTCGGAAGTTGGAGTAAAGGAGCATGTGTCAACTTATCTTTCAATACCGTGAAGGCTTCTTCCCAAGCGGTACCCCAAACAAAAGGCACATCCTTCTTTGTAAGCTCATTGAGAGGTGCAGCAATGGTGCTAAAGTCTCTCACAAACGCCTATAGAAACCAGCGAGTCCAAGAAAACTCCTCACTTGTGTGACCATTTTGGGCTGCGCCAACTCTCAATAGCTTCAATCTTGGCTTTATCAACTTCAATTCCTATGGAGTAACAACATAGCCAAGAAAAGATACTCGGTCGGTGCAAAAGGTGCACTTCCCAAGGTTACCAAACAAACGTGCATCACGAGAGCATTAAAAACAGCACGTAAATGTTCCAAATGTTCTTCCAAAGATTTGCTATAAATCAGTATATCATCAAAATAGACTACCACAAATCGTCCAATGAAAGCACGAAAACTTCGCTCATTAGTCTCATGAAAGTACTAGGTGCATTAGTTAACCCAAAAGGCATGACTAACCACTCATATAAACCAAACTTAGTTTTAAATGTTGTTTTCCATTCATCTCCCAATTTCATACGAATTTGATGGTATCCACTACGCAAATCAACTTTGGAGAATATTGTAGAGCCACTCAATTCATCAAGCATATCATCTAGCCTAGGAATAGGATGACGATAACGAATAGTAATATTATTAATGCCTCTACAATCAACACACATACGCCGACGTACCATCCTTTTTAGGCACTAGTATAATAGGAACAGCACAAGGACTAAGAGATTCGCGATATAACCTTTGTCGAGCAGCTCCTGTATTTGACGATAATCTCCTTCGCCTCCTCCGGATTGGTACGGTATGGTGCACGGTCGGGTAGCGATGCACCGGAATTAAGTCAATTTGATGCTCAATCCTCGAATAGGTGGTAATCCGGTGGCACGCCTTGTGGGAAGACGCCAAATAACTCCTGCAAAATGTTAGTGACAGCAGGGGGCAAAGAGGAAGGCACGTCCTCGAATGAAAATAATGCCTCTTTGCACACAAAAGCATAGCAAACAGATTTGCTAGAATCTAACTCATCAATATCAGATTTGGTGGCAAATAAACATGCACTTTTCAGTTTAATTTCAGAAGCAACATTAGATGGTTTATTATTAGGCTTCATTTGTTGCTCAAATTCTTTTGCCACAATCTGATTTTCACTCTTATTTTTCTCCTGTTTTGCTTTATTAGCTCTATTAATATCATCTTTCAAAATGGAATCAGGAGTCATAGGAAGCAAAGTAATATTTTTATCCTTGTGAACAAGAGTATACTGATTGTTTCTACCATGGTGTACAGAATTTTTATCAAATTGCCATGGTCTACCAAGTAATAAGGAACATGCTTGCATAGGTACCACATCACAATCAACATAATCAGCATATGTAGAGATACTAAAATACACACGAACAAAGACGTGTTACCTTAACCTTGCCGCTGTTGTTGAACCATTGGATGTAGTAAGGATGTGGATGTGGTCTTGTGGTGAGAGAAAGCTTCTCCACCATATCCATGCTAGCCAAGTTGTTGCAGCTCCTCCATCTATGATGACGCTAATAGAACGCTCCTTCACAACTCCCTTTGTATGGAACAAGTTATGCATCTGATTTTGCTCAGCTTGTGTAACCTGCACACTCAAAACACGTTGAGCAACTAAACGCTCATACCTGTCAAGATCTTCAAGAGCCATGTATTGCGCCTCATGATCGTAATCATCTCCACCGTGTTCTTCATGTGTAATAAGAGCCAAAGTCTCTTCATCATAGTCACTAGCGGACTCATACCCACCATCCTCAAGAGCAATCATCACACGCTGAGATTGGCATTCTCTCGAAAATGTCCTCTTCCCTTACAACGACGACAAATAATATCACTTGTGTGCCCTGCTGACGCCATGGAAGAAGAAGAGCTCTGTAGGCCCAGCAGTGTGCTCTTGGCGATAGTGGTGGTTGTGCCTGCTTTCTTGTATCACGGTTGGAGGTGGCAGCCGACGGAGGTGCCGTGTAGTAGAACGTGTGGACGTAGATGATGCACGTGGTGTCCATGATGAAGGTCGACCTGCAAAAAGTTAGTCCGCGCCAACGCCTGCCGATCCTGCACTTCACGCTCAGCTTTACAAGCAAGATGGAATAATCGAGTAATATTATTATAATCCTTGTAGTCTAGAATGGTCTGAATCTCTATTTAATCCACCCGAAAACGTGCAAGCATAGCTTCATTCTCCTCAACAATACCACATCTAATCAAGCCAGCTTGTAATTCCGATAATATTCTTCACCGAATTTTTCCTTGTCTTAAGCGCTGCAATTTTTGAAGTAATTCACGTTGATAATATGGTGGAACCCAACGAGCACGCATAGCAGTTTTCAAAGCAGCCCAAGTAGCTGGAACAGGATATAATCTACAATGTTCAAACCACCAAACACATGCAAAGCTAGTGAAAGCACAAACAGCAGCAGAACACGTCTCTCCTCGTGATATTGTAAACATGTAAATCGTTGTTCAGTTTCTAACTCCCAAGTAAGATATATATCAGGAACATATCTACCCTCAAATGGTGGAATATTCAATTTCAGTTTAGGGAGATGGTCATGATCTCGTACTGAAGGGGAGCCCAACATTGCCATTATTTGCATGTGGACGACCTCGGTGGTTGTGGTGCTGGTGGTTGCACGTAGTTCGATGTTGATCAACCTCATCCTCGTAATCTCTCACATAATCATCCTCCCCACCGCAGCAGCAGGAGCCATGTAGTATCAATAGCAGCACCAAAGAGCTTGGCCAGTGAAGAGGGACACGGAAGCTCGGCGGAGGGCTGTTTCACGATGTGGTGGTAGTCCTTGTTGTTGTATTAGAGGTGCGTTAGGTGCCGCCGGTGGTGGTGGTGGTAGACGCACGAGCAATTCATTAAACTTGTTATCGAGCTTTGTTTCGAACGCCTTCTCAATGCCATCTATCTTCTCCATGGCCTCTTCAAATCTATTTAGCACATCTTCCACCGCCCACTCATCATTTCTTGAAACTTATCATGTAGCGCTTTGTTTGTCATGTTCTCCCAGTCAGTCACGTCGGCTTGTGATCCTGCCATGGTTAGCAGCAATAGAAACACACAAGAATATGATTCGACAGACTACTAGGAAGTGGTGGTGGTGGTGTGGTGGACAGTCACAAATCCGTCAAGCAAATCTCAAATTCTTACCAGTTCTTACCCAGAGCAGGCGGTGATCGGCAACCGATGTAGTCAAAACTCTCAAAGCTTGGATAGAGCGATTACTGGGAGAGTCAAACGCACGATGTAGATGTATGTGGAGCTGGGAAGGCTTATAATATGGTAGCAAAAGGGTCAAGAATAATCAATTCGAGATGCAAAGTTGAATAAACGCTCAACGACGGTGATCTTGTCTTGGTCCTAGGCTAGACCGTGCTAGAGACGCGAGCCTAGAACACTAACAAAATCACGGCGCTGCACGGAAACAACGGAAAAGCACACTCTGGAAATTTTTTTCGCTCTTTTTTTTTGCTGCTTTTTTTTATGCTCTTTTTTTTTTTGCGAAAATCACTATAATGGCGAGTGTCTCAAAACTCTTCCTGTGTCAAACCGACAGATGGGCACGAAATTTTTTCGACCAAATTTTTTTTTCGATCGCCGGACCCAAAACTGAAACGGGTCAAAAAACTTTCTATAACGGCGATCGCTCAATACGCTTAGAAACACCTAAAATAGGATAGCGGAAAATTTTCCGACAAGTGCGTTTTGGAAAATTTTGGGCCTAAACGGAGGGTGGTTTCAGACTTTTTTTTTCGAAACCTACGCAGCAAGGAAACACGAATCGAAACTAGATGGATCTCAAAACAAACCTAATATGAGAAGAACTCGGATTGGTGGTGGATATATGGTGGAGGTATATGGCAGCGGTGGTGGTATATGGTAGCGGTGGTGGTATATGGATATGGATTCAGAGCGGTGGCGGATAAGCAATGGTGGAAGATGGCAAGGCGATGATGATGGTGCGGCGGCGTGACAACTTATGACCGAACTCAAACTCTAAAAGACTAGACTCTAAGACCAGCAACTAGACACGACGATGCACCCAAAATTCAACAAAGCAAAACCCTAAAAGATTATGCAAAGGCTCGATTGGTTCGGATATGATGAACTAACCCTAATTTTTTTGTGGCTTTTTCGTGGACAATAGGTATGAAGAACAGACTCGATCTAAACTACGAAAAACGTAAAATCTCACCGAGCAACCCGGAAATCTGATACCACTTGATAGAGGCAAAGGTGTCCCGTCTTTCGATGAGATGTTGGTTTTCGCTTCGAGGAAGTCGACTTTGACGATCCGACTACGAACATGCGAGGACGCCGCGCCTTAGCAATCGCTAAACCAACTCCGAGAGGTTATTGACCACGCCGAGCACGATCAACCCGACCACGAGGGTCTGCTTCCTGCGAGCAAACGAAGAACAAGCAAGAAACTGAGATTGTAATCTGGATATTGCGAATATAAGATGAAAGCTTTATTGATCAAGGTGGGGTTCTGTGGACGCCTTTGTCCGTCGTTGAACACAAACGGCACGCGGTTGCAGCTATGGCTAACTTTTAATCTAAACAAAACCCAAGGTCTAAACGGTTCCCTAAGGGCTGTATATATGGAGGAAGAGGGGGAATTTCGTGGCCCTTGGTGGAGGGGTCCAAATCAACCCTAACTCTTGTTTCCCCACACATACGGACTCTAAAAACAGCCTATACTTAAGTATTTCGAAATTACATGGGCCTGGCCCAATAATAAGGTGAAGCAGCACCTAGAATAGCCTATGGACTAATATTATGAAGTGGCATCTTGTATATTTCGTTCAAGGCCTCATGCACTCATTAGGGTGGCTTCAAAGTCCTGAATCATCACTTGTAACTCCGTTTGTTCCCCTTATGCATGCCAACATCTCCATGCTTGAACTTGCTCCAAGGTTCATCTTTCTTGTCCATGGTAGGCCCTTCATTTGTAAGCAAAACAAATGTATCCAATTTAGGCAGCATCATATTCTCATGAACATTGGAATCGCTACCAAGAAACGAAAGTACCTGATAATTCAATTGGCGTGCGCGAGCTCTAGTAATTGGTCCAGTATGTATAGCAGCAGGGGCTGTGGGTGTAACAATGGTTTTGATGTCCTCATCATTTACGTGGCTGCTACGGGCTGAGCAAGAACCGTTCTTACCTACGCATCAAAACCACAACGATAGTTTGTCAAGTTGGTGCTGTTTTAACCTTCGCAAGGACCGGGCGTAGCCACACTCGGTTCAACTAAAGTGAGAGAGACAGACACCCGCCAGTCACCTTTAAGCAACGAGTGCTCGCAGCGGTGAAACCAGTCTCGCGTAAGCGTCGCTGTAATGTCGGTCCGGGCCGCTTCATCTCACAATACCGCCAACCAAAGTATGACATGCTGGTAAGCAAGATGACTTGTATCGCCCACAACTCACTTGTGTTCTACTCGTGCATATAACATCAACGCATAAAACCAGGCTCGATACCATCATTGGGGAACGAGTAATTTCAAAAAATTCCTACGCACACGCAAGATCATGGTGATGGCATAGCAACGAGAGGGAGAGTATTGTTCACGATCCTCGTAGATCGTGGCGGAAGCGTTATGACAACGCGGTTGATGTAGTCGTGCGCCTTCACGATCCAACCGATCCAAGCACCGAACGTCACGGCACCTCCGAGTTCAGACACGCTCAGCTCGATGACGATCCCGGACTCCGATCCAAAGAAAGTGTCGGGATGAGTTATGTCAAGACGACGGCGCAGGACGATGATGATGCTCTCATCGTGAGGGCTTCGCCTAAACTCCGCGACGATATGACCGAGGTGGAATATGGTGGAGGGGGCACCGACACGCTAAGAGATCCAAGGGATCAATTGTTGTCTCTTTGGTGCTAGCCCTGCCCTCTATTTATATGTTGAGCCCTGGGTCGAAACTTGGAGCAAAAGCCTCCTCAAAGTCGGTTTTGCCCAAAGGCAAGAGTCCCACTCGACTCCGGGACCAAACGCCACAATCCTTGGCGTCGGCCCAGACGCCATGGGCCTCGGCGTCTGCCCAGGCCGACGCCCGGTCTCCGGCGTTTGGCCCCGGCCTCCGCAAAAACTCCTTTTGCACCGACCTAAAGCCTCATGGGCTTGACCCTTGGCCTAAACATATCATCCAATATATGAATCTTTACGCCTCGACCATTTCGAGACTCCTCGTCATGTCCCCGATCTCATCCGGACTCGAACTCCTTCGTACATCAAAACATGTAAACTCATAATATAACTCATCATCGAAACCTTAAGCGTGCGGACCCTACGGGTTCGAGAACTATGTAGAAATGACCGAGAACTATTCTTGGTCAATAACCAATAGCGGAACCTGGATGCCCATATTGGTTCCCACATATTCTACGAAGATCTTTATCGGTCAAACCGCATAACGACATACGTTGTTCCCTTTGTCATCGGTATGTTACTTGCCCGAGATTCGATCGTCGGTATCCTATACCTAGTTCAATCTCGTTACCGGCAAGTCTCTTTACTCGTTCCGTAATACATCATTGAAAGGACATGCGGTGCCCCCATGTGTGGTTTTGGTAATTGATGACATTCTCTATGGACTAATGGTTGCATTGAGTTATATTTGAAGGATTTGTCCATAGGCATTTCTTGAAGTCCATGTGTTGGTTTCAAGGAGTTTATGTGTTTGACCAAGGTGCTATTAAGGAATTATCCAAAGATTGGTCATGTGAGTGTTGAGCTTATTGCAAGCATGTCTTGAAGAAGAAGATTGTGTGATCATTCATGTTTACCTTCAAGACATCATCCAAACGAAGAGAGTTGGAAAGATTCAAGGTTGATCAAGACTAAGTCAAGAGTGAATCAAGTTGATCAACTCACAAAGCGTAGAAGATGTACCGAGAGGGATCAAGTGATCCCATGGTATGGTAAGCATTGTCCATTACGCTTTGTGTGCTAACCCATGGTCTTCGTGAGAGTTCTTTGTGGGGTTAGGTTGCGGTGTGCAAGTTCAAGTGATGCATCACGAAGAGATCAAGTGCTTGAAGCTTGCCGTCCATTTGGTGACAATGGACTTGTGAAGATGTGCGGAAGAGTGGCTCACCCATAGTGGAGTATGGGGGAGCAATCAACTAGTCTTCTTCGAGCCAACGCAATCAAGAAAGGTGGTCCAACTTGAGGGAGTCAAGATCGTCATCATCTAGCTCAAGTGGACCATGTGCAAGGCAAAGGTTTGCCCTTGATAGGTTTTCTATTTTACCGGTCTCATGGTAGTTGTGGAAGACCGGGTTATAGGATCGATAGCCGTACTATCAAGGGGGGCTCTCAAGTGAGTAGCTTGATCGTATCGTTCGTCGAGAGCTCAAACCATTGCATCCTTGCATCATGTTTCTTGGTTCTTGTTTGGTTCTTCTCCTTGTGAGATTTGGAGCTTATGGTCATTTTTATGACAAGCTCGAATTCATCAAAACGGAGTTCTCATGCATCTTCTATGATGTTTTCGATGTTGGAGGGTATGCGGTTCTTCTCGGTTGGAGGTTTCACTCCTTTGTTTGCTAAGCATACCTCCCCTGCCTCTTCTTACTATACCGTTGTTTTGATGCTACTCGTTGTCTTGTTTCAAACAAGCTTGAGTTTGCTCAATTCGGAGCTCATATGAAGAAGTTATGGCAGTTCTGGTTTTCCTTGGAGTATTCTTTGTTTTCGTGGTTGTGGCTTAAGGTTGGTGCCAGCGGTAGTACTGTGACCTCAGCGGTAGTACCGCCGACGCCTCCCCAGCGGTAGTACCGCTCTCGAGCGGTAATACCGCTCAAGCGGTAGTACCGCCCTCCCAACAGATAGTACCGCTTGGGAGTTTCGGCCGTAGTACCGTTGTCGTCTGGCTACTTCGCCTCGATTCTCGAACGAAGTTTTTCGTGTCGGATTTTGCGGCACTAGTAGCGGCAGAGAAGCGGTAGTACCGCTCTCGAGCGGTAGTACCGCTCTTCCCTAGCGGTAGTACCGCCTGGGGCCGTGGCCTTGACCTTCTCTTGTGCGGTAGTACCGCTGGATAGGAGCGGTAGTACCGCCCTCAGCGGTAGTACCGCCTTCCTAGCGGTAGTACCGCTCTGTGCGGGGATGTTCAGTGGGGTAACGGTTGGATTTTCCCCCTCCTATAAAAGGGGGTCTTCTTCCCCATTGAACCTTATCCTTTGAGCTCGTGTTCTTCCCCCATTGTTGACCTTCTCCGAGCTTGCTATCTCTCAATCCCTCCATGGATTCTTGCTAGTTTTGGGGGGAAAAGAGAGAGGAGATCTAGATCCACATTTCCACCAATCACTTTCTCCTCTATGTGAGGGGAACCCCTTGGATCTAGTTCTTGGAGTTCTTGGTGTTCTCCTTCTTGTTCTTCCTCTCATTTTCCTCCCTAGCATTAGTTGCTTTGGTGGGATTTGAGAGAGAAGGACTTGGGCACTCCGTGTGCCCTTGCCATTGCATTTGGTGCATCGGTTTGAGTTCTCCATGGTGATACGTGGAAGTGACAAGTTGAGAAGCTTATTAATCTTGGGTGCTTGGTGCCCTTGAGCTTGTTCCTCTTGGGTGCTTGGGCGCCCTAGACGGTTGGTGGTGTTCGGAGCTCAATCATTGTGGTGTAAAGCTCCGGCAAGCGTCGGGTCTCCAATTAGGTTGTGGAGATCGCCTGAGCAATTTGACGGCACCGTGACCGCCCCAAGGGTTGCCAAAGTGTACGGGTTCGGTGACCGCCCCAAGGGTTGCCATTTGTACGGTTCGTGACCGCCTCAAGGGTCCCTTAGTGGAATCACGGCATCTTGCATTGTGCGAGGGCGTGAGGAGATTACGGTGGCCCTAGTGGCTTCTTGGGGAGCATTGTGCCTCCACACCGCTCCAAACGGAGATTAGCATCCGCAAGGGTGTGAACTTCGGGATACATCGTCGTCTCCACGTGCCTCGGTTATCTCTTACCCGAACTCTTTACTTATGCACTTTACCTTGTGATAGCCATATTGGTTCTTGTCATATATCTTGCTATCACATAGTTGCTTATCTTGCTTAGCATAAGTTGTTGGTGCACATAGGTGAGCCTAGTTGTTGTAGGTTTTGTGCTTGACAAATTAACCGTTAGGTTTATTCCGCATTTGTTCAAGCCTAAACCGTAATTATTTTAAAGCGCCTATTCACCCCCCCCCCCCTCTAGGCGACATCCTCGATCTTTCAATCATCTCGCAACTAACTTATTAGTTGCAATGCTTGCAAGGCTTATATGATGTGTATTACCGAGAAGGCCCACAGATACCTCTCCGACAATCGGAGTGACAAAACCTAATCTCGAAATACGCCAACCCAACATGTACCTTTGGAGACACCTGTAGTACTCCTTTATAATCACCCGATTACGTTGTGACGCTTGGTAGTACCTAAAGTGTTCCTCCGTAAACGGAGTTGCATAATCTCATAGTTACCGGAACATGTATAAGTCATGAAGAAAGCAATAGCAATATACTAAACGATCAAGTGCTAGGCTAACGGAATGGGTCATGTCAATCACATCATTCTCCTAATGATGTGATCCCATTAATCAAATAACAACACATGTCTATGGTTAGGAAACATAACCATCTTTAATTAATGAGCTAGTCAAGTAGAGGCATACTAGTGACTATATGTTTGTCTATGTATTCACACATGTATCATGTTTCCGGTTAATACAATTCTAGCATGAATAATAAACATTTATCATGATATGAGGAAATAAATAATAACTTTATTATTGCCTCTAGGGCATATTTCCTTCACTTGGCACCACTGCGATGGGCCAAGGCCGCGTCGCATGCACCATCGTGCAGCCGTGCCACCACGAGCCGTTCTGCCGCCCAAGTGCCCAGGCCACGCCGGCCAGCAAGAAACACCGCGAAAGTCGCTCTACCGAGTGCCACGAGCCACCATCGCTCATATGCGCGAGCGGCGACGCGTGCTGGCCGATCGTTGCCGTGTCATCACTGACACCATGACGTTCGCTTTTATCAGTCGAACAGGTCCATCTCTATCAGAGCAGCCATGCGCCGTCGTTGTCGCTGCCTGTAGATGAGGGAGACACCATAGCACCAAGACCCACCCGGGGCTAGTCCTTGTTGTCGACGTCCTCGTAGTCCCCATCGCCGCTCGAGGAGGTTGCGCTGGCTGCTGCCTTCTCACCACGATGCTCCTCGGCGACGTAGCTACCCTACGTGCACACACGGGCCAACGAACTTCGTGACGTCTACGACCGCGTCTCTAATCCGTCGCAGGGGCCGCCCGTTTGCATCCGCTGCTGCGGAACTCCTCGTGATCTGTGAAACCCTAAAGAAATCCTCGTGTACTTTTTTGTCCAATCCATGATCGCCCCCTTCTCTTTACCGAGCCGATCTATGGGAGCAATTAGAAAGGCGTGGAGAGATGTAGATTTAGAATCCAACTGAGGTATGTGTCCAGTGTCCTGAGGTGTCACGGGAGGAAAAACTGAAGTTGATCTAACTACGACGCGTAACGGACGGACGGACCGACAACAATTAGGGAGTAAGCAATTAGTACCACCTCACGTATATGTTTATTTATAAACTGAAAGCGTAAATTCACGATAAGAAGCGTATTGTGACGGTGAACCCGCGGAATCAATCCGTGCTTTATTATTATTATTATTATTATTATTATTATTATTATTATTATTATTATTATTATTATATATATATATATATATATATATAAATATAATTAGGGAAAGACTAGCAAAAATGCCCGTGCGTTGCAACGGGAGTTAAAAAAATAGTGATCAATGGGAGATTAAGAGGGTGTTTGGATACTCTCTAGTCATGTGACTAGTAGTAGTCAGACTAGAAGTTTTAGTCAAGCCCTGTTTGGAAGGTGACTACTACTAGTCAGCATTAAATGTCTCAAGATTAAATGTCCCTTGTGCAACACCAATTAGAGGAGAGAGAGGGGACTTTAATCAGTAAAAGTCAGGGTGTTTGCAGGTTTCTTCGACTAAAGGTGACTACTACTAGTCTCTAGTCAAGAAAAGTTGAGGCGGGGTGACTAGGGACTAAACTGGTTTTAGTCACCCACTAGTCAGCGGTGTTTGGAGGTTTACTGACTAAAGGTGACTACTACTAGTCTCTAGTCTCTAGTCTCTAGTGATCCAAACACCCTCTAAAAATATAGCACATCTCCTTAGTTAAGACCCCCGTATGTCCACATCCTCTATTTAAACGCGGCATCTCATCTATATCGTCACTTATTCTCCTTCCCTCCTCACCATTGGCATGTGTAGAACACATACTTTACGATGTGATAAACATCTCTAAAACAAACATCTTCTACAATGTCAAGAACAAAGTAAAATTCGTTGGCCATAGCGATGTAGGCGACATGGATGATTATCTGGTGATTCAGGCAGGAGGCAAAGGCGGCATGGGAGGGGCAGAAGACTTGGGAGAGACACATAGGTGGGGGTGGGATAGGAGGAGTTTGATAAAAAATGGCACACATTTCCTTTCATAGTACACTTGTCTTTGTCTTTCACAAATGTTTGATCAATAGTTGGATAAAATGACACAATTGAGTTCTCCCTCTATTTTGAGATGTGGAACCACCGCCATATTTATTTGAATAATATTGCACTTGGTCAATTCCTTTACACTGGCTTAGTATGGTTCAATCGGAGGCCATCCAAATCAATTGAAGCACAGGCGTTCTCGTGGCCTCTCTTGGTGTTGCGTCTACCCCACAAGCCGCCACGTTGCCCTAAGTCTTCTCCCTTGGCTCCAAAACAGTTGCTGCCAAAATTTGGATTACATCAATGACAAAAAACTTCAGCCGTACAACTCTACAGGCAGCAGCTAAAACCACCCATTGCTACACAACAAAGCAGCCAAAGCAAAACATCAAGTCAGCTATTGCAAAACAGTAGAGGATAAAGATTGTAAGCAAGAAAAGGTTCAAAAAAAGTTATCACGACAAGCAGCCATTGTGCAACCTCTCTCATCACTACCATTCTGCTCATAAATTTCTTCGACCCTCTACTGTACAGTCTAAATAAAGTAGAGAGCTTTGCTGTGAATAAGAGAAGCTTGCGATCTTTGCTTCTGAAGAAAAAAACTTGCATCCCTTCACAATTGCATATGTGCAGTTTACTGCGTTCAAAAAACAATATGTGCAGTTTACAGTAAAATGAAAACTTAGTTATAACTACCAAGAATAAAATCACAATCGATAGATAATCTAAGAATGTAGCTATGAAAAAACCGTGGACCCTTTTCAAGTTGAAGAAGTAGTAGTTCGACGCTGCAACATTTGGTGGGTTCGGAAATTATTTAAAGTTATACATACATGATCACTTCAAATAATTCAAGAAAAAGCATGATTCTGTCTTCAACACTTTGAAATTCTCACCCCAGCTCATCATATCACTATTTTTATTGCACTTACGGGCAGGTTAGATGTATATGATGGTAAATGCATGCTATCTGTACCATTCCCCTAATTAAATGAGCAAAGTCATCTTAGAAGTTTATTCCGCCAAGCACAAATGTTGTAGGATGAATTAGACGCCAAAATTTTATATGATTAGGGGGCTACGAATAATCACGAGTGGACATGCGGCCACGCACGGTCTTTATCCACGCCGCATGCTGCCGCGTGATTTGTGCAACTCGAATACCCATAGACCGTATAATGATCTCTGCCTTCCCATATAGCATTTGGTATAGCTGTGTATTTGCATCTGACACACGCTGGTCTGCAAATCAATCAGGCATTAAACTGAGGCATGGGCCGCTAGCATCCCAGTCCCAACGGCTAGCTTGTCAATGCCCATCTCACTCAACCCTTCTTCTCAGTTCTGCTTCCCCATTGCCGACAGCCTTACAAGCATGTGTTCCTCCAATCCCCAGCTTAGCTCCGCATCTCAGACATCACACCACACCACCAACCAGATGCCACCGTTTCCTCTCATCTGTTGCCCGGAGTGCAATGCGGGCTACGTGATCTAGTTTGTTTCAGGAACGGAAGAAAAAAACCATGGAGGCATTTCTACAAGTGCGAACGGCTTGGAGTAAGTTTTTCAAGATCCTTTCCATCCATCTCTCCACACGCCTTGCTATGCCTCTGTATTTTGTGTTTTTGCAGTACGGTGGATGCAGTTGTTGGAAGTGGGAGAACAAGTATATAGAGTACTTCAACGCATGGTGGGGACACCTCATTTCGCATGCATCGGTCTATCGGCATGCATCATCGCTTGAACTGAATCTGAAGAACATTTTCATTCTGGGCGTCATGAGCTGCTCATGGTAGTACTGGCCCATGGCCATGATCTTCATGCACAAGCTCTGAAGCTACCCCCGTGTGATGGATTTGCTCTAGTTCCCATGTGTACCTCGTGCGATGGATTTGCTCTCGTTCCCTATGTATTTTTCTTTTCGGTGTGCTATCTGTACTGCATGTATCTGCCAGTACATGCTGTTCTCCTGCGTATGCAGCAGCCTGGCCTATCAATAATACACCTCCAATGGTCGTGTGCATGGAGCATTAACCCCGGTTTGAACCATGTTTACATAATGAGGAATACACTAAGGCTGGTTGTAATGGTAGTATCATAGCTAGTATCATGCATGCCAACTAGGCAATTTTGATGATGTGTCATAGCATTAAAAGAAGAAAGAGAGGGTGTAGTATCATATCATGATACCGCATCATATTAAATACTATACTACTTTGTGTCATGCATGGCAATAAATAGAGTACTACATGATACTAATATATGATACTATGCATTAGGGAGGTAGTATCATACACTAGTATCATATGCATGATACTAGTATATGATACTCCCCATTACAACCAGCCTAATGAGGAGTTACAGTGCAAAAGTACTACATGTGCTACACAAGGGACGGCGTTAATCACAGGCGCTACGTGTGCAACACAGCCACCCAAAGCGTTAATAATTATGACTAGTCAGCCGACATGCGTTATGGCAATTTAAAACATCCCATTGACGAATGAATACACCCAGCTGCCCTGCAACCCATAATGGCACCCAGCAAGCCAGTTAATGTGCAACTCCGACGTCCCACTAGAGGAGCCAGATCCAGAGCTCTCCCCGGCAAATGTTGTAACGCTGGGGGATTGAGACAAACGATAGATGATTACAAGTGTGCTCGACAAACAAAGCAATAAAAATCCGGCCACGCATGGGTTTTAAGCAGCTAACCTGTTTTCAGAACTCATCTCCACTTCCGCCCGTGTTTCTCCACGAGAGACTGCTCGTAGAAGATCTACAGTACAAGCCAATCCAGCACGCGCGGCTCTATTATGTGTACCCCAGCTCCTCAAGAGCATTTATGTCATCGCCAGAACCGTGAAGTGGGCTGCTAGCATTAAGGGTGTATCCATAAAAAAATTAATGCGACAGGCCAACCCCGGGCGTATAGAGCGACGTATTCGGAAACCCTGGATAATAACACGCCAGGTATTGCGAGTGGGACTATAATAACTAGCAATCGCGACGCGCTCACGGACGCACTGGATTACAGCATCGCGTAGCTGCATGTCTCAAAAATCCGCGTCCTAGGGGGCTACCTCTAGAAACAGAGGCACGCGAGAAGATAACTGCCTATGCCAGTTATGAAGAAATTCAGCTACTTTGACATTATCTATTGAGTATGACCAATGTTGCATGCGTTCACCTCAACTCGGTGGCCACCATGCCGGACGACGACCCGTAGACGACCCTCACCTTCAAGTCTATCTGCAACAAATCAACATCGTGGGCAGAGGTAGCAAGTAGCAACTAAACTAATGAAAAAATAGCAGCACACGGCAGAATGGTAATGAAAGTGTTGAAGCAATCTGTACAAAAAGTTGCAAACCCATCCGTATGAAGTAGTTTATAAGTAGTTATGGCTTCTAACGAGCTGACCTTAAAATTGAAACCCAAAGCAGATTGTCAATTTCTTTCAGAAGTAAAAAATATATCACTATTATAACCGACTCCATGAAATTTATAGAAAAGAAGTGAAAAGAATATCAAGTTACTGGTGAATAAATTACAGATCTACAAATTTAACTGTACCTTGATTCAATTAATACCAACGTTCAACATTTCCTATGAAAATGTCTAAATCAGTAAAGCTTATAGCATGAAAGCTGAATAAGTCTTAGCAGATTATTTATTTTTTGAAGTTTATACATGTATGGGTTGGTGGCCTCAGCCCAGGATTTATTTATGTATACATCTTAATGTTGAGACATTTGGTGAAATCTTATCATAAGAAATACCTTAAGCAGATTTCATTATTTTAAAGTTCCTTATTGCTGGCATTTCTGCCATGATTGGAAGAATCAATTTGCCACCAGAAAGAAACCTCTGGATCCATATGGATTTAGATAATGCTAATGTGCATTGTGCAATGGTGGAATGAAAATTATCTCAAGATTAGGCATAACAATACGGTAATTAGGTTTCTTTTAGGAGCAATTACCTACCTTTCATTTGCCTTGCTCAAATGTATTTGCATCCGCATGTGTCATTTTTAGTTGGAAAATGCAACCAAAAGTGCAGTATTTAGAAGCAACGGGGCTAACCTGCAACAAAATAACTATTTGTATAGTAAATGGCCTAGCTCACTAATTGTTTAGAAACTGTTCCAGCAGGTTGTCCTTGAAGTTCTCCATGTCTGAAACTGTTCAGGTCATGAGTATAACTTCTTTGCCTGAAAAAACTGCTGACACACTTAAAATTAACAACCAACATTGAGCTATGTAAGAAAATAGGAAGTCTCTCTGTCTTACACCAATGTTTCTTCCAAAGAAGGATCACCTCCATAGTTGTACCAACTAACACTCCTTCCCTTTGCTATTACAGAATAGAGCATTGCCTTACGAACAATTTCAGTAAGGCATTGACCAACACATGCTGCAGTTTAAAAATTCAAGTTAAAGTCTCTGGCGCTCCCCGACTTCGTTGTGGTGGTCGTGGAGCACAGACAGATTCTTGTCCTCCTGTTGTTGACGACGCGAAGGTCTGACCATAGGCGAAGGAGTCCATCCACCAAGTCAAACAGATTGACATCAGCCTAGACCCCGTGAGCCCAAACGGCCTAGATCCTGGGAGCCATGGCCTTATTGGTGACGTGATGATCATGGTCAATCCCCGGTGGAGATGTCGTACTCACCCGTCGATAAGGATTGTTGACGCGCTGGAGCAGTGGGGATGAGAGGGAGCGACAGGTAGGCCATAGCCCGAGGACACACTCCTAAGAGCATCTCCAACAGCCGTGCTAAGCGCCGCGCGTAAAAAACATGTTTGCCGCGCGCGCTTCGGCAGGTTTAGCGCGGCCGCCAGCGCTGGCTCCAAAGCAGCGCTATAATAATGCAGCACAAGCGCCGCTCCAAAGAGCGTAAAAAATACAGCGCCACGCGCACAAACCACATATACATTTCAGAAGAGGAGCAAAAATGATCAAACAAACAAAATAAATCAACAATAAATAGTTCAATTTCGTTATCATTACAACTCAAACAAATAGTTTATCGTTCAGTACAACAAATAATGCAATAAACACAACAAATAGTTCATGAACAATACAATGTCGAATGCAGAAATCATCATGCTCTTTGTCGTCCATGTCATGCGCACCACTCTTCAATCAGATCATTCTGAAGTTCATTGTGCGTTGCAGGACGCCGAATGGCATGATAGGAGGCAATAAGACGGGCTACCCTTTCAGCCCTCCGTCGCACTCGCACGGGATGTCCCAAGAGCTCATACTGTGAGTAGTCTAAATGTTGGCCACGCTCATTCTCGATGATCATGTTGTGCATGATCACACAAGCGTGCATGATGTATCAAAGCATTTTTTGATCCCAAAATCTAGCCGGTCCTCTCACAATAGCAAATTGGGCTTGCAAAATCCCAAATGCTCTCTCCACATCTTTTCTAGCCGCCGCATGAGCATTGTGGAAATCAAGATTTTTCTTACCTTCCGGCTTTTTCAACGGCTTCACGAAGGTTTGCCACTTTGGATAGATGTCATCCACTAGATAATAGCCATAGTTGTACGTACGGCCATTTGCTACAAACTACACCGGTGGCAACTCACCGCTTGTAATCTTATTCATCACAGTGACCGTTGACAACATTGATGTCATTCAAAGATCCAGCATTCCAAAGAATGCATGCCAAATCCAAGTCTCCGATCAGCCACCGCTTCAAGGATTATAGTGGAACCCTTTTTGGCCGTGGAATTGCCCATGACATGCCTTTGGACAATTCTTCCAACTCCAATGCATGCAATCTATTGAGCCAAGCATGCCAGAAAGCCGCGAGCTTTGTTCATCGCCAATAGCCTTGCGGCGTCTTCACATTGGGAGATCTCAAATACTCCTCGCCAAACACTTGCACAATTCCCATCGCAAAGCGCTTGACACATGATGGCTTGGCTCTCACCCATAGCCAAGTGATCATCAACAAGATCAGCCGGTATACCGTATACCAACATACGCAAGCGGCTGTCACCTTCGAAAGGTGCTATGCCCGAGCTCTCCGTGGCATTCCTCCTTTGCTGAAAAAGCGGTCATGGCTCGCTAGTTTCTCCGCAATGCGCTGAACAACTCGGTGCTCATCCTAAACCGCGATTTAAAATACGACTCGGGGTATGTGGGATTCTCCGCAAAATAATGCCTGGTCAATCTGTTGTGGGCATCGATCCTATCCCTCTAAATTTTCTGCCGACCCATAACCGAACCACCGTGCTTCGGGTTTTTTTTATATGCATAGCTAGGATCATTGCAAGATCCTCCTCCTCTTCCATATCAAATTCTTCTTCGGAAGAATCATACGACGAACTCATCTACAATGTTCAATACTATACTATAAAAACTACAATTCAAAACATGCACCAAATTCATGAAGTTTGAGCAATACATACCTTGTAGGCGTTTTGTCGAACACCTTGCGGGCGGGGCAGCGAAGCGCCGGCGCTATTCCTCGACGATGGAGGCGCGCGAGCGCAGGGGACTAGGAGGATGGGGCGGAGCGCGATGGCGCGGATAGGCCGGGAAGCGCTGAGCGGTCGCCGGGCGCGGCGGGCGGCGGCGGCGCGCCGGATGGGGTGGAAGTGGGAGAGAAGTGCGAGAGCGAAGGCCGAGTGTGCCGCTGTGTAGTGGGCTCCCGAAATACACCGCGAGAGAGTGTTTTCGACCGCGTGCTAACTCGTTATAAGCGCGCCGTTTTTGCGCTCCATTGGAGCGACCGCCGCGTTCTTGGCGCGCTAAAACGGACCAATTTGCGGCGCGGCGCTATTCTAGCGCGGCTGTTGGAGATGCTCTAAGTTGCGTGGAGGAGAGCCCATCAGCACCCCGCGCTTGTCGATGGAACCCGTCCACGACATCTCGCAGCAAGGGGAGAGGCGCGCAGGTGCATGTAGGCGCCGTCGCGCTCGTCCTCCCAGGTGCCGCCGGTCGCGCTCATCCATCTGAGGCACCGCCGCCCCCGCGCGACTCATTGTCCTATGTGTCATCGTCGCTCGTCCTCCGAGGCGCTGCCGCCGCCGCCCAACTGTTGTCTCCCATGTCACCTCCTTTTTTCTAACCCGAACTACCAAACCCCATGACTTTAAGGCCGGCGGCGTGTTTGGATAAAAGTCCAAGATGAAGGAGGCTTTTTTGAGATTGAGATGAAGGAGTTGTAGAGGAATCGGTCGGCGCTGTGAACTGGCCAGATTAACATTGATGAAGAAGAGATTCATGGTGGTCGTGCGGGAGAAGGAGACGTACTCGTGATGTCCTTGTCAGTTCTTTTTTGCGTTGAAGAGGGAAACTGAAAGCATACATACAAAACTGAGTTAGCTCAGTTGGCAATGACATGTACTTCCCAGGCGTTAGGGTGCGACATCGATTCCAGTTGATGGTAATTTTTTTACCTCGTATCTGGTTGTAGTTGGCCCATGGTGCTGTTTTGGGCGATAGATAAGCTAAGGCCCAGGCGGGGGTGGCCAGCCTGCGAAACGAGATGGGCTGCTGGGGACGAACGAAGGATCGAGGAAACGAATCATCTTTTTTACACCACGTGGTTCCTCGAATTAGTACCACCTCACGTATATATCCCATAATCTTTAAGAGTTTGGGTCATCCAAAGTAATTGAGCACAACATGAACCAGCGGCAATGTACTCCGCTTCGGCGGTAGATAAGGATACCGAGTTTTGTTTCTTGGAGGACCAAGACACAAGAGATCTACCAAGAAATTGACAAGTACCCGAAGTGGACTTTCTATCAACCTTGTCTCCGGCATAATCCGAGTCGGGATAGCTAACAAGATCGAAAGAGGCCCTCTTAGGATACCAAATGCCAAAGTTTGGTGTGTGAATTAAGTATCTCACTATCCTTTTTACGGCCTTAAGATGACATTCTTTAGGAGCAGCTTGATATCTTGCACACATGCGCACACTTAGCATAATATCGGTACGTGAAGCACATAGATATAACAATGAACCAATCATAGAGCGATAAACCTTTTGATCAACCGGTTTACCATCTTTGGTCAAGTCAAGATGTCCACTAGTAGGCATGGGTGTAGACATACCTTTGCACTCTTGCATATTGAACTTCTTGAATAAGTCCTTAGTGTACTTCGCTTGTGAGACAAAAGTACCTTCCTTAGTTTGCTTGATTTGCAACCCAAGAAAGAATTTGAGTTCACTCATCATTGACATCTCAAACTTCTCCGACATTAGCTTTCCAAACTTTTCACTAAATGAGGGTTAGTTGATCCAAATATGATATCATCAAGATAAATTTGGCATACAAATAATTCTCCATTAACCCTTTTAGTAAAAAGTGTGGAATCAATCTTGCCAATTTCAAAGCCTTTTTCAAGAAGAAACTTGGTCAAGCATTTATACCATGCTCTAGGAGCTTGTTTAAGACCATAAAGAGCTTTGTGAAGTTTGTAAACATGATTTGGTTTCTTAGGATTGACAAAGCCGGGAGGTTGTTTAACAAAAACTTCCTCCTCTATTTCACCATTTAGAAAAGCAATTTTAATGTCCATTTGATACAAGGTGATATTATGGTGATTAGCATAGGCAAGTAAGATGCGAATGGACTCAAGTCTAGCAACGGGAGCATAAGTCTCACAATAGTCCATACCTTCGACTTGTGTGTAGCCTTGGGCGACGAGACGTGCTTTGTTGAACTACTTGTCCATCTTCATCTTGCTTGTTGCGAAACACCCATTTGGTACCGATGATGTTGTGGTTGTTGTCGGGCTTCTCAACCAATGTCCAAACTTGGTTTCTCTCAAAGTTGTGTAGCTCTTCATGCATAGCATTTATCCAATCCGGATCTTCCAATGCTTCTTCGACCTTCATAGGTTCAATGCTAGAGATGAAAGAATAGTTTTCACAAAAGTTGGCTAAACGAGTTTTAGAGCGAGTGATTCTCCTGGTTTGAATATCATTGTAGATTTGCTCGACGGGATGGTATTTAGCAATTCTTGCTCGAACTCGTGAAAGCTTTTGCTTGGGTCTCGGTTGAACATCTTCTTCATCTTGTTGTTGTTCTTCTTCTTCTTGATCATCTTCATTGTTGGCGTTGTCGTTTTCTTGTCGAGGTGGAGAAGGAGGTTGTTGACGTTCGTGATGTTCTTCCTCGTTTTCTTCATCTTGGTGTGTTCCACTTGTGGATGCTTCTGTTTCAACTCTTGGTTCACCTTGTCGTGAAGTAGAAGCTTCCACTTGAATGACAGTACTCTCCTTCACCTCCGTTGGACGGACCTTGCCAATAGACAAGTCTTGGATTTCTTCCGAAGGGTCTTTGTCTCCTCGTCAATTGGCAATTGCTCTACTTGCGAGCCGTTAGATTCATCAAACTTCACATCTACCGCCTTTCGGGTGAAATTGTTGTAGACACGGTAAGTGTTAGAGTTTGAGCCATAACCTACTAGGAAACCTTCATGAAACTTAGGAGCAAATTTTGAGCGACGATGCTTATCAAGAATGTAGCACTTTGAGCCGAATACTCGAAAGTATCCAACTTGGGGTTTGTTACCGGTGAGGAGCTCGTATGCCGTCTTGCCGAGTAGCTTGTGAAGATACAAGCGATTTGTTGCATGACAAGCTGTCTCAACCGCTTGTGCCCAAAAGTGCTTCGGTGTCTTGTACTCATCAAGCATCGTTCTCGCCATTTCGATGAGCGTCCGGTTCTTTCTCTCAACAACTCCATTTTGTTGAGGTGTGTACGTAGCCGAGAACTCGTGTGAAATTCCTTCTTCGTCAACAAAGGTGTCCACATTTGCGTTCTTGAACTCCGTTCCGTTGTCGCTGCGAACCTTCTTGATCTTCACTTCAAACTGATTTTGGGCCTTCCTAGCGAAGTTTTTGAAGATCTTTTGGACCTGCGATTTATCATCGAGAAAGAACACCCACGTAAATCTTGAAAAATCATCAACTATAACTAGACCAAAAGAATTTCCACCGAGACTTTTGTAAGCGTTGGGACCAAAGAGATCCATATGAAGAAGCTCGAGTGGCCTACTTGTGGTCATGATGTTCTTCACGGGATGCCTTCCTCCGACCTGTTTACCTGCTTGACAAGCTCTACACAGTCTATCCTTATCAAATATGACATCGTTAACTCCAAGGATATGATTTCCTTTAATAAGCTTGTCAAGGTTTCTCATGCCAACGTGACCTAGTCGTCTATGCCATAACCAACCTTTTGAGGATTTAGCAATGAAGCAAGTTTTAGGTTGTGCCTTTTTAGAGAAATCAACAATGTAAAGATCACCTCTACGTATACCGGTAAATACCATTTTATGATTGTCTCGACGAAACACTTGACAATCTACTTCAGTAAATAGGACATTTAAACCAAAATCAGCAAGTCTAGATACTGAAAGTAAGTTGTAGCCAAGAGATTCAACGAGCATGACATTTTGAATGGAGCTATCATGTGAGATGGCCACCTTACCGAGGCCAACCACCTTACCCTTTGAGTTGTCACCGAAAGTGACAAACTTTCGAGGACCATCATTTTCAGCAAGCTCACGAAACATGTCTTTATCTCCGGTCATGTGATCGGTACATCCACTGTCAAGAACTCATTCCTTTCCTCCTGACACATATCCCCGAAGATTTGCCATAAGACCAAAATGTCTCATTGCATCATCAAGATCGAAGTCACTATCATCATCCTCATCATAGTATCCATGTTCAACATCGTCATGTGGTGGATCAAGTCCTAGAGAGGGTAATTCATTAGAGTGAGTTTGACAAAGATCTTGCTTATGAATTCTTATAGCTTCGGAAATAGTATCACCAATAATTCCAACATCTCCTTTGGCATGCATAAGGTCGGTAAGTTCAAATAGACGATCACCAAACATAGGATCACTAGTATTCATCTTACTCAAGGCAATAGAATTATAAAGAATCTCATCTAGATTTTTCAAGGAATAATTTGGAAAGCGTTCCTCAAGAAATTTCCATATAGTGTAGGCACACTCAAAAGTAGGCAAGATTCTAATCAAGTTTCTAGGCAAGCCTCTAGTGATAAGATTAACAGTTCTAAAATTTCTAGTCATGTCAATAGATTCATCAAGGGTAGGATGCATAGGATCAACATGAGGTGCACAAGGGCTAGCAATGTACTTGTTCAATTGATATTGATTGAAAATTACAAGCATCTCATTTTTCCACTCATGAAAATACTCTCCATCAAGAATAGGCACTCTATGACTAAGACTCCCCGAAGTAGACTCATCCATCTTCCTCCAAAGGTGATTAAACCAAGGCAAAGGAGACTAATGCTCTGATACCACTTGTAGGATCTTGAGAAGAGGTGTCTAGAGGGGGGGAGGGGGGTGATTAGACACTAAGTACCAAAGTTGCAGTTTTTAACTTCTTTTAGGTTTAAGTGGAGTTTAGGCACAAATTTAACATTCTCATTCCATAATAAGCAAGCATGCGAAGAGTATGTAGGCAGCGGAAAATAAAGCATGCAACTTGCAAGAATGTAAAGGGAAGGGTTTGGAAGATTCAAACGCAATTGGAGACAAAGATGTTTTTGTCGTGGTTCCGAAGGTGGTGCTATCGTACATCCACGTTGGTGGAGACTTCAACCCACGTAGGGTAATGGTTGCGCGAGTCCACGGAGGGCTCCACCCATGAAGGGTCCACGAAGAAGCAACCTTGTCTATCCCACCATGGTCGTCGCCCACGAAGGACTTGCCTCACTAGCGGTAGATCTTCACGAAGTAGGCGATCTCCTTCTTGGGGAACGTAGTAATTTCAAAAAAATTCCTACGCACACGCAAGACCATGGTGATGGCATAGCAACGAGAGGGGAGAGTGTATGTCCACGTACCCTCGTAGACCGAAAGCGGAAGCGTTATAACAACGTGGTTGATGTAGTCGTACGTCTTCACGATCCGACCGATCCAAGTACCGAACGTACGGCACCTCCGAGTTCTGCACACGTTCAGCTCGATGACGATCCCGGGCTCCGATCCAGCAAAGCGTCGGGGATGAGTTCCGTCGACCTGACGGCGTGGTGGCGATGATGATGCTCCATCGACGCAGGGCTTCGCCTAAGCTCCGCGACGATATGACTTCACCGGCGCAGGCTTCGCCTAAGCTCCGCGACGTTATGACGAAGTGGAATATGGTGGAGGGGGCACCGCACGGCTAAGGAACGATCCGTAGATCAACTTGTGCGTCATGGGGTGCCCCCGCCTCATATAAAGGAGCAAGGGAGGGCGGCCAAGGAGGAGGAGGCGCGCAAGGGGGAGTCCTACTCCCACCGGAGTAGGACTCCTCCTTTCCTAGTAGGAGTAGGAGAGAAGGAAGGGGATGCGGCCCCTCCCCCTAGTCCAATTCGGACTAGGCCTTGGGGGGGCGCGCGGCCTGCCCTAGGCAGCCCCTCTCTCTTTCCCGCAGGGCCCAATAAGGCCCAATACTTCTCCCGGCGAATTCCGTAACTCTCCGTACTCAAAAATACCGAATCATTCGAACCTTTCCGAACTCCGAATATAGTCGTCCAATATATCGATCTTTACGTCTCGACCATTTCGAGACTCCTCGTCATGTCCCCGATCTCATCCGGGACTCGAACTCCTTCGGTACATCAAAACTCATAAACTCATAATATAACCATCATCGAAACCTTAGCGTGCGGACCCTACGGGTTCGAGAACTATGTAGACATGACCTAGAACTATTCTTGGTCAATAACCAATAGCGGAACCTGGATGCCCATATTGGCTCCTACATATTCTACGAAGATCTTTATCGGTCAAACCGCATAACAACATACGTTGTTCCTTTTGTCATCGGTATGTTACTTTCCCGAGATTCGATCGTCGGTATCCAATACCTAGTTCAATCTCGTTACCGGCAAGTCTCTTTACTCGTTCCGTAATACATCATCTTACAACTAACTTATTAGTTGCAATGCTTGCAAGGCTTATGTGATGTGCATTACCGAGAGGGCCCAGAGATACCTCTCCGACAATTGGAGTGACAAAACCTAATCTCGAAATACGCCAACCCAACATGTACCTTTGGAGACACCTGTAGTACTCCTTTATAATCACCCGATTCGTTGTGACGTTTGGTAGCACCAAAGTGTTCCTCCGTAAACGGAGTTGCATAATCTCATAGTTACGGGAACATGTATAAGTCATGAAGAAAGCAATAGCAACATACTAAGCGATCAAGTGCTAGGCTAACGGAATGGGTCATGTCAATCACATCATTCTCTAATGATGTGATCCCGTTAATCAAATGACAACTCATGTCTATGGCTAGGAAACTTAACCATCTTTGATTCAACGAGCTAGTCAAGTAGAGGCATACTAGTGACACTATGTTTGTCTATGTATTCACACATGTATTATGTTTCCGGTTAATACAATTCTAGCATGAATAATAAACATTTATCATGAAATAAGGAAATAAATAATAACTTTATTATTGCCTCTAGGGCATATTTCCTTCAGTCTCCCACTTGCACTAGAGTCAATAATCTAGTTCACATCATCATGTGATTCAACACTAATATTCACATCTGTATGTGATTAACACCCATAGTTCACATGGTCATGTGACCAACACCCAAAGGGTTTACTAGAGTCAATAATCTAGCTCACATCGCTATGTGATTAACACCCAAAGAGTACTAAGGGATGATCATGTTTTGCTCGTGAGAGAAGCTTAGTCAACGGGTCTGTCACATTCAGAGGCGTATGTATTTTGCAAATATTCTATGTCTACAATGCTCTGCACGGGGCTACTCTAGCTAATTGCTCCCACTTACAATATGTATCCAGATTGAGACTTAGAGTCATCTGGATCAATGTAAAAAGCTTGCATCGATGTAACTCTTTACGACGGGCTCTTTTATCACCTCCATAATCGAGAAATATTTCCTTAGTCCTCACTAAGGATGTTCTTGACCAATGTCCAATGATCTACTCCTAGATCACTATTGTACTCCCTTGCCAAATTCAGAGCAAGGTATACAATAGGTCCGGTACATAGCATAGCATACTTTATAGAACCTATGATGAGGCATGGGGAATGACTTTCATTCTCTTTTCTATTTTCTGTTGTGGTCGGGATTTGAGTCTTACTCAATTTCACACCTTTGCAACACAGCAAGAACTTTTCTTTGATTGTTCCATTTTGAACTACTTCAAAATCTTGACAAGGTATGTACTTATTGAAAAAACTTATCAAGCGTTTTGATCTATCTCAATAGATCTTGATGCTCAATTTGTACGCAGCTTCACCGAGGTCCTTCTTTGAAAAACTCCTTTCAAATACTCCTTTATGCTTTGCGAATAATTCTACATTATTTCCGATCAACAATATGTCATTCACATATACTTATCGAAATGTTTGTAGTGCTCCCACTCACTTTCTTGTAAATACAGGCTTCTCCAAAAGTCTCAGATAAAACCATATGCTTTGATCACACTATCAAAGCGTTTATTCCAACTCCGAGATGCTTGCACCAGTCCATAGATGGATCATGGAGCTTGCACATTTTGTTAGCTCCTTTAGGATTGACAAAACCTTCGGTTGCATCATATACAACTCTTCTTTAATAAATCCATTAAAGAATGTAGTTTTGACATCCATTTGCCAGATTTCATAAAATGTGGCAATTGCTAACATGATTCGGACAGACTTAAGCATCGCTACTGATTGAGAAAATCTCATTGTAGTCAACACCTTGAACTTGTCGAAAACCTTTCTGCGACAAGTCGAGCTTTGTAGATAGTAATACTACTATCAGCATTTGTCTTCCTCTTGAAGATCCATTTATATAATATGGCTTGCCGATCATCGAGCAACTCCATCAAAGTCCACACTTTGTTCTCATATATGGATCCCATCTCAGATTTCATGGCCTCAAGCCATTTCGCGAATCTGGGCTTATCATCGCTTCCTCATATTTCGTGGGTTCATCATGATCTAGTAACATGACTTCCGAACATGATTACCGTACCACTCTGGTGCGGATCTTACTCCGGAAGACCTCACGAGGTTTGGTAGCAACTTGATCTGAAGTTTCATGATCATCATCATTAACTTCCTTACTAATTGGTGTAGGAATCACTGAAACTGATTTCTGTGATGAACTACTTTCCAATAAGGGAGAAGGTACAATTACCTTATCAAGTTCTACTTTCCTCCCACTCACTTCTTTCGAGAGAAAACTCCTTCTCTAGAAAGGATCCATCTTAGCAACGAATGTTTTTGCCTTTAGACCTGTGATAGAAGGTGTACCCAACAGTTTCCTTTGGGTATTCTATGAAGACACACTTTCCTGATTTGGGTTCGAGCTTATCAGGTGAAAACTTTTTCACATAAGCATCACAACTCCAAACTTTAAGAAACGACAACTTGGGTTTCTTGCTAAACCACAGTTCATATAGTGTCGTCTCAACGGATTTAGATGGTGCCCTATTAAACGTGAATGCAGCTGTCTCTAATGCATAACCCCAAAACGATATTGGTAAATCGGTAAGAGACATCATTGATCGCACCATATCAAAACAAAGTACGGTTATGACGTTCGGACACACCATAATGTTGTGGTGTTCCAGGTGGCGTGAGTTGCGAAACCATTTCACATTGTTTTAAATGAAGACCAAACTCGTAACTCAAATATTCGTCTCCATGATCAGATCGTAGAAACTTTATATTTCTTGTTACGATGACTTTCCACTTCACTCTGAAATTCTTTGAACTTTTCAAATGTTTTAGACTTATGTTTCATCAAGTAGATATACCCATATCTGCTCAAATCATCTGTGAAGGTCAAAAATAACGATACTTGCTGCGAGCCTTAATATTCATCGGACCACATACATCAGTATGTATGATTTCCAACAAATCTGTTGCTCACTCCATTGTTCCAGAGAACGGAGTCTTAGTCATCTTGCCCATGAGGCATGGTTCGCAAGCATCAAGTGATTCATAATCAAGTGATTCCAAAATCCCATCAGCATGGAGTTTCTTCATGCGCTTTACACCAATATGACCTAAACGGAAGTGCCACAAATAAGTTGCACTATCATTATTAACTTTGCATCTTTTGGTTTCAATATTATGAATATGTGTATCACTATGATCGAGATCCAATGAACCATTTTCATTGGGTGTGTAACCATATAAGGTTTTATTCATGTAAACAGAACAACAATTTTTTCTCTTACTTAAATGAATAACCGTATTGCAATAAACATGATCAAATCATATTTATGCTCAACACCAAATAACACTTATTTAGGTTCCACACTAATCCCGAAAGTATAGGGAGTGTGCGATGATAATCATATCAATCTTGGAACTACTTCCAACTCTCATCGTCACTTCACCCTTAACTAGTCTCTGTTCATTCTGCAACTCCCGTTTCGAGTTACTACTCTTAGCAACTGAACCAGTATCAAATGCCGAGGGGTTGCTATAAACACTAGTAAAGCACACATCAATAACATGTATATCCAATATATCTTTGTTCACTTTGCCATCCTTCTTATCCGCCAACTACTTGCGGCAGTTCCACTTCTAGTGACCAGTCCCTTTGCAGTAGAAGCACTTAGTCTCAGGCTTAGGACCAGACTTGGGCTTCTTCACTTGAGCAACAACTTGCTTCCCGTTCTTCTTGAAGTTCCCCTTCTTCCCTTTGCCGTTTTCTTGAAACTAGTGGTCTTGTCAATCATCAACACTTGATGCTCTTTCTTGATTTCTACCTTCATCGATTTCAACATCACGAAGAGCTCGGGAATCGTTTTCGTCATCCCTTGCATACTGTAGTTCATCACGAAGTTCTAGTAACTTAGTGATGGTGACTAGAAATTTCATCAATCACTATCTTATCCGGAAGATTAACTCCCACTTGATTCAAGCAATTGAAGTACCTGGACAATCTGAGCACATGCTTACTAGTTGAGCGATTCTCCTCCGTCTTTTAGCTATAGAACTTGTTGCGACTTCATATCTCTCAACTCGGTATTTGCTTGAAATATTAACTTCAATTCTGGAACATCTCATATGGTCCATGACGTTCAAAACGTCTTTGAAGTCCCGATTCTAAGCCGTTAAGCATGGTGCACTAAACTATCAAGTAGTCATCATATTGAGCTAGCCAAACATTCATAACGTATGCATCTGCTCCTGCAATAGGTCCATCACCTAGCGGTGCATTAAGGACATAATTCTTACAGGCAGCAATGAGGATAAACCTCGGATCACGGATCCAATCCGCATCATTGCTACTAACATTTTCAATACAATTTTCTCTAGGAACACATATAAAAACATCGGGAAGCAAAAACATAGGGAAGCAACAACGTGAGCTATTGATCTACAACATAATTTGCAAAATACTACCAGACTAAGTTCATGACAAATTAAAGTTCAATTAATCATATTACTTAAGAACTCCCACTTAGATAGACATCCTCTAATCTTCTAAGTGATTACGTGATCCATATCAACTACACCATGTCCGATCGTCACGTGAGATGGAGTAGTTTCAACAGTGAACATCAATATGTTGATCATATCTACTATATGATTCACGCTCGACCTTTCGGTCTCCGTGTTCCGAGGCCATATCTGTTATATGCTAGGCTCGTCAAGTTTAACTGAGTATTCGGCGTGCAACTGTTTTGCACCCGTTGTATTTGAGCGTAGAGCCTATCACACCGATCATCACGTGGTGTCTCGGACGAAGAACTTTCGCAGCGGTGCATACTCGGGAGAACACTTCTTGATAATTTTAGTGAGAGATCATCTTATAATGCTACCGTCAATCAAAGCAAGATAAGATGCATAAAGGATAAACATCACATGCAATCAATATAAGTGATATGATATGGCCATCATCATCTTGTGCTTGTGATCTCCATCTCGGCACCGTCATGATCACCATTGTCACCGGCGCGACACCTTGATCTCCATCGTAGCATCGTTGTCGTTTCGCCAACTATTGCTTCTCGACTATCGCTACTACTTAGTGATAAAGTAAAGCAATTACATGGCTTTGCATTTCATACAATAAGCGACAACCATATGGCTCCTGCCAGATTGCCGATAACCGGTTACAAAATATGATCATCTCATACAATAAATATAGCATCACGTCTTGACCATATCACATCACAACATGCCCTGCAAAAACAAGTTAGGCGTCCTCTACTTTGTTGTTGCAAGTTTTACGTGGCTGCTACGGGCTGAGCAAGAACCGTTCTTACCTCGCATCAAAACCACAACGATAGTTTGTCAAGTTGGTGCTGTTTTAACCTTCGCAAGGACCGGCGAGCCACACTCGGTTCAACTAAAGTGAGAGGAACAGCACCCGCGGTCACCTTTAAGCAACAAGTGCTCGAAGCGGTGAAACCAGTCTCGCGTAAGCGTCTGCGTAATGTCGGTCCGGGCCGCTTCATCTCACAATACCGCTGAACCAAAGTATGACATGCTTGGTAAGCGATGACTTATATCGCCCACAACTCACTTGTGTTCTACTCGTGCATATGACATCAACGCATAAAACCAAGCTCGGATGCCACTCTTGGGGAACGTAGTAATTTCAAAAAATTTCCTACGCACACGCAAGACCATGGTGATGGCATAGCAACGAGAGGGGAGAGTGTATGTCCACGTACCCTCGTAGACCGAAAGCGGAAGCGTTATAACAACGCGGTTGATGTAGTCGTACGTCTTCACGATCCGACCGATCCAAGTACCGAACGTACGGCACCTCCGAGTTCTGCACACGTTCAGCTCGATGGCGATCCCGGGCTCCGATCCAGCAAAGCGTCGGGGATGAGTTCCGTCGACGACGGCGTGGTGGCGATGATGATGCTCCACCGACGCAGGCTTCGCCTAAGCTCCACGACGATATGACTTCACGGCGCAGGGCTTCGCCTAAGCTCATGACGATATGACCGAAGTGGAATATGGTGGAGGGGCACCGCACACGGCTAAGGAACGATCCGTAGATCAACTTGTGCGTCATGGGGTGCCCCCCTTGTGTATATAAAGGAGCAAGGGAGGGCGGCCAAGGAGGAGGAGGCGCGCAGGGGGAGTCCTACTCCCACCGGAGTAGGACTCCTCCTTTCCTAGTAGGAGTAGGAGAGAAGGAAGGGGATGCGGCCCTCCCCTAGTCCAATTCGGACTAGGCCTTGAGAAGCGCGGCCTGCCCTAGGCAGCCCCTCTCTTTCCGCAGGCCCAATAAGGCCCAATACTTCTCCCGGCGAATTCCGTAACTCTCCGGTACTCGAAAATACCGAATCATTGGAACCTTTCCGAACTCGAATATAGTCGTCCAATATATCGATCTTTACGTCTCGACCATTTCGAGACTCCTCGTCATGTCCCGATCTCATCCGGGACTCCGAACTCCTTCGGTACATCAAAACTCATAAACTCATAATATAAGCATCGAAACCTTAAGCGTGCGGACCCTACGGGTTCGAGAACTATGTAGACATGACCTAGAACTATTCTTGGTCAATAACCAATAGCGGAACCTGGATGCCCATATTGGCTCCTACATATTCTCTGAAGATCTTTATCGGTCAAACCGCATAACAACATCGTTGTTCCTTTTGTCATCGGTATGTTACTTGCCCGAGATTCGATCGTCGGTATCCAATACCTAGTTCAATCTCGTTACGGCAAGTCTCTTTACTCGTTCCGTAATACATCATCTTACAACTAACTTATTAGTTGCAATGCTTGCAAGGCTTATGTGATGTGCATTACCGAGAGGGCCCAGATACCTCTCCGACAATTGGAGTGACAAAACCTAATCTCGAAATCGCCAACCCAACATGTACCTTTGGAGACACCTGTAGTACTCCTTTATAATCACCCGATTCGTTGTGACGTTTGGTAGCACCAAAGTGTTCCTCCGGTAACAGGAGTTGCATAATCTCATAGTTACAGGAACATGTATAAGTCATGAAGAAAGCAATAGCAACATACTAAGCGATCAAGTGCTAGGCTAACGGAATGGGTCATGTCAATCACATCATTCTCTAATGATGTGATCCGTTAATCAAATGACAACTCATGTCTATGGCTAGGAAACTTAACCATCTTTGATTCAACGAGCTAGTCAAGTAGAGGCATACTAGTGACACTATGTTTGTCTATGTATTCACACATGTATTATGTTTCCGGTTAATACAATTCTAGCATGAATAATAAACATTTATCGTGAAATAAGGAAATAAATAATAACTTTATTATTGCCTCTAGGGCATATTTCCTTCACTCCTTGCCCTTACAAACTCCTTGGTTCAACTCCACAATCTTGTCGGAGGCTCCCAAGTGACACCTAGCCAATCTAGGAGACACCACTCTCCAAGAAGTAACAAATGATGTGTTGATTATGAACTCCTTGCTCTTGTGCTTCAAATGATAGTCTTCCCAACACTCAACTCTCTCTTACAGGATTTTGATTTGGTGGAAAGAAGATTTGAGTGGAAAGCAACTTGGGGAAGGCTAGAGATCAAGATTCATGTGGTTGGAATGGAATATCTTGGTCTCAACACATGAGTAGGTGGTTCTCTCTCAGAAATAGGATGCTTGAAGTGTAGGCTTGTTCTGATGGCTCTCTCCATGAATGAAGAGGAGGTGGAGGGGTATATATAGCCTCCACACAAAATCTAACCGTTACACATAATTTACCAAACTCAGTGGGACCAAATCATCAAACTCGGTCGGACCGATTTAGTAAACCTAGTGACCGTTAGGGTTTTCGGTGGGACTGACATGCATCTCGGTAGGACCGATATGGTTAGGGTTAGGGCATAACGTAATCTCGGTGAGACCAATTACACAAACTTGGTGAGACCGATTTTGGTAATTAGCTAACCAGAGAGTTGGTCAGGCAAACTCGGTGGGACCGATTACTCAAACTCGGTGGGACCGATTTGGGTAATAAGTTAACCAGAAAGTTTGCATTGTAATCTCGGTAGTACCGATTACACAAACTCGGTGAGACCGATTTTGGTAATGGACATACACAGAGAGATTGCAATCCCATCTCGATGAGACCGAGATCCCTATCGGTGAAACCGATTTGCCTAGGGTTTGTGGCAGTGGCTATGACATCTGAACTCGGTGGCGCCGGAAAGAAAGAATCGGTAGGGCCGAGTTTGACTTTTGGTTTAGGTCATATGTGGGTGTGAGACAGTAGTGGAGGGTTTTGGAGCATATCACTAAGCACATGAAGCAAAAGGCTCATTAAGCAACACCTCATCCCTCCTTAATAGTATTGGCTTTTCCTATAGACTCAATGTGATCTTGGATCACTAAAATGTAAAATGAAGAGTCTTGAGCTTGAAGCTTGAGACAATCCTTTGTCCTTAGCATGTTGAAGGAGTTCCCACATCCTTTAGTCCATGCCACTCCATTGTTGAACTTATCTGAAACATACTAGATAAAGGTGTTAGTCCAACAAGAGATATGTTGACATTAATTACCAAAACCACCTAGGGAGCACTTGTGCTTTTATGCTTCCTCCCGCCGGCGACCAGCACCATGGCACCGCCGCCCTTTGTCGTTGACGGGGCCCCGCGCGCCACTCCTCTCCTCTGTTTCCCCTGCCGGCGACCAGGACGCCGCCGCCCTCTAAATTCCCACTTCTCTGCTTCCCTCCTGCCGGCGACCAGCGCCAATGGCCACCGCCGCTCTTTGCCGTTCGCGCCAGACCCCTGCGCACTGCCTCGCTCCAGCTATTCCCAACGCGTGCTCTACTCCACATGGGTCGATTCTTTCGACTGGTCGGATTGATCCATCCATCTTTCCCCTCAGTTTTAATTCCTCTGCCCACACTTGCCTATTGGTCCCAGTTGGCTTATTGATTTCAACTTGCAGCCGTATATAAATTGGTTTATCTGTTCGTAAGGGAGCTATGTGGGATATAAAATAGGTAATCAAATTCTCCTTTGCACAGAATCATGGGTTAGCTCAGTTGGATGCCCCGTTCGCGAGTTTGGCCGAATTTTTTTTGCGTCCTCTTGTCAGCCTGCATGGTCCACTGTTTGCTGAATTTGTTTGATGGGCTGAGGCCCATGCGAGCTGGTTGATACGTACCGGGTTTGGTTGGCACAACAGCGGAAGGCGACGTACGAATTAGTACCACCTTGCGTATATGTTTTCAATTCAAAGTGAAAGCGTAAACTCAAGGGAAGAAGCGTATTGCGACGGTGAATCCGACAAAGTCAATCCGTACTTTATTATTAGGGAGAGACTAGCACATATGCCCGTGCGTTGCAACGGGAAGAAAATAAATAGTTGTATATTCAAATTTAACCGAAATATATAGCATATGCATATATTGCAATGAATACAAAATAAATTGAAGGTTTCGTGTGTTATTCGGGAGTTTACTTGTCCTGGTGCACTACTGAGTTGCATCTCTCAATTTGTGACTTCTGCGTCGCTTATCTTCACTTTGATGTGACTGTGTCGGACAACCATGCAATAAGCATAATGCAATGCTAATCATCAAAAGATAAAAAGAAAAACAATTTAGATATGTATGTAGAACTGAGCTATACAGTTTTCACCAGATACAAAATATAAAATAGCAAAAATTCATTAAAAAATTGATCAAAATTTTATTAATGGATATGGATGTCAACAAACTAATTTGGTTTCCTCGACAAAAAATATTCTTTCAAAGTACATAATTACTTAAAAATTGAACCCGATCAATATTTACAAAGTAGATTGACCCTCATGACTCCAATTTTTTTACTAACGATCCAACAATTAATTGCAGTAAGTGGCGATAACACACATGTTACGTAGAGCAACAACATCTTCTAGTCGGTATCTCTCTCTATTCAATCTAACAGCAGCTAACAATGACCAAGCAACAACAGTACAACCTGAAACAACGATTTTTCTCTCTCAAGCTCTTTCTTCATGAGAGAATGCAGCCGCAACACGACAACTTAAAGAAAACAGTTGCAGGTAGCACTGCACTTTCTCTTAGTCTGTTTGTTGATCCGCGAGCTGGCTTGCGAATTTGCAAGCAACTCGGCAGAGTATATATATTGTTGTAATCTGATGGGAAGAGGCGAGGTGGGACTATTTTAAAAATATGGGTGAAAAGTAAAGCAGAGTCAGCCAGCTGGGCCAACAAACCGGCCATGTCGGCCCAGTCAGCGCCCTAGGTAGCCCGCAGCTATGCCAAAGAAAAAGTGTGCCCGCACCCCGATCCCCAATCCGCTCGTAACTTTCTCCTCCCGCCGTGCGTCGATTTTGATTAGATCGGAAGAACTCCAATGCAACCTCTATTCCACAACCTCGTGCTCGTCCCGGCCGGCTCCGAAGATGCCACATGGACGTGCCAAACGCCATCGACCTCGTTGGCTGGCGAGCCTCCTCCGCTCCCCTTCTCCCTCTCCTCGCTGCTGCAGCCTCTCCCACGACCGCGCCTCCCCCCCGCCGCCGCTACCTGCTTTCACCGTCACCGGCAGTAGCCACTCTGGCGAGCGCGTTTGCTCCGCCCCATGCCTCGCGTGGCCTCTGTCACGCAGGGAACCTCCTCTCTTTCATGTCGTCAAGCGCCTATCCAGCGTTGTTGCCTGCTTCTGTGCACGCAGCCGCCACGGACGACCTCCTCTGCCTCCCTGCTCTTCCTTGGTCCCGCCTTCGTACTGCGGCTCTTTGTTGGTCCCGCCTTCGCACTGCGGGTTGATTATGTAAAACTGTATTACGGACCTCAAATTAATACCACCTCGTTTATATTACGGTTTTGTCTATACAAATCGTAAAAGCGTATTATAACATGAGAAGAAAGCGTATTGTGACGGTGAACCCACGGAGTCAATCCGTGTTTTATTATTAAACTAGCACAAATGCCCGTGCGTTGCAACGGGAGAAACAAACTCAAGCCCCTTTCTGCACCGACTTCTAATTCCTCATGCGTTGCAACAACTGTCACATTCACTTCACGCGGTTCAACGTAAATCATGTCTTTACATATCATGTGGTGCATTTCCTTATTTATCGCACACAATACTAATTCTTAATGAAAATTATTTTAAGGTATGAGGCTCCTTACTGAACATAAGCTACACACACTTCACTGTCGCCAATGAGCTTGGGCATTTTTCAGGCAGTAAACTATGTTTTCATGTTCTTCGACCATCGCCATCGAATCATAGTACAAAAAACGAACCAACGAGAGTAAAATTATTGTTGTAATCATCAAGTATAAAAGAGAGCAAAAATTAATATTCATGAAGTTCAGTCCCATTGGATGGAACTCAATCAGTTGTTAACTTTACATTCACACTTCAGGCAAAAAACCTGACTTCCACACTGCACTAAATAATTCATAATTCAAATAAAATTATAAACATGGAGATTGAAAACTGATTTATATATACCATGGGAAGTTGAAAACAACATTATCAAGATGTGGAGTACAACATTAGCCTTGCCCATTTATTAATGGGCATCTCTCCCATTAGATAGACCACGAAATTTATTTCTTCTTCTTTTCCTTTCTTTCTACCGAATTTATTTGCTCTTTTAATTTCAAATCTGAGTTCCCAACTGTTCATAATAGTGGATTATTTCTTCTTTTAATTATTTTAAATCCGTGCCGAGTCTTTCGCATGCAACGCGGAGTTCTTGTTCCGGCCTTCCCAATTTAATGAGAATGAACCCACCATGTCACCAGCCAACAGGAGAAAAAAAATATTAACATTCTTCGCTGCAAAGCCAAACGCCAATTATCATTAATCAAGCTGGGCACGTAGAGAATAAGTTTGATGATGAAAAAATGATGGATCAATTAACAATATGATTCTTTAGGGCGCTAGTTCGAAACTTGGGATGTGAATCCTAGTCAACTAATCAGATGGACAATCTTATTCTTAGATTACCATAGTGATAATCAAAATATCATACACGCAATTCTTCTTTTCAGTTACTGACATCACATAATAAAAATATGGTATACTTCGTCCATAGTTCAGGCATGCATGCTTCTCTCGTGTGTGCTAATCATGACGCGTACCACATTAAAATTATTCATAAAAATGTTTGCTGCTAGTGTCTTATTTTTCATGAATATAATTTAGGAATCAGAAAAATGTTATGGTGTTGTAGATTAGATCGTCAATGCCTAGTGAAAAATATACCACATCGCCCTAGCAGCCAGTATGAGTTTGCGACGGGCACAAACAAAGTCAAATTCATCCTCAAAACAAAAATATATAGCATCAAATCCAACAACTTTTGCAAAGTTCGGAGCATTGCCGAGAATAAACACATGTGAAACACTAAGAGCATCTACAGCCAAACATCCCATATCCTCCTCAAACATTTACAGACACGCCCGGTCAGTAATCGAAAAGGAGAGAAGGGAAAAATGACCAATCGAACCCCTCGTATCATCCCTATATGTCCGGGGATGCCCGCAAACTCTCATATTAAGGACATATGTAGAAAGGATATGAGGGCTTGTAGACGCACCCGTCAGTCCGCCATGTAGCATGCCGCCCATTTTGTGGCCACCATTTCTCTTATTTTATTTATTCATTTTTTCTCTCTCTTCATCTCCACAATTCACTGATTGGGCGTGTCCACGAACGTTTAGATGGCTCGATTTGCTAACTCCGGCTGTAGATTTTCTAACACGTCGATGTTACAGACTGGGAGATATTTACCGGTCGATGAAGGATCTAAACTACACCTTTAAAAACAGGAACATTCAAAAACAGGTCAGTTTTTATTAGTAGTTAGCCGCCCTTGATCTATATATATATATATAAAATAGGAACATTCAACATTCGTGCACGCTAGCTAGCTAACAGGTCGTTTTTGTTAGTAGTCAGCCGCCCTTGATCTATATAAAAAAGGAAATCACCGGCCTCGCTCGTTCTCGTCGGTTATAGCGGTTATCCATCCCGACCTCCTCTATCCCAATCCCCACGACCTTCCCGAGAACGCTGCCACTTGCCTCGCACCCACCGTCAGGGAGATAACTTCGCTCCCCGTCTGCCGAGCCGCCAGATACCCGCACCTCACCCCACCACCGCTTAGCGGCAATGGAGGCTCCAAATCCATGCCACGGAATCACACCATGCCATGGCTCCTCCGCCGCCATACGCCATCACCGTTGGGGACCCTCGCTCCCCAGCGCCATTGGGATACCGCACCATCCATGCTCCACCACCGCCATCGGTTGTGGGCTGCGCCACGCCCCGCTCATGTTCTGTTTTTTTTATTTCATGCGCCTCTTTCTTTTTGATTGGCCGTGACCTTCCTCTCTGGTTGATGCGCCTCTTTCTTTTTGATTGGCCGTGACCTTTCCTCTGGGGCTATCGATTTGTGATGCATGGCATCTTTCTTCAGATCTCTATCTGAGTCTAGACTGAGTCATATCTTATCCTCTTTTCTTGGCTTGTTGATTCTGATAACTTCAAAAGTATATATGTTGCTAGGATCTCATGTAAAGAGGCAGTGTGGGACTAATTAGAATCTAAAATTGTAACATAATAAGTCTAATCAATTTTCTCTCTCTGCCTCCGGGAGGTGAGGGCAGGTGGGGAGATTGATTTTTTTTATCGGCCCATAAAAAATCTGGCCCATTGGACTTACGAAGCTCTTAACGTACAAACCAAATGAAAAACAAACCAGGTCGGACGAACCTGCTATTAGTACCACCTCGGTTATATTACAATTTTGTCTATACAAAATCGTAAAAGCGTATTACAACTGGGCGGAAGCGTATTGTGACGGTGAACCCACGGAGTCAATCCGTGATTTATTATTAAAGAAAGATTAGAAAGAGATTAGGAAAAGATTAAGGGTTTGTTTGCGGTTTTTAGTCTGCGGCCGCAAATTTCGGTCTGCATAAGCGCGCCGTGCGACCTGCAAACACAGTTTACAGGTGGGCAAAATGCGGGGTCTGAAAAATAAGAAAACAGAAACGAAGTGAGCAGTAGAAAAACGGAAAGACAAGAAACAACTGCGCGAGTACCCGTCCCGTCTGTCCCGCGGCCGCTTCCCTCCCCCTCCCACCCTCTTCCTTCCACCCGGATCTCGCGCGCGGCGGAGATAACACCGAGCCACCTCTTCAGCCCTCTCATCCGCGCGGATGAGCGGCGGCTCGGCCCCCCTCCCCTACTCGATGCGAGATGTGGATGGCGGCGCATACAACAACGCCAAGTTCCGCCAACGATCTCGCCTCAAGGTGCTTGTGATCCAGGGCCCCATTTCCTTTCGCAGTATTGGCCGGCGAGAGACCTGGTCTCCGCGGCAGTCACTACGATGTTCTCGAATCCGTGCGCTGCGGCGGTTAGATTCGCTTAGGTGATTCGATCGGTGTATGTTTATTCGAGGAGCTGAGAACCCGGAAATCTTGTTGGTTCTGAGGGGTTCGTGACCTCGGATCTGTGGGTTTACCTACTTTCCATAGAGGTGCTGGAACGGATCGTACGTTTGGATCTCTGTAGCGTCGGGTCTTAGGTGCTTCTTTTGGCTTAGTGATCTGTCTGAGGCTGCTAAGTTAAATGATGAAGTGGTAGGTTTGTTGTGATAAATGATTGTGCAGCAAAGTTCACATTGTTGGTATATATTGCCCTAATCATCTCCACTGGTTTTGTCACCCTAAAAGAATCACATGGCATTGACAGGCATGGAAACTGTTGTGCTTTACCATCACTAGATTGCCAGTTAATTGAATCAATGCGGAAACATCTTTAGTTATTCATTATTGTTTGACTCGTTTGTATCTTAGTTTGTACTTGAACTATGCATAATTGTTCGCTGGCCTGAAATTGAGTTGGAGGCTGGTTATATGTCATGTTACTGCATGGAATTAGCCAAGATCACGATACCTCTAGAGGTAGGAATTTAAGGAAAAACAAAAAAATTCCAGTAGATTCTAAAACTATATGGAAAACTGTGGAATTCGATAGTCAGTAAAGGCTTTCTCTCTTTTGTGTTCGATTTTGGCAGGCTGGTTGTATGTAATATCATGTTACTGCATGAAATTAACCAAGATCATCTTATCTATAGAAGTAGGAAGTTTAAGCAAAAACAAAAATATGCAGTATAGTTACTTAAACTTTCTGGACAAAGACAACCATGGAATTCCGTAAAGTTAGTAAAAACGTCCTCTCTATTTTTAATGTTTAAAATCCCTGCATTTTTCAATATTTTTTCCGGAATGTCCTTGATTTATAAATTTCCTGCAATATTCCTGTAGACCCCCTAGGCACATTTGATAAAGGAGATAAGACATCCTTAACCGGGTTAACTATCTTGGTTCTTGAGTCAATTATGTTCCAACATCTCGATATGGCGCGGAAGTCGATCTGGGATGCCGGGACAGGTACATGGACAACCAATTGTTTTTAGGTTGTAGCTGGGGTCACTTTATCTATAGAAGTAGAGAAGTTCAGGGAACAAGAAAAATATTCCAGTAAGTTACTATAAATTTGTAGAAAATTATGGAATTCGTGATATTACTGAAGACTTTTTTCTATTTGTTATTTTCAAAATTCTAGTATTTTTTAAAAACTTTTTTGCACGGTTAAAAAAGTGCGCACAGGTGTGCACTTTAAGTGTGCCTAGGCACTAGGCTACAGCAGAACGCCTTGCACTTAATTGTGCTAGGCGTGCGCTTAGGCGAGATAGGCGCTAGGTAGAGGCAAAACTAGGAATTTATGCCTAGTACTTTTTGCAACGTTGCTTTTTTTAAAGGCCCGTATTTTTTTTCTAAATTTCCTTGAATATTCCCGTAGACACTCGTAGGTACATTTGATAAAGAAAATAAGACATTCTTAAACTAGTTAACTATCTTGAGTCGATTATGTTCTAACATCTCGACATGGTACATAAGTCTATCTGGGATGGCTAGGACAATCTTTGGTAGGTTGCTACGTGAAGAGTACATGGAACTGAATTTGAGATTAAAGATTTCTACCCTGTCACATGGTTGTTTATATTGAGCTCACGGTATACTTAGTTGCCCTTTTCGACTTGGCCCTTACTTTTATTGCTCCAATAGAAGGTAGTTAGTAACAGAGGAACATTGCCATAGATGTCTCTGGTCACATTTGAGAAAGGAGATAAGATGTCTAGATTTTGGTTCATTATTTTGAGTCGGTCATGTTCCCATGTTGGATGGGTACGTATGTTGGATGAATCTGCCTATGTGTAACCGGTTGTAAGCCGCGGCATGCATATGTTCTCATTAATTTGTCCATATACGAATGCATACTTTTCTTTCATGCCTTAATACGCATATCTATGATGTTTTTTGGTGACTTGACTAACATGAGAAACATTATCTTAGTGGACTTTACCTTTTTCTTGGTGATTACATTTGGTGGAATACATTGCCTTGGACTATATGTGATTTTCATATCCTTGGCACTTACATGTAGTGGATCTCAATGGCTAGCGTCTTTTCCATCAATTTTGGTAGAATTACGTAACTCTGACGGTCGTGACTGGTGTAGGTATAGTTATGATAACCATGGCTGTGATTTGATTAGGCACATCTATGATGATTCATCGGTTTGTGATCCACTAATAACAAGAGGGCAGGCATTTCAGTGGCCATATATTTTTGTTTTTTGCGGGATTCTCTAGTCTAAACATTTAGTTTCCGCCTGTCGTAGAAGTGCAAACATTGTTGCGCATGAGTTATCCAAATTTGGCTGTCTGTATCACCCGAACCACTGTGTGGAATGGGGTCTGATGTACCAGCCCATGTGTCCGACTGTGTGGAATGGGGGTCTGATGTACCAGCCCATGTGGCCGATTGTGTCGCAGGCGACCTGCCCGAGCACCGTTAAGCTTTAATAAAGCTATGCTTTATTTAAAAAATGTATTGTGTTTTTAGTATATTATAGTTACTTGTGTCTGTCCTTTCTTACGAGGGAGCATATTTATCCGAATTCACATCAGTTTCTTTCCTTAAACAACAACAACAACAACAAAGCCTTTACTCCCAAACAAGTTGGGGTAGGCTAGAGGTGAAACCCATAAGATCTAACGAAAATCTTTTGGGTTCCATCTCCATAAGAGTGGCTGAGTTTTTACATTGGCTTGCCAAGCCTATCACAACCCTCCTCCTTTACCCGGGCCTGGGACCGGCTATGTTGAGACAACATAGGCGGAGTTACATCAGTTTCTTTCCTTGCCATGTAGAATATGTATGTATTGTTGTTATGTGCTAATTAGTTCTTTCCTAAGGTTTTTTATTTTTCATATGTAGATGGTTACCCAGGCTCTTATTTCTAAGAGCAGCAAGTATCAATTTGGAAAATTCACCCTTGGGAAATTCTTGAGTCTTTTAATGGTTTCTGGCTTAATATACTTGCTTGCGCACAGAAGTTCGAAGGGTTTTGTATCTGGTGAGCTCCATAACAAAGAAGTAGAGAGTAGACATGCCAGTAAAGATTCTCCTACTATCCGTACATTCTGGAGAAAGCCACCAAGGCTACCTCCACGTCTTCCTCCAAATGAAATATATAAGAACAGTTCAATACTTCACCACCCCCCTTCATCTGAATGGACATCCAGGCAGAAGAAAGTTAAAGAAGCATTCGAACATGCATGGTCTGGCTACCGAAATTATGCGATGGGTCATGATGAGCTTATGCCTTTGAGCCGCAGAGGTGTAGACGGATTAGGAGGTCTAGGTGCTACTGTTGTGGATTCTTTAGACACTGCAATAATAATGGGTGCTGACGATATTGTGTCTGAAGCATCAAAATGGATTGAAGACAACCTAATGAAAAAGATCAGCGAGAAAGGGCAGGTCAACTTATTTGAAACCACTATCCGTGTCTTGGGAGGGCTTCTTAGTGCGTATCATTTGAGTGGTGGAGACCAAGCAGGAGGAGGTGATTCTGGGATAGCAGTAACACCTAACAAGACTAATCCAGATCGTCTGCTGGCAGTCTCAAAGGATTTAGCAGACAGATTATTGTTAGCTTTTACATCAAGTCCATCGGCTATACCTTTTAGCGATGTTGTTCTTCGTGATCGTTCTGCACATGCATCCCCTGATGGCTTAAGCAGTACCTCTGAGGCTACAACATTGCAACTGGAGTTCAGTTACCTTAGCAGAATATCAGGAGATCCAAAGTATGACTCAGAGACGATGAAGGTGTTAGAGCATATGCGAACACTCCCAACAGTGGAGGGTTTGGTGCCTATTTATATTAAGTATGTATGGCTTCAACCCTTATATACCTTGCGCGACTATGTAAACTTTACCCGTCATCATATTATATTGCATTTTCCTATCATCAGAAGCATTCAATTGTAGAAGAAATGGCTATTCTCATTCTTGCCTTCTTGTATGCAGTCCCTACTCTGGACAGTTTAGCGGAGAGAATATTCGACTAGGGTCGCGTGGTGACAGTTACTATGAATACCTATTAAAAGTTTGGATTCAGCAAGAAAATTATCGTAATACTAGCTTGAAGTATCTATTTGAAATGTATACGGAAGCGATGAAAGGGGTCAAGCATCTTCTTGTTCGAAAAACTACTCCAAATGGGTTAGTTTTTGTTGGGGAGCTTCCCAGTGGACGAAATGGTGCTTTTAGCCCTAAAATGGATCACCTGGTATGCGACTCATCATGCATCTACCACTTCTTCTCTCTAATGAGAACCTCCTCATTTTGTAATACTTCTTTCCCTGAATAACATTTTTGACCCTAATTTTGATGCACACTAGTTTTCCTTGAGAATTAATGTCATGTCTTCATTCTGTAGGTTTGTTTTCTTCCTGGCACCCTTGCTCTGGGTGCAACAAAGGGTATCACTAAGAAAAAGGCTCTTGAAAGTAATCTTCTAACTAAAGAAGACATAGAAAATCTTCAGCTTGCTGAAGATCTGGCTAAAACTTGTGTTGAAATGTACTTTGTGACTTCTACTGGACTTGCTCCTGAAATTGCTTATTTTCACATTGAGGTAAGCAATTCACTGAGCTATGGAGTATCTTGACGTACTCTTGAGCTATCCACATAACATTTTATTTTTCTTATATTTTAACATCGTATTTGTGTCTGGATGTTGCAGGGTAATCCTGAAGGTGGACCTGATGGCGGGAACAAAAGTTCTGAATATATTAGTGACATCACAATCAAGCCTCTTGATCGTCACAACCTTTTACGCCCAGAGACTGTGGAATCCCTATTTGTTTTGCATAGACTCACAGAGGATCCAAAGTAAGATTTTGGGATATTATATAACCTTCAGGCTGCCTACTTTTGTGTTGCATCATGCTAGTTGTTGTTTATTATTACTGTTATAAAAAAAGCTGTTTTGTGTACAGGTATAGGGAGTGGGGTTGGCAAATTTTTCAGGCCTTTGAGAAGTATACAAAAGTTGATTCTGGTGGTTATACTTCACTGGATGATGTCACAAGCCTACCTCCACCTAGGAGAGACAAAATGGAAACCTTCTTCCTGGGGGAAACATTGAAGTACCTGTATTTGCTGTTTGGTGAAAGTAATATTCTTCCACTGGACAAGTATGTATTTAATACTGAGGCCCACCCACTTCCGGTCATTCGGTCTGTGGTACAGGTTTCTAATACCGTATAGCATCAAATGTATCACTGTTGTACTTAGTGTACTAAGATGAGAAAGGTTAACTAACAGAAATGTGAGAAATCTTGGAACTTTGTTTTTGGACAACCAGGCTGAAACAATGAGTAGCTTTCTCCTTTCTGGATGTTTGTGCTTGTGCCACAGGCGGTTCAAGTGGCAAGAAAATTGTTCTTGGAAGCAAAGCTCAAATATGTGTCATCTTCATAGTTTGATACAGAGATTTGCACTTGTATTTATTGGAAGATAATATATCTTCTCTAAACTGTGCAAATCCATTCCAATTCTGAATTACTTCATGGCACCACCAAGATTTTTATCTTTGTTATATCTACTATCATGTGTCAGCCGTCTAACCTCATATAATGTCCCACCAAGTTGGACTCTGCCTACCTGGTGAGTGAAACTATGGCTCTATATCTTCTTATTATCTCCAATTGTTGCCCTTTCCTAGCCCTTTTTGTACATGCTTCTCGTTTTTATTTGTTGTATTATGGTGGGTACTTTAAATGCTTGGTTCAAAAAATATTTTGATATCTTCAAACTGGACAATCCTTATTTACATCCTTCATTAGTGGCCACCAAGAATATATATATATATATATATAGACACACACACACACGTTTTTTGCGGGTGACCAAGAATATTTGTTACTCTAGTTTAACAGCCATCTCTTGATACCTCTGACTGCTGATTGCTGACTGTTTCCAGTTTTGAAATAGCAGATCGTACTAGTTTCTGCCGATTACATCATTTTGTCATTCAGTTCTAGTGCCAGATTTTGATTATATTTCATAAAAGAATGTTTTATGTTTCCCTGCATTTGTATACTACAAATACTAGGTACTGATCAGCCTATTCTTTCTAAGATTTTATCAGGCGTCCAAATTTCTTTTCCGCATGACCTGAAGTAAATGAACCATTTGTACCATCTTGACAAAAGTTTTGACTTGTGATAGGATAATCGAGTGTTCGAGCTGTGCTGTTTGTTCATCATATGCATTTAAACAGAATAAATATTGTGATATATACAACTCTCAGATTTTGGCATGCTTGTACTTTATTGCCTTTGTGAATACATATGAATCACGGTAACTAATTCTATGACTATTATTTGAGTAGTTGCTGTTTATGCCTGTGATAATAACTCTGGAAATTCTTCTGCTGTCAGATTGTTGAATATTTTATGGTGCTGATGAATTCGCGGTTACGTTTTGTCTCCATTTTTCAATTTGCACCACTCTAATTTTCCATTCTTGCACCTTCGTTAATAGTTTTTTTTTCATGACTTCATGTCTGCCATGGAAATTTTGACTTCCAGTCCGCCATTAACTCTGTCCATTGCAGGTGTACCTTTTCTCTTAAGAGAACTGCCCATGCTTGTTTGGAAAGATATTAGTGATAACATGGATAAAATCTGTAGAATCACACATGCAAGATTTTTTCACATAGTTGCATGCTTTTGACACATCGATCACAAATTATGCTTTTAACAAAATTCCATTCAAGTTAACAAACTTGAGGTCAAGCACACACATGTCAACGATAGATGCAAGGGCTTATTATTGTCAGTTGTTAGTAAGCGCTCACTGCTGCTTGCATCAATTCCTGGAGTACAATTATTTAAACTTTGTGTTTGTGCTGAAAATACCACTGACCATGAAAATACCACTGAACCATAACTTCAGTTGGCAGACATGCATTAACAAGTCATCATTTTATGAATTCTTGCCTTTTCAGTGACAGCAGGAACTGCCATATTACCTACCAATAAACTAGCTTTGAGCAATAATTATTTTTTATTTACAGTGCAGACGAGCTCTTGATTGAACAAGTCAAACATTTAAATTCAATGGGAATTTCAAGGAAAATGGTTAGTACTCGAGTGAGGTTAGTGCCTTCCACAGCACAACCATCTCTACTCTTCAAAGTATGGAGAAGCGAGGTAAAGGACTGTCGGGCATTTTCGTAAGAAAGAATTGTCTGGTTCCACAGCTCTTTGATTATGGCTTATCCAGTTTGTGCTAGTGGACAGTCTGCTAACTACTCGTACTTAACTGATAACTCTTTGAAATTTTATGAGCAATATAAGTTCTCATTCGTGTATTGCTGTAAGGCTGTCCTAGACTAACCAAATTGCCTGAGTACACGGAAAATGCTTTAAAGATAAAATGATTCCACCGCCTTAAACAACTTTCCTGTCTCTGATGTACTGATCTCTTCCATGTGTACCAGCCGTTTGGCTTGTCTAGGACAGACCTTTAGAATGTGAACTGGCATTCAGTTTTGCTCGTAGAATTACATGGCCTTGTCATTAACTGGCCATCATCCAAGAATTTTGGGAAGCCTTCATCCAAGAATTATTGGAGTAGCAAATGCAATGTCACTGGTCCTTCAAAGAGCTAACAATTGTCAGTAATAGTTCAATGATATTAAATTACTGTGAATTGGCAATAATCTTGGTGATTTTTTTTGGGGGGCTAGTAAATGAATTGGTTTCTTTGAAGAACTAAGAAGTATAGATAAGGTATACAAACGTTGCCTTGTAAGTGTAAGCATGCTACATTTGCAGACAGGCTGCTCGCTCGGGAGGAGGGGATCTCGCGTGCGGGTGGCGGCTGTCCGGCGTTCGGCTCCGGGGCAGCGTCCTTGCTTTCATGTGGAGGCGGCCTTGACGTCTGGCGCGCGCGTCTGTCATGATGGTGGGCACACGTCATGGGTCTGTGAGAGGTCGCGGTCGTCGGACTGTTCGGTCCCGATCCGATCTGGGATCCATGGCGGCGGCCGGCGCGGACGGTGGAGGAGGCTCGGCTCTCTATTGCGCGTCTGGAGGCTCCTACGGCGTCTTCTCCGGCTAGGTGCCATGGTGGTTCAGTTGGGCTTGGCCATTGCCGATCTGTAGCTCGTCCGTGAGTTAGGGGGGGTGGCGGCGGCCCTCCCTCTGCTGGGCTCTTCGTGGCGCAGCAGCAGCAGATGGTTGCTTGGATCGCCTATTTCGCCGTGTTCGGCTCGTGGCATCTGGCCGGCGGCGAGGATTGTGGTGGCTTCTGCTTGGTCATGGCGCAATGGCTTTGTGAGAGGTGAGCGGGTCAGCGGAGGTGCTATGCGTGGGGGTGTGGGTGTGGGTGTTGCTCCGGGCGAAAGCTTGCCGCGCTCTTGCCGGCCGACGGCGTCGGCGTCTGTGGACGTCGTTTCACCTCCTTGGAGGCGCCGCCGTGGATTCCACCCTTCACGCACCCTTGGATCCAGTTCTTCGGGCGAAAGCCTAAGACCCAGTCGGGTCGGGCGACGGCGTCGTCATCGTCGCTTCCCTCTTTGGGGCGTCGCCTGCGAGAACTTTGGATCCCGTTTGCACGCTCCATGGGCTGGACGCTCGCGACATCGCGGTGGGCTGGTGTCCAACCGGCGATATGATTGTTCTGCGCGGCTTCTTGTGTGGCAACGATGGTGGCTTCGAGTGGAGCTGGCTTGCTGATGGGTCTTGGTAGTCGGTCTCTTCCGACGTGTTCGAGGGGTCGCCGCTCTGGAGCTGGCTCGGCGCAAGCCCAACGCTCTTCTCCTGCAATGCTCGTCGACGGAGTCGGAGCCGCCTGGTCGCCGGCGTGTGTGGCTGACTATTTGGCATCGACCGGCGCAAGCCTCGACGCTTGTTTGTGGTGAGGGCTTCTTCGGTGGTCGTCGATGGTGGAGTCGGAGTTGCCTTCGCGGAGGTGTGATGACGATGACGCCGGGTTGTAACCTCGACGATGCTTTTCTCTCGGGCGGCGTGTGTGCGTTCTTGTGTGGGTTGCCAGGTCACCCTGTGTGCCTTGTTTTTGCGGGCATGTTGTAATGGTTTTCGCTCGGTTTTCCGTTAATTAACCGCGCTATTCTCTTCGACTTTTTTTAATGAATCGGGTCATAAGGGACCGCGTTTCAAAAAAAAAAAAACATTTGCAGACAGTAACCTCCCTGCAATTTTTCTTCTAATTCCTGAAACTAACAGATGATTGTTAAGTTCTTGAAGTTGATTTGTTTTGAATGTGGCACAAATGTCATGCTGATACAGAGGACGGGTGTTACAGAAAGAAGTTGTATCGTTTCGTATTGGAGCCCTTGATTTGTCATACCGTGGTCCGCGCTGTAGATGACAGCCATTGATTTGTATCATCCGCAAAGTAGAAATAAACATCACTACTATTCTATCTTGTGATGCACCGTGACTTGTATTTACTGCTAGGCCCCCAGCATTTGCATTTGGGTACTTATTTTTATTTTGAAAACTAGCACTTCCAAATTCCCCAAAACTACTGCATATTATCAGTCATTCATTTCTTCGAAAGGAGTTTAATCATTCTGTAGTTGTCGTCGATCCAATGTTTAGCACTAATTCTATTAATCATCTCTTTGGCCCTTGCTTTACCTTGTAATTACAATCATCTACTCATAATGCTATCGTGTCAGAGAAGCTGAATCTCATTTCTCAGAATACAGGCCTAGTTAGACCACCTGAAATGAATGCAAATACATAAAATATGATATAAATTTCTATATCATCCAAACAAACCGTGGAACAAAAATGCGAGTAGGAAAACATATCACTAGGAGATGAACGTCGGTGTTTGACACATGATACTCAAGCACAAAAAGTTCTACTGTATTAAGTAATCGTCCTGACGCACTTACCATGATCCTACCAAAGTACTCTTTTCGTTTCAAAATTCTTGTCTTACATTTGTCTAGATACGGATGTATCTAGTACTAAAATATGACTTGATACATCCGTATTTAGATAAATCTAAGACAAGAATTAGTATTAGATACATCCGTATCTAGCCAAATAATGCTCAAGCATGAAAAGTTTTACTACCTCTCTCTCAGTTTACAAAGCGTGCGCGTATCTTTAGATCGTCAATTTGACCGATCTAATAGAAGTTATATATTACAAAAAACATACCATTATAAACTTTAGATGTTCTATTTTCAAACGGTATGGTTTTTATGTTATATAGTTTATATTATGGTGATAAAATTGGTAGCCTAGATATACGCGTAGGACTTGTAAACTGAAACGGAGGGAGTACTGTATTAAGTAATCGTCCTGACGCATTTACCATGATCCTACCGAAGTACTCCTTCCGTCCCAAAATTCTAGATACGGATGTATCTAATACTAAAATATGACTTGATACATTCGTATTTAAATAAATCTAAGACAAGAATTAGTATTAGATACATCCGTGTTTAGACAAATGTAAGACAAGAATTTTGGGACGGAGGGAGTATGAAAATTGAGAAACACAACAATGTTGTAGTAGATGTTTCGATTCCTGAGAATTTGTATAAAAACTCTGGCTTGCCCAGTGATACGCAAACAATCACTGTGGTGGTTCGTATTTTTTTTCTGAAATAACACAATTTTTTTGCCATTTCATTAATTAAGAAGTTTAGGACAAGGCCTGCAACGTGGCAATGTAAAATGAAGTATACTCTCATAACATTACAATACCCGAATGTTCTGTGCCTGTCAAGGCCCAACGAGACATGGAAGATGGTGTTGCGGAAGATCCTAGCATCACGCTCTGATCAAATCTCCCATGAAATGAGCATCATCAAGGAGGCAAGCGCCTTGGGAGATCCATGATAAATCTCAAGGTTACTGTTACACCAATCTCTCACATATCCTTTAATTATTGTTACAACTACACATAACTAAATATAATAAGTCATATATTTTTAATGTTGGTTCTCGTGTTAACAACCTAAATTTTCATCAACCAATTCCTACATCATTGTGTGGAGTATACTTAACATCTAACTATAGCATTAAACTTTTGAGTTCTGCTAGCCCCTCATGCAACCATTCATAAATTTAGGGTTTGGTAATTTCTTTTACTCCAACCAGCCATCATAGATAAACCAATCATGCAATGCTCTCCCTAGGCCCATAAAGATGAAGTGAAATGCCGTCGACGTCCGCATATCACCACTAGAGAATTACACCATAATATAATATCAAATACTTGAACTTTATTCAACTTCACATTATTACTAGTAACTAGGTTCTTCTCATGTCTCAAGAATGTAAAGGACTGCACACAAGACATCATATGGTTCATGTCCAGTGGTGATGAAAATACGATTAACAATCTGAACATATAAATCTTTCACTAAATAAAACTTCTAAGCATCGACTACAATAGTTGATAGATTGAAAGCAAGTGTTGGAGATGGATGACAGTGATGACGGTGTTGTTGATGATGATCCCCACAATGAACGGAGAGTTGGTGATGTCGATGGCTTTGAATTCCCCCTTGTAGAGGGGAAGGATCCTGGAGAAACAATCCTCCTAGAGCAGAAAAGTGTTTGCCGTTCCGGCTCGCAAATTGCGGCGAAAAAATCCCATAAAATCCAGGACGACGTTTTAGGGCAATACAAAGTCTATAGGAACTGGAGCTGGCCGAGCAAACTCCCATGAACCCCACAAGACTACACCACATGGCCAGGGTTGTCCGTGTGGCTCTCTTCTGGCATAAAAATAATAATTGTCAGATTTTCTAGATTTTTTGGGTCTTCGAAAAATACCTTTCTCCACTAGTCCTTATTTTGCTCCTATTTCGTAGCTTTCTGTAATCCCCCCAGCAAATCATGCAAAATTGAGAGGAAAAAGGTATTAGAGTTGAGTTATAAAGTGCAAAATATTAATAATAAATAGAGATTTATAACAAGAAACCATGTTCAAAATGGAAGTATCAGCAAGTCCCGGACGAACGAATGGATCGGTAGGAACAGCATCATGTCAAGGAACTAGGTCACTAACACTTGGTCATCAGGGCGTGGTGCGGGCCCCATATCGCTCGGGCCGGGGGTGGGGGGGGGGGGCTCCACCCCTCCGCTGGCAGGATGCCTTTTGATACGTCCATTTAGCATCATGATTTCTTACTGTTATTTACAATATTTTTATGCATAATAAAGCTTTATGGAGTAATTCTAATGCCTTTTCTCTCATAATATGCAAGGTTTACACAAAGAGGGAGAATGCCGGCAGCCGGAATTCTGGACCTCAAAAAGCTACGTCAGAGTTACCTATTCTACACAACTCCAAATAAGCTGAAACTCCACGGAGAATTATTTTAGAATATATGAAAAATACTAGAGCAAATAACTACCAGAGGGCATCCACCTGGTGAGCACAATACACCAGGGCGCGCTAGGCCCCCGAGGTGTGCCTTGGTGGGTTGTGCTCAGCCCAGTCCACCTCCGATGCCCATCTTCTAGTATATAAGTTATTTCGACCTAGAAAAAAAATAAGGAGAGGACTTTTGGGAAGGAACGCCGCCGTCTCGAGGCGGAACTTGGGCTGGAGCACTTTTGACCTCCGGTGGAGCGATTTCGCCGGGGGAACTTCCCTTCCGGAGGGGGAAATCAAAGCCATCGTCATCACCAACAACCCTCTCATCTTTGGGAGGGCAATCTCTATCAACATCTTCAACAGCACCATCTCCTCTCAAACCCTGGTTCATCTCTTGTGTTCAATCTTTACACCGGAACCTTAGATTAGTACTTGTGGGTGACTAGTAGTGTTGATTACATCTTGTAGTTGATTACTATATGGTTTATTTGGTGGAAGATTATATGTTCGGATCCATTATGCTATTTAATACCCCTCTGATCTTGAGCATGATTATCATTTGTGAGTAGTTACTTTAGTTCTTGAGGTCACGAGAGAAATCATGTTGCAAGTAATCATGTGAACTTGATATGTGCTCGATATTTTAATGATATGTATGTTGTGATTCCCTTAGTGGTGTCATGTGAACATAGACTATATGACACTTCACAATATTTGGGCCTAAGGGAATGCATTGTGGAGTACTTATTAGATGATGGGTTGCTAGAGTGACAGAAGCTTAAACCCTAGTTTATGCGCTACTTCTTAAGGGACCTATTTGGATCCAAATGTTAAATGCTATGCTTAGATTTTTATCTTAATACTTTTCTCGTAGTTGCAGATGCTTGCGAGAGGGTTAATCATAAGTAGGAGGTTTGTTCAAGTAAGAACAACACTCAAGCACCGGTCCACCCACATATCAAATTATCAAATTGGCGAACGCAAATCAAACCAACATGATGAAAGTGACTAGATGAAATTCCAGTGTACCCTCAAGAACACTTTGCTTATTACAAGAGATGGATTTTGTCTGTCCTTTGCCACAAAAGGATTGGGCTACCTGATGAGCACAGGGGTACATCATACACGACATTTCAAAAAATTGCACAATTTAGTTGGAAAGAATTACTAAGCCGAATCAATCAAACACATGGCCAGGTGAACGCTAACTTAAGTTCATACTACAATATTGAACACATGGATGCATGTGACGCCCGGATAATTATGCTACAGTAATCCCCTTTAATGATGCCACGTCACCTCTGTCACTGTAGTTAATCTCGGGTTAGTTCAAAAAACCGATTCGAATTTTAAATTCAAAATCGAGCAAACAATAAAAGTTTTCAAATATTAAAATTTATATGTTCGGAGTGAACCAAATAATACATAGGTAATTATGGTGGTGAAACCACACTTGTATAAAATATGTGAATACTCAAAAAGAAATAAAATAGTAGCAAAAACAATTAGTTAAATGATTTTAAAACATTAAACACTTACAAACTAATTTATTTTAGGTGCCAAGTTAATTGTGGTGGTGGCATATTTGTTAATACTAATTTTGGTACAACTAATGTATTTTATAAAAGTAAGCTATTTGAAACATAAAATTAACTCGAGAAAAGAAAAGAAAATAAGAAAAAGGGAAAGGCTAGAACAAAAAAAATAGAAAGAACAACCCCCCATCTGCCACGGCCAAAGAGCCATCGGGCTGCCAGCCGCCCACCAGCACCCCACCCCTCCTCCTTATCCCCACCAGGGAAACCCTAATTCCCTACCCACGATTCCCCACTCCTCGCGAACGGGATCGGGCAGCCGACCTGCCCCCCCCCCCTCGACGCTCCATCGTCCCCGTCGCCACACGCCACTCGACGCCCACCCCACCGCCGCCGCCTTCCTCCATTCCTTCCTCTCAGGCTGGATCCGGAGGTCCCCATTCCCCGACCCCATCACCTCGCACGCCGCCGCCATCGACACCGGGCAACCACGCCCCGAACCGTCGACGCCGCCGCCGCCGAAGGGCTACTCGCCGGATTGTTCCTCCTCGCCTCGTCGCGGTCCCGCCACCTCGTCCCGACGCCCGCCGCCTCGTCCTCATCATCGCCGTCCTCGACCTCTTCCTCAACAGCGGCTCCTCCGAGCTCGCTGGCGTTCCCCTCAGCAACGGGGTGAGCCGCCGTCCGTCCTCCTCTTCCCCTCTCGCCCGATCGTTCACCACACTCGCGCCTCACCCGCGTGGCCATGCGCGGTCGGCGCCAGTAGCGCCGGCCACGCCTGACGCGAGTTCCCGCGAACCGCGACCCTTCTCGATGCCCTCACGGCGCCCATGAAACCACGATCGCCCTGCGCCACACCGCCCGCTCCTCCACTGCTCCTCGCCTCGACGGCGCATGCAACCGACCACCTCGCCAGGCGGCTCATTTCCAAGGCCTCGCCACCACCTCGGCGTCGTCTGGCGGTTCGGCCCAGCCGCCGCCATCGCCTCGGTGGTCACGAGCACGGGCGCCACGCCCGGCGCCGCGCCCTTTGCCCGTTCGCGCCAAGCACCTGCCGCCTGCTAGGCCACTAGGGTCTATGACACCGGGGCCCCATGCCCCTGTTAAAAGGAAAATGAAAATGAAAATGAAACTGAAACTAGTAAAATAAATAAATAATTAATTAATTAATTAGTGAATTAATTAAGTTAATTAATTTGGTTTAACTAAATTAATTAGAATTAGTTAACCTAATCAAGTAATTAAACTAATTAACCTGTTTAGTTAAACTCAGACATTGACAAATGGGACCCACCTGTCAGGTTGACCAGGTCAACGGTCAACGTTGACTGCTGACGTCATGCTGACGTCAGCGAACACTATTCTGGATAATGTTGACTTAATTAATAATTAATAAATTAGAAAATGATTTAAAACTTTAAAAATTAATATAAAATAATCCGTAGCTCGGATGAAAATATTTTCAACATGAAAGTTACTCAGTGCGACGAGACGAATCCGGATACGCAGTCCGTTCGTCCGCCACACACCCCTAACCTATCGAACCTGCAACTTTCCCCCTCCGGCTCCTCTGCCCGAAAACACGAAACACCGGGGATACCTTCCCGGATGTTTCCCCCCTTCACCAGTATCACCTTCTACAGCATTAGGTCACCTCTAGCACCGCGTATTGCCATGTTACGCTTTGTGATACTTTGATTGCTCCGTTATTTATTGTGTTCCCCCTCCGTTACTTCTTTCTGGTAGACCCCGAGACTGCCGGCGACCCCCAGTTCGACTACGGTGTTGACGATCCCTCCTTGCCGAGCAACCAGCAAGCCCCCCCTTGATCACGGATATCGCCTACTCTCCTCTATACTGCTTGCATTAGAGTAGTGTAGCATGTTCTTTGCTTTCGATTATACCTATCCCGATGCATAGCCCGTCCTTGTTACTCTTGTTGTTACCTTACCGCAATCCTATATGCTTAGTATAGGATGCTAGTACTTTCATCTGTGGCCCTACATTCTTGTCCGTCTGCGCGTGCTATACTATCGGGCCGTGATCACTCGGGAGGTGATCACGGGTATATACTTATACTTGTACATGATACATGTGGTGACTAAAGTCGGTCGGTTGGTGGAGCACCATGAGTGATTCACGGATTGGGGGCTGAAAGGACCTTTGTCCCGACGGCCCTCTGGATGGATCTTTGTGGCGGGCGGCAGGCAGGTTGAGACCGCCTAGGAGAGAGGTGGCCTGCCCCTGCTCGGCGTTCATGGATACTTAACACGCTTAACGAGGTCTTGGTATTTGATCTGAGTTGGCTACGAGCTTATACGCACTAACCATCTACGCGGGAGTAGTTATGGGTATCCCGCGTCGTGGTATCACCAAAGCACTTCAGACGTCACGACGAGCGGCGCGCGCCGGATTGGATCGGAACGCTGTTAGGCTAGGTCTGCTTCGGCCGCCCTCGCAACGTCAGGTGTGCTCGAGGCGATGGGCCTGCACCCTGCGCTTAGGTTTAGACCGGCGTGTTGGCCTCTCTGTTGGGCCTAGGTTGGGCTGCGACGTGTTGATCTTCCGCGGTGGGCATGACCCAGAAAGTGTGTCCGCCAAATGGGATCAAGCGTCTTTGGGTAAGATGGTGCACCCTGCAGGGAAGTTAATCTATTCGGATAGCCGTGATCTTCGATAACAGGACGACTTGGAGTTGTACCTTGAGCTTATGACAACTAGAACCGGATACTTGATAAAACACACCCTTTCAAGTGCGGATACAACCGGTGGTCGCTCTCTCGTGGATATGAGGAGGGATCGCGGGTAGGATTATTGCTATGTGATGCTACTTGGAGGACTTCAGATTGCCCTCCTCTACCTGTTGCAAGACAGTGTGTCCGAGCGTAGTCTTCGATAAGACTAGCTATCCCCTCTTATTCGGCATTCTGCAGCTTCAGTCCACCGATATGGCCCTTTACACATATATCCATGCATATGTAGTGTATCCCCTTGCTTGCAGTACTTTGGATGAGTACTCACGGTTGCCTTGTTCCTCTTTTTCCCTACCTCTACTCGATTGTCGCAACTGCACTATGGAGCCGTGGAGCGACGCCACCGTCGATGACGACTACTACATCGGAGGTGCCTACTACTACGTGCAGCCGCCGACGACGACCAGAGTAGCTTAGGAGGATCCTGTGCAGAGGCCTGCTCCTCTTCGATCTGATCCCGCTTTGTGCTAGCCATCTTATGGCAACTTGTTTAACTTATGTCTGTACTCAGATATTGTTGCTTCCGCTGACTCGTCTATGATCGAGCACTTGTATTCGAGCCCTCGAGGCCCCTGGCTTGTATTATGATGCTTGTATGACTTATTTTATTTGTAGAGTTGTGTTGTGATATCTTCCCGTGAGTCCCTGATCTTGATCGTACACATCTGCGTGCATGATTAGTGTACGATTAAATCGGGGGCGTCACAAGTTGGTATCAGAGCCGACTGCGTGTAGGAATCCCCCTTTCCCACTCCTTGGCCGAAGTTGAGTCTAGACATTGCAAAACTTTTACTAACATGGCTGTGTGTCTTACGGGCACACGTCGCCATTGGGTGGTATTAGGATCTTTTACTCCTCGATCTTTACTCGGGACTCGAACTCTCTTCTACTCGGTTAAACGATTTTACTAACTCGACTCTAGGTTCTCGATAATACTTCTCCGGAGAGCCCTTCATCCGGATGGTCACCGACTACACCGTAAGATTTCGAGATACTCTTTGATATACTCTCGAGACTTTGTGCCCATCACTTTTGCTATTCCCGACCACCGATAAATCCTTACGGATAACTACTTACACTTGCCATTCTTACGATCATCCCCCATTGATCTTGTTATTACAAGATACCCGAAGTTTTCTCTATTGTTCCGAGAATACTTCGTGCCTACTGCCTAGCAGTTCTTTGCCGCATGAATACCCCTTCAATAAATCCTCGCACTTGTCTTCTGTAGAGCAATACCCCCGTCCAACCTCTACTTGATATGTCATCGAGTATTACCCCCTGGTATCTCGAGATTATCATGGAACTGCATAACTTCTTATGAGTTCTTCATCAAGTACTACCTTCCCACTGATTCCAATTTTTCACGGGCTCTGAGTTATTAAAACACTCAAAGACACCGATAACTGAACCGAGTCTGCACTACAGTTCAACAACTCTTCAGTAAGCTTATATAAGTACGAGTTTGTACCCGACCACGCCATTCCTAGCCTGTTTGGCTATATCATTGTCGTGATGATTTTAACTGTGCTACCCGGTCCTTCTTCTCGGAGCACAATTTTCGACGATGAATTAACCTTACGTCGATCCTCATCGTCATATCATTTCGCCTTGAACAACAAGCTTGGTTTCGAGTTTGTGTCGTACCCTTGGTTCCAATAACCTTTCACTTCATCATTACTTTGACTTGATGTCGTCGCCGATCGATTACATCATCATGAACTCTCGCGACAAAGGTGTCTTGATCGTCAACATTCGAGCTCATCCAGATATCAATTGAATTCATGATGAGAAATACCATCCTTGCCCTCGATGAATTGTATCATCATCGACCACTTTATTGCCTTCCCACCAACACAAGCTTGTTCATGTTTGGTGTTATACCTTGAGTTCCTTGCTATCCAGCAATTGTTCTTCTTTACCTTGGAGTATTACCATACTTTATGTCAAGAATGTTCTGAGATTTGTTCCACCTCTTGAGAATTCTTGACATAGAAATACTTCTCACCATCACCATTCCTTCTTGGTCCCCGTGTTAATTCCAACAAGTGAACGGTGTTGTTTGGATTCTTTCCTTCTAGCAACCCTATTTTTTTAAGTTAATGGTCGAAGGTTCATTCTTAGGCTATCGATTATTGAATCACCATTCTGACATTGGTCGTGCAACCCAACCCATCGGGCGCACCTTTCAACCAATGTTTACTTGTGTATGTTTTCCTCGAGCATACTTCCTTATATCATTTGATCTGACAAATGTTATCTCCTTGTTCACTTAATTGTGGAAGTCCATCTTTTGGGAATCTCGGTGAATTGCCGTTGAGTTCACCGACACCTCCTTGTCCTCTCCTTGGGTTAATGATGGACTCTTGTTAACGGAAATCACTTCATAGTTCATTTCCCGAGAATCTTACAATGTCATCTCACAATTTATGTTGCACCTTTTCTTCTCGGTATCCTAAGTCCGAGGTATCCCGACGCCAAACGGATCTGAATCTCGGTCAGATATGATGGTTGGGACAACTTTCCAAGAGTTATGATGTTGATCCTTTGATGACCCGGTAACATGATGTCATGCCTAGCACCCCCGGCTGGAGGACCTAACCTTATAGATTCCTTTTCAGCAAGGTTATCTATTCTTCCATGAAGAAATGGTAAGACTTATTCTATAAGTTGATCCTGATGAATCCTTCGTGTATCCAGAGTCTGATCTTCACTTGAAGACCATGTCAATGCTACCTCGAAGCATGTCGATGGTACTCCGATTTTCAACAGGAACATTTGAAGCACGATGCTAAAATTTTATTTATCACTTATCCTAACACCGTTGTATGGGTAATATCATGAGGTTCCTCCCCCCTTACCTAAATGGTTTTCTACCTTCTATCCTGAAATGGATATCATCTGCTTGTCCTTGGGAAGGATATACCGAATATGTGTTTAAACACATTTTCCTTTCCATTGTTCTGCTTAATCGATGATCACATTTTCCTTTCCATTGTTTTGTTTAACCTTTCTTGTGATCTGTATGATCTAAGCAAGTAATATTCTCCTGCTTTTGTAAACACCTCGATGTACAATTCTGTCGAAAGACCACGATACTTTTGATTGATGACATTCCGCAACCACCAATGGTCGAGAACCTTACCAATTGTTTCGCCTCGCTCAACAAGTAGGAAAATGGCTCTCTTCGTTCCCGTCCTTGGTACCGACATTGTTGCGGCATGGTGACAAGCTATTCACCGACATGCCTCCCCTCGCGGCTGTGTAAGATGTCACCAACCTTCCTACTTTCAACCCATATGGTGGGCCCATAAACCACAGGTCCATCGGATCGAAACCCTGACTCTTCTTTACAACTTGGATTCAAATGTATCCTTTGCATCCGCTTCGTATGTGATTGACGAGCTAAATTCTATACCATTATTCATCCCGAAACCAACACCATGTTATTCTCGTTGTTCAAGCCCCATTCCAGCTTTATTCGCTAGGCATCGAATGATTGCCTACCCATTTGAAACTTTGGTACCATCATATATTGCACTCAACGGGTTCATCAAATACAACTCGTGGGGTACCTCGGTATTTCCCATTGAGTTCACCGTCGATACCCAGCCTTGTGGAGGTGCGTTCCCGAGTAATTCCCCGGCCGCGTCAGAGGGGCCGGAGATCCCAAGAAAGGATGACGACTTGATCATGGTGACTTGAAGCAGAGAAATGAAGACATCAACGAAAGGGATCAACCTCTTCGATAGGGCAGCCAAGACCGAGAAGACTCGTTAGGTTTTTCGCTACCACGCCTTCCCCCCTTACTCCACCGCTTAAATCTCGGGACGAGATTTCTTGTAGTGGAGGAGAATTGTGACGCCCGGATAATTATGCTACAGTAATCCCCTTTAATGATGCCACGTCACCTCTGTCACTATAGTTAATCTCGGGTTAGTTCAAAAAACCAATTCGAATTTCAAATTCAAAATAGAGCAAACAATAAAAGTTTTCAAATATTAAAATTTATATGTTCGGAGTGAACCAAATAATACATAGGTAATTATGGTGGTGAAACCACACTTGTATAAAATATGTAAATACTCAAAAAGGAATAAAATAGTAGCAAAACAATTAGTTAAATGATTTTAAAATATTAAACACTTACAAACTAATTTATTTTAGGTGCCAAGTTAATTGTGGTGGTGGCATATTTGTTAATACTAATTTTGGTACAACTAATGTATTTTATAAAACTAAGCTATTTGAAACATAAAATTAACTCAGAAAAGAAAAGAAAATAAGAAAAAGGGAAAGGCTAGAACAAAAAATAGAAAGAACAACCCCCCATCTGGCCACGGCCCAAGAGCCATCGGGCCGCCAAAGCCGCCCACCAAGACCCCCCCCTCCTCCTTATCCCCACCAGGGAAACCCTAATTCCCTACCCACGATTCCCCACTCCCCATGAACGGGATCGGGCAGCCGACACTTCGACGCTGGCTGTCCCGTCGCCCAGTGCCACTCGACACCCACCCCCATCGCCGCCTCGCCTTCCTCCACTCCTTCCCCTCTTTGGGCTGGATCCGGGAGGTCCCCATTCCCCCCCGACCCCATCACCTCGCACGCCGCTCGCCACCGACACCGGGGCAACCACGCCCCCGAACCGGTCGACGCCGCCGCCGCCCGGAGGGCTACCTCGCCGGACTGCTCCTCCCCGCCCTCGTCGCAGGTCCCCGCCACCTCGTCCCGACGTCGCCCCGCCGCCTCGTCCTCATCACTGCGCCGTCCTCGACCTCCTCCTCAACCGCGGCTCCTCCGAGCCTCGCCGGCGTTCCCCTGCAACGGGGGTGAGCCGCCGTCCGTCCTCCTCTTCTCCCTCTGCCCCGATGCGTTCACCACACTCGCGCCTCACCCCGCCGTGGCCATGCGCCGGTCGCGCCCGTGAAGCGCCAGCCACGCCTGACGCGAGTTCCCATGAATCATGACCCTTCTCGACGCCCTCACGGCGCCCATGAATCATGACGCCTCAAGGCCACAACCGCCTGGCCTCCACTCCCCCTCGCCGACGGCGACCGCCTGCCAGCCACTCGCCAGGCGGCTCGGCTGCGCCACTGGCCAGCCACCTCGCCGTGTGGCTCGGCCCAGCCGGGCCATCGCCTCGGTGGTCACGAGCACGGGCGCCACGCCTCGGCGCCACGCCTTTTGCTCACACGCCCAAGCACCTGCCGCCTGCTAGGCCACTAGGTCTATGACACCGGGCCCCATGCCCCTGTTAAAAGGAAAATGAAAATGAAAATGAAACTGAAATTAGTAAAATAATTAATTAATTAATTAATTAATTAAGTGAATTAATTTGGTTTAAATAAATTAATTAGAATTAGTTAACCTAATCAAGTAATTAAACTAATTAACCTGTTTAGTTAAACTCAGACATTGACAAATGGGACCCACCTGTCAGGTTGACCAGGTCAACGGTCAACGTTGACTGCTGACGTCAGCGAACACTATTCTGGATAACGTTGACTTAATTAATAATTAATAAATTAGAAAATGATTTAAAACTTTAAAAATTAATATAAAATAATCCATAGCTCGGATGAAAATATTTTCAACATGAAAGTTACTCAGTGCGACGAGACGAATCCGGATACGCAGTCCGTTCGTCCGCTACACACCCCTAACCTATCGAACCTTCAACTTTCCCCCTCCGGCTCCTTTGCCCGAAAACACGAAACACCGGGGATACCTTCCCGGATGTTTCCCCCCTTCACCAGTATCACCTTCTACAACATTAGGTCACCTCTAGCACCGCGTATTGCCATGTTACGCTTTGTGATACTTTGATTGCTCCGTTATTTATTGTGTTCCCCCTCCGTACTTCTTTCTGGTAGATCGCGAGACTGCCGGCGACCCCCAGTTCGACTACGGTGTTGACGATCCCTCCTTGCCAGAGCAACCAAGCAAGCCCCCCCTTGATCACCAGATATCGCCTACTCTCCTCTATACTGCTTGCATTAGAGTAGTGTAGCATGTTACTGCTTTCAGTTATACCTATCCTGATGCATAGCCTGTCCTTGTTACTACTGTTGTTACCTTACCTGCAATCCTATATGCTTAGTATAGGATGCTAGTACTTTCATCTGTGGCCCTACATTCTTGTCCGTCTGCCGTGCTATACTATCGGGCCGTGATCACTCGGGAGGTGATCACGGGTATATACTTATGCTTGTACATGATACATGTGGTGACTAAAGTCGGGTCGGCTGGTGGAGCACCATGAGTGATTCACGGATTGGGGCTGAAAGGACCTTTGTCCCGACGGCCCTCTGGATGGATCTTTGTGGCGGAGCGACAGGGCAGGTTGAGACCGCCTAGGAGAGAGGTGGGCCTGGCCCCTGTTCGGCATTCGCGGATACTTAACACGCTTAACGAGGTCTTGGTATTTGATCTGAGTTGGCTACGAGCTTATACGCACTAACCATCTACGCGGGAGTAGTTATGGGTATCCCGGCGTCGTGGTATCAGACTACCAGGAGTAGCTTAGGAGGATCCCATGCAGGAGGCCTGCTCCTCTTTCGATCTGTATCCTAGTTTGTGCTAGCCATCTTATGGCAACTTGTTTAACTTATGTCTGTACTCAGATATTGTTGCTTCCGCTGACTCGTCTATGATCGAGCACTTGTATTCGAGCTCTCGAGGCCCCTGGCTTGTATTATGATGCTTGTATGACTTATTTTATTTGTAGAGTTGTGTTGTGATATCTTCCCGTGAGTCCCTGATCTTGATCGTACACATTTGCGTGCATGATTAGTGTACGATTAAATCGGGGGCGTCACAATGCACTTTCATCTCCATTGTTGTTGGTTGAATTTAGATATCACATGGAAGAAATTCAACAACCTATGAGCTCTTGAAGCAACCGGTTTGGAGGACCAAGTTTGAAGATAACAAGTTTCAAGTGAAGCCAATGCTGTTAGTTTTTACCTTTGATGTTTCATTGTGCGAGGCCCATGTGGTGGAGAGACGGGGCCATAGGGGTACATCACCAGAAGCTACATCAAATTATCTTTCCAATGCAAAAAACCTCACATCATTTGGAGTTGTGAGTCAAAAGTTTTAGCCAATCTCGTGAAAGGTGTCCAGGCTGTCAAGACTTCGCGAATTTCCGAGAAGCTCTCCAACAACCCTCAAAGTTGTCTGCTTATCCACCCAAGGAAGCCATGCAAACCTGCTTACTTTTGACACCATTTTCACACCTATCTAAGGGGGGTTGTCCCTGCTATAAAACCCCATCTCCCCCATGTCATGACCCGGATTTGACAAAATCCAAGTTTTTGTGCTTAATGTGCTATCCCTGGATCGTAGCTAGCACACACAATAACAATAATGAATATCAGTAAAACACACATCATTTTACTAGAACGATAGATCCAGAATTAAGCAAATACATACCATTTTCACAGCTCAATGTTGGCGCATAATACAGCGGAATTATAAGTAGTCGCTAAGTTAGGGCTCCATCAACGCCACTGGGCTCGTTGAGCGTAGACGAAGCTTTTCCTTATCGGGAAACCCTTTATTCAGGTACCATCATCGAAGAGGGGTCTTATAGCCAAGGGAGCGGGCTGTGCTAGAACTAAATAAAGGGGGCCATTTGGAAAAGCTTCGTCACAATCTCCTCCCGGCCACACACCCAAAGTGGTGTCACGACACAAAGGGTTGATTGTGTCATGTGGGGAACGTGTACGACCCCTGCAGAGGGTTAAACCTAATCGATTAGTCATGCCCCCGGTTACAGGCAATTTGAGCAACTGAAGACATGGACCGAAGAAGAATCTCCCCTTTCTTTTCTAAAAGTCTATTTTTAAGAGTTAAAGTTGAGGAATGAGGATAGTGAATGAGTTTCACTTCAACCTTATGTATATTTTAAAAACTATTTTGGAGAATGAGCATTGGTTTCAAACGCTCAACGAGCCCAGTGGCGTTGATGGAGCCCTAACTTAGCGACTACGTATAATTCCGCTGTATTATGCGCCAGCATTGAGCTGTGCAAATGACATGTATTTGCTTAATTCTGGATCTATCGTTCTAGTAAATTGATGTATGTTTTACTGATATTCATTCTTGTTACTATATGTGCTAGCTACGATCTAGGGATAGCACAATAAGCACAGAGACTTGGATTTTGTCAAATCCGGGTCGTGACAAAATGGTACCAGAGCAAGTTTCCCTCGACTTCCTCTACTCCGTCCACCTCTCTTTCATTGCCGAAGACATTCGCATCGTCGAGCGAGAGCACGCCAAGTTCGTTATCCATCGCTGGCTAACTCCTCCGGTGAGGCCAGCCCTCTTTCTCTATTAAAAAAAACGAAACAGTATTAGCCTATAGAATTCTGCCACATGGCGACTCTCTTTTCCAGAAATTTAGCCCAACTTAGAAAAATCACATCTTTTAAACCGCTTATCAAAATTTGACAAATAAGATATCCATGGATAGCTGCGGACCTATATTTTATTTTATTTTTTTGAAATCTCACTTTACTCAAATTAAAATTTCGTTTTTATTTAAATGAGAATTTGAGTTTTTTTACTGTATCTTTTATTCTGTAAATGATATGAAAATTTTTTACATATGAAAATTGGTCCTTGGAACCATACCAATCTGCTAGAACTCATAGAATAGTTTTTTTCAGCAAGGTTTAGTTACTGTTTTAGCACAATACCTAATTTTGACCTCCTTTGATTATCCTTTAATAAACTCGTTAAACTAAAATTTGTTTCATTGTTAAAACCATTATATTGATCCGTAGAAAACCTCCCTGGTTAGTTGTTGTCATCTTAAAAATTTAGAGTTAGAAAATTATTAACATGAACTATATGCCATTCATATGAACCGATCCAATTGCATAAACATGAGTCATATGTAGTTAACTTTCTTGGCATGCATTGTGATTTGGATGGTGTTGCTTGAGCACTTTTTATGTGAATGTTGATGTGTAGAATTTCACCAAAAAATTTATCCTATGCATCTAGTTCATCGTGATTGGAATTATATATATAATTTTTGGCCTCATGAAGGAGAAAGTATCGCTCTACCAATCATGAGCTCTCTAGAGAAATAATCATTCAAAATTTTTATGGTCGGCTTTCTCGTGATGATCAATCCATGCTCGATACTTCTTGTACTGGTTCTTTTATGAAGACGACTATTGAATTCAGGCGGGATCTTTAAGGAAGAATTAAACATGACTATGAAGATTGGGAACTCGAGAAGGTAAAGAGTCAGGTATTAAGCTTGAGTTTGATTGTGTTAAATCTCTTATGAATACCGATGCTTTTTACAAGTTTATCACTAAATATGGACTTGACTCTGAGATAGTAGACTCTTTTTGTGAATCATTTGCTACTCATGTTGATCTCCTTAAGGAGAAGTGGTTTAAATATCATCCCCCTATTAAATAAGAAATTAAAGAACTGGTAATAGCTAAGGGTGAAACTATTATTTACAATATTGATCCAGCTGTGCCTACTGCTTATATTGAAAAACCACCTTTCCCTGTTAGGATAAAGGAACATGCTAAGGTATCAACTATGGTTCACAAAAGTAATATTAAAGCACCTAAACCCTCAGATCAAATTAAAGTACAACCTAGTGTTGCTATGATTAAAGATCTCTTGGTAGAAAATATTGATGGTCATGTTATTTACTTCTGTGATGAAGCTGCTAGAATTGTCAAACTTGATGGTAAACATAAACATATACCTGTTGTTGGCATGCCTGTTGTCTTAGTTAAAATAGGAGATCACTATTATCATGGTTTATGTGACTTGGGTGCTAGTGTGAGTGCTATTCCTTTTACCTTATACCAAGAAATTATGAATGATATAGCACCTGCTGAAATAGAAGACATAGTTGTTACTATTAAACTTGCTAATAGAGACACCATCACACCACTTGGGATTGTTAGAGATGTTAAAGTCTTGTGCGGGAAAATAAAATACCCTATTGATTTTCTAGTTCTTGGTTCCTCACAAGATGAATTTTGTCCCATTATCTTTGATAGATCTTTCTTGAACACTTTCAATGCTACTATAGATTGTTATAAACAAATTGTCAGTGTTAGCTTTGGTGATGAGTCTCATGAATTTAATTTCTCCAAGTTTAGTAGACAACCCCGTAATAAAGAATTACCTAGTAAGGATGAAATAATTAGTTTTGCTTCTATTGCCATGCCTCCTACTGATCCATTAGAACAATATTTGCTCGACCATGAAAATGATATGCACTTACGTGAAAGGAACGAAATAGATAAAATATTCTTTGAACAACAACCTCTGCTTAAACACAATTTGCCTATTGAAACTCTAGGAGGTCCTTCTCCACCTAAAAGGTGATCCTGTGTGTTGGTGCAATGATAGGCCCCTTATGTTTTGGAATTTGTTGACATAAACAGTTTGGGACTTATGTGTTTGCTAGTGCACACAGAGTAACATGTCCCTGGTGTATTGAGGAGATTGATTCAAACGATGAAGATAATCTTCCTACGCTGCAGCGAAGGTTATCACCGAACATGATGCTAACAAGAGTGACCCCTAAAAATTGCTGAAGTGAAGCAATTGGTTCGGTGTCTGTCCGAAGGAAAATGACTGTGTCTGAGGAGAATGAAGACGAAGTGAAGACGTAGCATTTGCTTCGTTATTCTTCTTCTTTCATTGAGTCATACACTACTGGAATCTGGCAATTTTCCATCTGTCCACTCTTTGCCGTCTGCTAGCGGACGACAAAGAGAGTCTTCGTCGTCTGCTTTGGCAATGCAGACGACAAAGAACCAGCTGATGGCAAAGAAAGTCTTTGCCATCAGCTGGTTCTTTGCCGTTCGCTAGCTGACGACAAAGAGGCAAATGGCAGACGACAAAGAGCCTGGTGGGCCCCACAGGGGCATGGCGTTGGCTAGGTCACCTATTTGCTGTCTACTGCCTCTTTGCCGTCTGCTAGCGGACGGCAAATAAAGGCTAGGCAGACGACAAAAAGGGTGGGGGGGGGGGCACCGGGCACGCCGTTGACTAGCTAATGGGGACCCTCTTTGTCGTCTTCCAACAGACGACAAAGAGGGGGGTTTGCCTTAAGGGCTACCCCCGCGCCCGAAACCCCCACTCCCCCCGCGCCTCTCTCTCTCTCTCACAGCCTGCCGCCCCGTCGCCGCCCCCTCCCTGCCACCCCGGCCTGTCGCCGCCCCCTCCCTGGCATCCCGCCTGTCGCCTCCCCTTCCTCCGCCACCCCACCCGTCGCCACCCAGACCCCCTCTCGAGCCTCCCGCCTCCCGAGCCTCCCCGCGTCGCCTTCCCGCCACACTGCCGGCCGGCCAGCCGCCCCCCAAGGCGCGCCCCACCGCCCCGTCGCCGCCCCTGCCACCTCCGGCTCCGCCCCGTGGCCAGCCAACCCACGGTGAGCTCCACTGCCACCCCCTTTTTATATTTTTTCTTTTCTGTTTTGGATATTAGATATAGTTTTAGATAAATATTTGATAGTTTACATATTAGATAGTTTTAGATAATAAATAGTTTTAGATATTAGATAGTTTAGATCCCGACGACGGTGAGGCCCCGACGATGGGGCGGAGTCGGGGGTGGTAGGACGGTGAGGTCCCGATGATGGGGCGGAGTCGGGGGTGGCAGGATGGTGAGGTCCCGACGACGGGCGGACTCGAGGGTGGCAGGACGGTGATGTCTCGGGACGGTGAGGTCCCGGCGATGGGGCGGAGTCGGGGGTGGCAGGACGCCTGGTTAGGTCAGGGGGTTCCTCGATGTCGATGGAACCCTAAATGACGATTGTTTAGGTGAGGGGTGCCTCGACATTGATGGAACTCTGAATGATAGCTATTTCGGGTAGGGGTGCCTCGGTGTTGACGAAACCCTAAATGATGGCTATTTAGGTTAGGGGGTGCCTTGGCGTTGATGGAACCATAAATGACGGCTATTTAGGTTAGGGGTGGCGTCTTGTTGTAAATATTTAGTTAGGTTGACGGAAAAAACAATAATGCTATGTTACTCATCTTTGGATTTAAATGTGCAGTTGTTTCGTCACTGCGAGGGTCTGGTGTTTGACGAGCTCCGCCCCTGCGTTCGTGGGTGAGAACAAATGACATCTCCTCCTCCCCCCTTAATTATTTGCTCTGTTCCGGTCTTCGTGCCGATGAAACTTGCTAGCTATAGGTGTCTTCAGTCATCAGTATGCGTGACCAATATGCGTCTCCCGTTCGAAAGGGTTACAATTATAAATATGCATGCCTTTGCATATTTATAACCGTGATTCTTTCGAATTGTCCAACATTATCCATGGATAACCCGAGTATGTGTAGATTGGGTTCGTTTTCCTATATGCTCTGCTCTAGATCCAAAATGACCCATTTTAGCTAAGTTAGCTCCAAAATCATCCATTTTACCTAAGTTAGCTCATAAATGTCATTTTTACCTAAGTTAGCTCATAAATGTCATTCTAACTTTCTTGTTTCCCTTTTTGCAGATTTCATTCACTTCACGAAAGCTTGCATTGGTGGAGTGCTTGTTTTCCCTTTCTGTTTTTCTTTTGTATCGATGAACAATGTGGAACTTGTTATATGAATGAACAATGTGAAACTATTGTAATATGTATGGATGGAACTATGTGTTGGATATGTATGTATGATGAAACTTATGTGTTGGATATGTCATATGTCTGCTGTGAAATTGCCCTGTGAAAAAAATATATCATACATTTGCTGGGAAAATGCTTGGATATAAGAAAAAACAGAAAAAAAGGCAATGCAACCACTTTGCCGTCTGCCACTGATGGCAAAGGGGCCTTTGCCGTCTGCCACAGACCGCAAAGAGGCCACGTGGAAGCAACCTGTGCAACCTGGGAGATGACCCATTTGGTTACCTTGCCGTCTGTGGCAGACGACAAAAGCTGTGGGGGTTTGCCGTCTGTGACAGACGATGAAGGCTGTGGGGTTTGCCGTCTGTGGCAGACGGCAAAGGCCGGGGAGGGCATGGCGCGTGGCTGACGTAAGATAGCAGACGGCAAAGGGGAGTGCATGCTTGCCATCTGTGGCAGACGGAAAAGCCTCCCGTTACCCACCTAACGTGGCTAATGTCCCCTATTTGCTGTTCACCTTCTTTGCCGTCTGCCACTGACGACAAAGCGCTCTTTGTCGTACGCTGGCAAAAAACAGACGACAAATAAGCTGTTTACCGTAACTTACTTTGCCGGGCTTATTTGCCGTCCGTGGCAGACGGCAAAGACCTTTGCCGTCCGCTTTCTGGTCCTTTGCCGCCTGCCATGGTAGACGACAAATAAGCTGATTCCTGTAGTGATAAGACCACCGTACTATTAAGAGGGGTTGTAGCATTCGAAACTTTGATTCTCTGATGCTAAACCCAAATCCTATGAAAGTTGTGAGAGCAATCTCTTTGTGTTCTGAGCAAATACTTGCCAGCAAGATACGGTGATCTTCTTCGCTGCGAGAGATTTTTATCTCAGACCGAGGAGTTACCATTGCTTGTTCCTCAAGTAGTGTTACCGTTGATCCAAATCCGACCGTTGTGAACGTGTTGGTTGGCCATTGGCTGGACCACGTGTCCGAAATGGTCATTTCCCATCTAGGAAGGCTGCGGCTATAAATAGCCACCCCGCGTCGGCTTTGTCCGGTTGCTACTCTGTTTGATTCTGAGAAGATTCTTGAGCAACCCAATCTCTGAGCGATTTGAGTTTAAAATCCACCGAGACAAAACCCCCTAGAGCCGAAGATATAAGATAGTGGTTCAGCATCACTGGAGTCTAAGTCTAGTACGCTTCGCCTATTGCTCTTGAGAGCTGCAAACTCTCTAGACGGTTATGTGTCAATTTCTTCAGAGACCAAGAGTGATTGTGGTTTTCGAAGAATAAGTCTGTAAAGGTTCGGAGATCGCCTTCAAGTATCTACCATGAGTAATCGACATCGGTTGACGAATCTATTGTCAAGGAGAATAGGGTGAAGAGAGTATCTTCCGTGTTAAGTCACAACCCCTCCAACCAGACGTAGTCCTTGTGCAGAAGGACGAACTGGTCGAACAAATACCTTGTCGCCATCGATCATCATCGTTTATCTCTGTCACCCATGTTTGCCTTCGATGCATTTTCATTTGTGTGGTTTGTTTCAATGCATAACTTAGTTTCCTTCCAGTACTCAGTTTTAGTTCACTGTAGTTTGATTTTCACTCGTTCCACTGTTGGGTTCTGAGAGTTTTGAGTTATTCAAAGAAAATTTAAAACTCCCATTCACCCCCCTCTGGTAGACATACTTCGTTCCTACAATTGGTATCAGAGCTAAGTACTCCTTGACTCTGCTCATTTTAGTCTAACGACTTTGGAGTTTAAGTATGTCTTCAATGAACTACAAATCGCATCTCAAGATTCCTATATTCGATGGGATGGACTACCCCTTCTGGAAGGAGAAGACGAAGATCTGTCTCCGAGCAATAGATGATGATATGTGGAACGTGGTGCAGTTCGGGCTCACAATCGCTGTACCTCAAGCCCCTACTGACGAAGAAAAGAAGCTCATTCAGCTAGATGCTCAAGCCAAATATGAGATTGGCGGCTATCTCAATCGGGCGCAATTTCTTCGCTATCGCCAGTGTGAAACATCGAAGGAATTGTGGGACATCCTCGAGAAGATCAATGAAGGAGTTTCAACACAGAAAGAAGCTCAAATCGATACTCTTCGGGCGAAATTCAATCGCTTCAAGCGCATAGGAAATGAAAGCTGTCAGCAAACCTTTGACCGTCTCAGTGACATAGCAAATGAACTTCAAGGTCTCGGCACCAAAGACGTCACCGACCATGAAGTTGTGAAGAAACTGCTTAGATCACTTGACAGTTCATTTGACACCCTTGTCTTGATGATTCATGAGCGTACTGATTTCAAAACCCTCGACTCTGCTGATATCATGGAAAGACTGAACAACCACGAGGAACAAGAGGAAGAGAAAAGAGATCTATATGGCTCAAGTCAATGCAAAAATCATGCTCTCAAGGTTGTGGCTAATTCCTCCTCTGATGGAAATGCCGAAGAAGATTTAGTTGACCCAGAGAGACTCAACAAAGATCTTGTGCTCACGAAAAGATTCCAACGCTTTCACAAGAAGAGTCAGTTCCATAAAAGAAGTTCAAGCAACAATGGGGGTTCAAAATCTTCATCAAGACCTGCTAGAGAATACACCTGTTTCAAGTGCAAAAAGCCTGGTCACTTCATTTCTGACTATCCTCTCTGGGAAGCAAAAATCCGTGCTAGTGGAAGATATGATTCATGCAACTATCGAGGCAAAAGCAAGAGCAAGAACTACGACTCCGATTATGAGAAGAAAACAAAGAAATTCTTCTAGAAGAAGGACAACTCCACTTCAAAATCGTCGTCAAGATCTTCATCAAGGAACCCTTCCAAGTCCTCCTCCAACCGTAAGATTAACTCTCGCAAGGCCAAGGCATACATCGTCAAGGAAATGGATTCCGATGAAGAAGAACCGTCAGAATCCGAAGAAGAAGAAGAAGAATCCGATGAGGATTCCGACTCCGGCATGGCCGGCATAGCATGTGCCTCCTCTCCTGCAACCAACTTCTTCGGGAATCCATCAAGTGATGATGAATCTCCTTCCTACTACTTCATGGCCAAAGCCTCGAAGGAAAAGGTATCCTCCAAAAATCACAAGATTCACTCCAGTGATCAATATTTTTCTCGGATGACCATGCTAAGTTGATAAAAATTGCTAATATCCAAAAAAATTCTCTTGAGAAAATTGAGAAAACCTTCAGGAAATCTGAAGGGTTGTTGGTTGAGGAGATGGAGAAAAATGTGCCGCTGACCGAAGAGTATTCCACTCTCAAGTCACATATGGATGAACTGACAAATCATCATGATTTTCTCTCGGCAGACCATGAAAGATTGACCTATGATTACCTAAAAAGGAAATAGGAACTCGAGGCGCCGAGAGAGGCTCATGAGGATTTGATCAGAGAAAATTCTCTTCTCACCCAACAACTTAAAGAGAAACCTAAAGTGTTTGAGCCACCATGTTTAAAATGCCTTGAACGAACCAATACAGAATCAAATGCTGAATCATCTGTGAATGCTAACCCCTCGGTCGAGGAAAATGGTTCTATTTCTGATAAAAATGCTAGGTTGAAGGATCTTCTTCAGACAGGAATGTTCAAATCTCTCAAAGGGCATCAAACCCTTTGTGATGTTTTGAAGAAATCCATTCTTCACAAAAAACCCAGGAAAGAAGGCATCAGTTTTGAAAGGAAACTGAATGAAAATGGCACCTACTGGGAACCTCATCAATATCCTCAAACTGTGTGGGTTCCAGCAAAGAGCAAAATGCTCTATCCAACATTACTCTTGGGATATGACTCTCCCATCCCTAAATATCCTGATAATGATTCTCTGGACAACTATAAGTTGTTTAAAAATCAACATGGTGAGACTGTTGCTCACTATGTTGGACCAAACAGCAGAAATGGCCCCCCAAAGAAAGCTATTTGGGTGCCAAAGAAAACCGTTGATGCCTTGCCTATTACTGCTCGACTAACCATGCAGGCAGAAAAAGTTTGACAGAATGAGTACATGCATACCTCATTCAACCATTTTACTCATACTTCTGGAAGGAATTTCAATGCTTATTCTTTCAATTATGCTCGTGCCTCTTTGAACAACAATTATGCTTATCGAAAGAAATCATATCTTGCTCGCTCTACTATTTCGAAGCCACCTGCAAAGATGTGGGTGGTTAAGAAAGCCTAATTCTGCTGCAGTACTATGTCTCCAGGTGTACAGAATGGATAATGGATAGTGTATGCACTAGTCACATGACCAGAGACAAGTTGTTGTTTGTCTACCCCAACTTAACTGCTTCTCCTCTGAAGTATATCACTTTTGGCGACAACAACAAAGGGAAGGTAATTGGACTAGGTAAAATTACCATATCCAAGGACAAGCCCATTGATGATGTTTTACTTGTTCAGTCTCTTGGATTCAATCTTATGTCAGTTGACAAGCTTTGTGATCTTGTGCAACGCCCCGGATTCGATGCGCCAGGTGTCCGCCAGTTATTCGCCGTCTTTGCCATGTCATGTGCTTGTGTGTTGCACTTTGCCATGTCATCATATGCATTTCATACCATGTCATCATGTGCATTTCATTTTGCATACGTGTTCGTCTCATGCATCCGAGCATTTTCCCCGTTGTCCGTTTTGCAATCCGGCACTCCTATGTCTCTCGGCGCCCCCTTTTGCCTCTTTTCGTGAGCGGGTGTTAAACATTCTCGGAATGGACCGAGGTTTGCCAAGCGGCCTTGGTATAGCACCGGTAGACCGCCTGTCAAGTTTCGTGCCATTTGGAGGTCGTTTGGTACTCCAACGGTTAACCGGGTAACCGTAAAAGCCTCTTTTGTCTTGCAGCCCAACACCCCTTCAAACTGGCCCAAAACCCATCCAAACCCCCTCCATGCTCTCGGTCGTTCGATCACGATCATGTGGGCGAAAACCGCTCCTCATTTGGACTCTCCTAGCTCCCTCTACCTATAAATATGTGCCCCTCCCCGAAATTTCGGGTCCAAAACCTAGTCTAGCTCCTCCCCACCTGCCACACACGCCTTCGCCACGCCGCCTCACTCCTCACCCGTCACGCGCCCGCCTTGGCTCCCTCCGCGCCCGTCGCCTCGACCGCCCATCCGCCGCCGCCGCCCGCCAGGGGGCACGCCTGAGCCACCCCCCAGCGCCCGCCTCCGTCTCTCCTCCACGGCGCGCCCGCCTCCTCCTCGTCCCGGCCAGATCCGGCGAGGATCCGGCCGGATCTCACCGCCCCGCCGTCTCCCTCATCTCCGGCGGCTCCCCCAGCACCACTCCGGCGAACCTTGGGCTCCGAGCCCCTAGATCCGATCTGAGAAGGTTGATTCCCCCCCCCTCGTTTTTCGTCCAAGTCCCAGATTTTCAGCATTATGTGCCTATGTTCAACATGCCATAACTCTCTGCATACTGCTCCATTTTGTGCGTGTAATATGTCAAAATGTTCATATGGAGATGCTCCACATTTTGTTCCATTGCATCATGTTCATTTGAGCTCATCTTGATGCCTGAATCATCGTTGCAAGAGTGCTATATGATGTTAATCTACTGAAACTGTTATAACATGCTCATTTGTCATTTTTTCCATGATTGATGTGTGCATCCTATGAGCATGAGCTCTACATGTGTTTTGAACTACATCATTCCATCTTTACAGGGGTGCCATCCATGTATTTTTGTGAGTCTTGTAGTGAGTGCATCGAGCTTGTTAAGTAGGGTACTTGCTGTTGCTGTTTTGCATGTCTGAATCTGTTATCATGATGCTATGTTAACCTGCTTCTACAAGTCAATCTATGGATAATCTGAAGATGTTCACTAAGGATGTTTTGTTATAAATGTCATGCTCTATCTATCCAGGCCCCTGGTTGCATTTATAGCCTTCTGTACATTGTTGTAATCTTGCTCCAAAGTTGCTAAATAATGTTGCTGTCAACCTGTTAACTTTAAGTTCAGTTTTTCCATGAGCTTTGCTAGTGATCCATGCACTATATGAACTTGCTCTTGCCATTCTTAGCTTCATAAACATGTATTCTTACTGTGAGTTGCCTTGCCATGCCATGTATTGCTCTGTGGTGAGTGGTTCAAGCTCACCAACATGACTACTTATCGTTGTTCCTGCCATGTATGAATCTGTAATATAACTTGCCATGTTTACATGGGTGCCATCATATTTTCTGTGCCCTCTTGGCTTATGGTCAGTAAGAGACTTTTGATCTATGCATTTAGTAGGTTCATGCCATGCCTTTGTTTGCCATGATAAGTTCCTGTAGCATGTTGTTTGATAGCTCTAAACATTGCAACCTGATGTTATTTCTGCAAAGTCTAAAACTGTTATTAATTGCAATCTTGCTATGTCTTTTTGAGCATGTTATAGTGATTTATGGAGATAGCTCAGTGTTCATGTTTTGTCATGCTTTACCTGTACATCATGCCCATGCCTTTTGTTTTCACGTTGAGATGCTGTAGCATAGTGTTTTGATGCTTGCAAGATGCCTAGTTGCTGTTTTGGACAGCTTGTCCTTTGGACTTGTATAGTGTATGTGTTGAACCGTTGCTCCGTTTTGAGTGTGCTTTATATGGAACTTGCTTGATTTTGCATGTAGCTTCATATTATCATGTTGCATCCTTGTTTTGAGGTGTTTGCTTGATGTTTGGATGCATTTTGCATCAATGCCATGTTTAACTTGTTTTGCTCATATCTTCTAGGCCGTAGCTCCGAATCTAATGAACTTTATATGTAACTTGACTAGAATTCCGTGTAGATCATCGTGGTGCATCTTAACTTGATGTTTAACAACTTGAACATAAGGTTTATTCAGATCTGGACCAATTTTGAAATTTGCATATGAGGACTTACCGGATTTGTTATATGTTGTTCCCGGCCTCATTTAAACTTGCTTTGATGTGTTGATCTTGTTTGCATCATCTCTTGCCATGAGTAGCCTCATGTAGCTTTGTCATGCATCATGCTTGGTTGTGCATCATGTCTCGTTTATGTGTGGTGTGTTTACTTCGTCGTGTGCTTCTTTTCGATAGTTCCCGTTTCGTTGCGATCGTGAGGATTCGTTCGTCTCCGCTTGGTTCGTATTCATGGCTTCATCTTCTTCATGGACTCGTTCTTCTTCCTTGCGGGATTTCAGGCAAGATGACCGTCACCTTGGATCTCATTACTATCATTGCTATGCTAGTTGCTTCGTTCTTTCGCTATGATGCGTTACCTACCACTTGCTTCAAGCCTCCCAAATTGCCATGAACCTCTAACCTTTGTCACCCTTCCTAGCAAACCGTTGCTTGGCTATGTTACTGGTTTTGCTCAACCCCTCTTATAGCGTTGCTAGTTGCAGGTGAAGTTGAAGATTGCCCCATGGTGGACAGGATTTTGTTGGGATATCACAATATCTCTTATATTATTAATGCATCTATATACTTGGTAAAGGGTGGAACGCTCGGCCTTATGCCTGGTGTTTTGTTCCACTCTTGCCGCCCTAGTTTCCGTCATATCGGTATTATGTTCCCGGATTTTGCGTCCCTAACGCGGTCGGGTGATTTATGGGACCCCTTGACAGTTCGCTTTGAATAAGACTCCTCCAAAGAAGGCCCAACCTTGGTTTTACCATTTGCCTCACCACCACCTACTTTCCCTTGGGAGTAATTAACCCAAGGGTCATCTTTATTCAGCCCCCCGGGCCAATGCTTGTCTAAGTGTTGGTCCAAACCACAGCCACTTGCGGTGCCGCCCCTAGGCAACTTGGGGTATCGTCGGTTGCCGTACGTAGTGTTCATCCGGTGTTGCCCTGAGAACGAGATATGTGCAGCTCCTATCGGGATTGTCGGCACATAGGGCGGCTTTGCTGGTCTTTTTTTATTACTGTCGAAATGTCTTGTAGCCGGGATTCCGAGACTGATCGGGTCTTTCCGGGGAGAAGGAATATCCTTCGTTGATCGCGAGAGCTTATCATGGGCTAAGTTGGGACACCCTGCAGGTATAAACTTTCGAGAGCCGTGCCCGCGGTTATGTGGCAGATGGGAATTTGTTAATATCCGGTTGTAGTAAACTTGAAGTAAACTCTTCTAAAATACACCAACCGGGTGCGTAACCGTGAGTGTCTCTTTTCGGGGTTGATCGAGAGGAGAACACGGTTTCTGGGTTATGTCTGACGTAAGTAGGAGTTTAGGATCACTTCTTGATCATTACTAGTTGATGACCGTTCCTTTGTTTCTCTTCTCGCTCTCATTTGCGTATGTTAGCCACCATATAAGCTTAGCCGCTGCTGCAACCTCACCACTTTACCCCTTCCTTTCCCTTTAAGCTTTGCTAGTCTTGATACCCATGGTAATGGGATTGATGAGTCCTCATGGCTCACAGATTACTACACCAACAGTTGCAGGTATAGGTTTGCGATGATCATGACGCGAGAGCGATGTTGCTTGTCTTGGAGTTCTTCTTCTGCTTCTTCGATCAGGGGATAGGTTCCAAGTCGGCAGCCTGGGCTAGCAGGGTGGATATTGTTTGAGTTTCTGTTTATGATTCATCCGTAGTAGGATGTTGATCTTGTATGTTGCATTGTTGTATTCATGTGTCATTGTATCTATTGGATGTATCCCCACTATTATGTAATATTGATGTAATGATATCCACCTTGCAAAAGCGTTTCAATATGAGGTTCTATCCTTGGTGGGACCTTCGAGTCTCTTTAGGATAGCATCGCATATTGGGCGTGACAAGTTGGTATCAGAGCCTCGACCGACCCTAGGAGCCCCCTTGATTGATCATGTAGTTTGGCCGTTGTTGAGTCTAGAAGAAAACTGGTTTTCGGAGTCTAGTTATATCAGAGAGTAGGAATTCTTTTTACTCCTCAGCCCCTTCGTCGCTCTGGTGAGGAATCTTGACGTAGGTGTTTTGAATTACTCCTCTTCCCCTTCAAATTTTCTTTAGGTTCACGCAGTTGGTTTTCCGATCGTTGTTCCTCAGCTCTTTGCATCCGGTGCATATCTCGTCAAAGTGATTCGAGCCTCTCCGTTTTTGCAAGTTCAATCCTCAGTTCTTTTCAATCAATGTTGTTTTCCTGTCCGAAGTTGTCCTTGTTTTTTCCCACCCGCCCACCCTTCTTCTTCTCGGAACCGGAGTCCGTAATCGAGTATCCATCCTACTCGTGCGAAGTTTTTGCTCTCTCTCCTCAATGATTTCAACCGGTGTTTTATCTTCAAGATATTCGTCGTTTCCCCTCCCGAGTTGCCTTTGTTTTTTCCCGCGCTCCCACCCTTTTCTTCCCGGAGCTTGAATCTCTTTCGAGCATCAATTTCATTCGTACGGAGCCTCTTCAGTCTTCCCTCAATCATTTCAACCGGTGAATTCTCTTTTGTTTGAGATTCTTCATCCCTTTCTTTTTCCGGTGGTTTCAATTCAAGTTTTTCGGTAGTGATTATATTCTTTCCCTCGGATCAAGTATTTTACTTGCTCGTTCGCCTCTCGCCAGCTTATCCTTCCGGAGTGTTCAAGACATCTCAGGGGATTCGTCTGTGTTCCAATTAATTCGAGGTTGTCACCTCATTTAAATATTTCAATTGTTCCGGTGCATCATCTATCTGTTCAACAATCCTTTCCGACAGTGTTATCTCTTCAGTGGGCCCTAACCCACAGGTCTTTTCCCAGGATCTTACCTGACTCTTCTAATTTCCCCGGAGTTATTCTCAATTCTTTTCAAGTGTGACGTAAGAATGAATTTCATCAGTCACATGCCTTCTCCAAGATCTCGTTCAAACTCTTTTCATTGTTGGCTCAACCTCTTCGCTTTTCATTCTCCCGGAGTATCTCAGTAATTTTGGTGGTGTTTCTCGTCGTCATTCGAAGATAGAAGAAGAGTTTTTCCCTCTAAATCCTGCCCGTTCTCTCGAAGATTCGTGGTCCTAGCTTCTTGTTATCCTCTCGAATTATTCCATTCGTTAGATATCCTTCTCCTACCCATCCGGAGTATGTCAGGAGTTGTTTTTCCATTTCTTTTCACCGAGGCCATCATTCCATTATCGTTCTCTATTTATCCCGGTGCCTCGTTCAAGTGTTCTTTAATCAGCTCATGATCTCTTTGTTCTTTTGCATCTAAATCCCCTCTAGCTTATTGGTTCTTCTAATTCTTCCCGGTGATTCATTCTCTTTCGTCAGTCATTTCCGAATGCTAACGGTGGTTCGTTCAAGATTCTTTTTCTTTGATTATCATATTAATCCATTCATTCTTTCGAATCCTACCGGTGGTTCATGAAGACTTTCTCAAGTTTTGTGCTACACCCCCCTCAATCCTTTTCAAGAAGAATAAGTAGTATGCAAAATCCATTACTTGTCATCAATTTAATTTGATGAAAGATAAGCATACAATAAATCTTATTCTTATTTCATCAAAGTGATTAATCCCTTCCTTCGGAGTTTGTTCTTGATGAATAAATTCTAGTTTCAAGTGTTTTCATCTTTTCTTTTCCGGAGTTCAAATTTACTTGGCCATCTCGTCGGAACCTCCATCTAAATCATCGCAAGGCTCATCTTATTCTTTCATCCTTCATTTCTATCTCATCATCCTTTTGTTACCGGAGTTCTTCACGGTGGTTCTTCATGATTTAATTCATTCTGCACGAGTTCATCAAGTATTGTTCCATCCTCTCAAGCCCCTGTTCTATTCCTCCATGTTTCAGTCGGAGTGCTGCCTAAATCCTTTCAGTCTTATTTGTTTCTTATCTCGTTCTAACCGGAGTGGTTTCATAGTCTATCTAATTTCCGTGAGCTTTTGATTCTCGTCATTCTCGTCGCTCCTCCCCTCTTCTCGAGTGCTCTCGATTCTTTACTTCTTCTCTTGAGTTCTTGTTTCACCTCATCCCTTTTTTTCCCTTCAGTCTCGGTCCTAAGATCTCGGGACGAGATCTCTTGTTAGTGGAGGAGTGTTGTAACGCCCCGGATTCGATGCGCCAGGTGTCCGCCAGTTATTCGTCGTCTTTGCCATGTCATGTGCTTGCGTGTTGCACTTTGCCATGTCATCATATGCATTTCATACCATGTCATCATGTGCGTTTCATTTTGCATACGTGTTCGTCTCATGCATCCGAGCATTTTCCCCGTTGTCCGTTTTGCAATCCGGCACTCCTATGTCTCCCGGCGCCCCCTTTTGCCTCTATTCGTGAGCGGGTGTTAAACATTCTCGGAATGGACCGAGGTTTGCCAAGCGGCCTTGGTATAGCACCGGTAGACCGCCTGTCAAGTTTCGTGCCATTTGGAGGTCGTTTGGTACTCCAACGGTTAACCGGGTAACCATAAAAGCCTCTTTTGTCTTGCAGCCCAACACCCCTTCAAACTGGCCCAAAACCCATCCAAACCCCCTCCATGCTCTCGGTCGTTCGATCACGATCATGTGGGCAAAAACCGCTCCTCATTTGGACTCTCCTAGCTCCCTCTACCTATAAATATGTGCCCCTCCCCGAAATTTCGGGTCCAAAACCCTAGTCTAGCTCCTCTCCGCCGCCTCGCCAGCCTTCCTAGCCGCGCCGCCGACCTCACCCGTCGCGCCGCCGCCGCTGCCTCCTCCGGCGCCTGTCGCCTCGACCGCCCATCCGCCCGCCGCCGCCATGCCAGGGGGCGGCCACGCCTGAGCCGCCCGAGCGCCCGCCCTCCCGTCTCTCCTCTCATGGCGCCGCCCGCCTCCTCCTCGTTCCGGCCAGATCCGGCGAGGATCCGGCCGGATCTCACCGCCCCGCCGTCTCCCTCATCTCCGGCAGCTCCCCCGGCACCTCTCCGGCGAACCTCGGGCTCCGAGCCCCTAGATCCGATCTGAGAAGGTTGATTCCCCCGCCCCCCTCGTTTTTCGTCCAAGTCCCAGATTTTCAGCATTATGTGCCTATGTTCAACATGCCATAACTCTCTGCATACTGCTCCGTTTTGTGCGTGTAATATGTCAAAATGTTCATCTGGAGATGCTCCACATTTTGTTCCATTGCATCATGTTCATTTGAGCTCATCTTGATGCCAGAATCATCGTTGCAAGAGTGCTATATGATGTTAATCTGCTGAAACTGTTATAACATGCTCATTTGTCATTTTTGCCATGATTGATGTGTGCATCCTATGAGCATGAGCTCTACATGTGTTTTGGACTACATCATGCCATCTTTACAGGGGTGCCATCCATGTATTTTTGTGAGTCTTATAGTGAGTGCATCGAGCTTGTTAAGTAGGGTACTTGCTGTTGCTGTTTTACATGTCTGAATCTGTTATGATGATGCTATGTTAACCTGCTTCTACAAGTCAATCTATGCATAATCTGGAGATGTTCACTAAGGATGTTTTGTTATACATGTCATGCTCTATCTATCCAGGCCCCTGGTTGCATTTATAGCCTTCTGTACATTGTTGTAATCTTGCTCCAAAGTTGCTAAATAATGTTGCTGTCAACCTGTTAACTTTAAGTTCAGTTTTTCCATGAGCTTTGCTAGTGATCCATGCACTATATGAACTTGCTCTTGCCATTCTTAGCTTCATAAACATGTCTTCTTACTGTGAGTTGCCTTTCCATGCCATGTATTGCTCTGTGGTGAGTGATTCAAGCTCACCAACATGCCTACTTATCGTTGTTCCTGCCATGTATGAATCTGTAATATAACTTGCCATGTTTACATGGGTGCCATCATATTTTCTGTGCCCTCTTGGCTTGTGGTCAGTAAGGGACTTTTGATCTATGCATTTAGTAGGTTCATGCCATGCCTTTGTTTGCCATGATAAGTTCCTGTAGCATGTTGTTTGATAGCTCTAAACATTGCAACCTGATGTTATTTCTGCAAAGTCTGAAACTGTTATTAATTGCAATCTTGCTATGTCTTTTTGAGAATGTTATAGTGATTTCTGGAGATAGCTCAGTGTTCATGTTTTGTCATGCTTTACCTGCACATCATGCCCATGCCTTTTGTTTTCACGTTGAGATACTGTAGCATAGTGGTTTGATGCTTGCAAGATGCCTAGTTGCTGTTTTGGACAGCTTGTCCTTTGGACTTGTATAGTGTATGTGTTGAACCGTTGCTCCGTTTTGAGTGTGCTCTATATGGAACTTGCTTGATTTTGCATGTAGCTTCATATTATCATGTTGCATCCTTGTTTTGAGGTGTTTGCTTGATGTTTGGATGCATTTTGCATCAATGCCATGTTTAACTTGTTCTGCTCATATCTTCTAGGCCGTAGCTCCGAATCTAATGAACTTTATATGTAACTTGACTAGAATTCTGTGTAGATCATCGTGGTGCATCTTAACTTGCTGTTTAACAACTTGAACATAAGGTTTATTCAGATCTGGACCAATTTCGAAATTTGCATATGAGGACTTACCGGATTTGTTATATGTTGTTCCCGGCCTCATTTAAACTTGCTTTGATGTGTTGCTCTTCTGTGCTTCTTTTCGATAGTTCCCGTTTCGTTGCGATCGTGAGGATTCGTTCGTCTCCGCTTGGTTCGTCTTCGTGGCTTCATCTTCTTCATGGACTCGTTCTTCTTCCTTGCGGGATTTCAGGCAAGATGACCGTCACCTTGGATCTCATTACTATCATTGCTATGCTAGTTGCTTCGTTCTTTCGCTATGCTGCGTTACCTACCACTTGCTTCAAGCCTCCCAAATTGCCATGAACCTCTAACCTTTGTCACCCTTCCTAGCAAACCGTTGCTTGGCTATGTTACCGCTTTTGCTTAGCCCCTCTTATAGCGTTGCTAGTTGTAGGTGAAGTTGAAGATTGCCCCATGGTGGACAGGATTTTGTTGGGATATCACAATATCTCTTATATTATTGATGCATCTATATACTTGGTAAAGGGTGGAAGGCTCGGCCTTATGCCTGGTGTTTTGTTCCACTCTTGCCGCCCTAGTTTCCGTCATATCGGTATTATGTTCCCGGATTTTGCGTCCCTAACGCGGTCGGGTGATTTATGGGACCCCCTTGACAGTTCGCTTTGAATAAGACTCCTCCAGCAAGGCCCAACCTTGGTTTTACCATTTGCCTCACCACCACCTACTTTCCCTTGGGAGTAATTAACCCAACGGTCATCTTTATTCAGTCCCCCGGGCCAATGCTTGTCTAAGTGTTGGTCGAAACCAGAGCCACTTGCGGTGCCGCTCCTAGGCAACTTGGGGTATCGTCAGTTGCCGTACGTAGTGTTCATCCGGTGTTGCCCTGAGAACGAGATATGTGCAGCTCCTATCGGGATTGTCGGCACATCGGGCGGCTTTGCTGGTTTTGTTTTATTACTGTCGAAATGTCTTGTAGCCGGGATTCCGAGACTGATCGGGTCTTTCCGGGGAGAAGGAATATCCTTCGTTGATCGCGAGAGCTTATCATGGGCTAAATTGGGACACCCCTGCAGGGTATAAACTTTCGAGAGCCGTGCCGCGGTTATGTGGCGATGGGAATTTGTTAATATCCGTTGTAGTAAACTTGAAGTAAACTCTTCTAAAATACACCAACCGGTGCGTAACTCGTGAGTGTCTCTTTTGGAGTTGATCGAGAGGAGAACACGGTTTCTGGGTTATGTCTGACGTAAGTAGGAGTTCAGGATCACTTCTTGATCATTACTAGTTGACGACCGTTCCTTTGTTTCTCTTCTCGCTCTCATTTGCGTATGTTAGCCACCATATAAGCTTAGCCGCTGCTGCAACCTCACCACTTTACCCCTTCCTTTCCCTTTAAGCTTTGCTAGTCTTGATACCCATGGTAATGGGATTGATGAGTCCTCGTGGCTCACAGATTACTACACCAACTGCTGCAGGTACAGGTTTGCGATGATCATGACGCGAGAGCGATGTTGCTTGTCTTGGAGTTCTTCTTCTGCTTCTTCGATCAGGGGATAGGTTCCAGGTCGGCAGCCTGGGCTAGCAGGGTGGATATTGTTTGAGTTTCTGTTTATGATTCATCCGTAGTCGGATGTTGATCTTGTATGTTGCATTGTTGTATTCATGTGTCATTGTATCTATTGGATGTATCCCCACTATTATGTAATGTTGATGTAATGATATCCACCTTGCAAAAGCGTTTCAATATGCGGTTCTATCCTTGGTGGGACCTTCGAGTCTCTTTAGGATAGTATCGCATATTGGGCGTGACATCTTGGCATGCTAGTTTTATTTTCTATTTCCAAATGCATTGTCTTCATGGCCTCTGACAATTCCTTCATCTTTGAGGGAACTAGAAAAGGTGATCTTTATATTGTGGATTTCTCTAAGGGTCCCTCAGTCCAAACTTGTTTGATTGCAAAAGGAACCGAAGGATGGATGTGGCACCAAAGACTTGGTCATGCAGGTATGAGAAATTTGTAGACCCTGGTGAAGAAAAATCATCTTCGTGGCATTCCTGATGTAAAATTCGACAAGAATCACCTCTGTGCTGCATGTGAGGCTGCTAAATTGGCCAAGAAGCATCACTCATCCAAGACAGTTATGACCACAACAAGACCACTGGAAATTCTTCATATGGATTAATTCGGTCCTCAAAATTATGCAAGCTTCAGTGGCAGTCATTATGGTCTGGTCATTGTTGACGATTTCTCTCGATACACTTGGGTATTCTTTCTCGAAGACAAAACCTGCACCCAAGACATCTTCAAAAGCATCGCTAAGATGGCCCAGAATGAATATGATGTGTGAATCAAGCGCGTTAGAAGTGACAATGGAATTGAGTTAGAAAATACTCAAATTGCTGAATTTCTCGATGAACATGGTATTACTCATGAGTTCTCTGCCGCATACATTCCCCAACAGAATGGAGTTGTTGAACAAAAGAACAGAACTCTCATTGAAATGGAAAGAACAATGTTCAGTGAGTACAAAACTCCCATTCGCTTCTGGGATTATGTTATTGATACGTCTCCAAAGTATCTATAATTTTTGATTGCTCCATGCTATATTATCTACTGTTTTGGGCAATATTGGGCTTTACTATCCACTTTTATATTATTTTTGGGACTAACCTATTAACCGGAGGCCCAACCCAGATTTGCTGTTTTATGCCTATTTCAGTGTTTCGAGGAAAAGGAATATCAGACGAAGTCGAAACGGAACGAAATCAACTGGAGAAGTTATTTTTGGAAGGAAAGCCACCGGATAGACTTGGACTCTACGTCAGAAGATACGGGAGCTGGCCACGAGGGTGGGGGGCGCGCCCACCCCCCTAGGGTGCGCCCCCAGCCTCGTGGGGCCCCCGAAGCTCCACCGACGTACCCCCTGCACCCATATATACCTACGTATCGTAAAACTTCCAGAACAGAAGATAGATCGGAAGTTCCGCCGCCGCAAAACCTCCAGAGCCACCAAAAACCAATCTGGACCCTATTCTGGCACCCTGCCGGAGGGGGGAACCCTCACCGGTGGCCATCTTCATCATCCCGGCGCTCTCCATGACGAGGAGGGAGTAGTTCACCCTCGGGGCTGAGGGTATGTACCAGTAGCTATGTGTTTGATCTCTCTCTCTCGTGTTCTTGATTTGGCACGATCTTGATGTATCGCGAGCTTTGCTATTATAGTTGGATATTATGTTTCTTCTCCCCCTCTACTCTCTTGTAATGGATTGAGTTTTCCCTTTGAAGTTATCTTATCGGATTGAGTCTTTAAAGATTTGAGAACACTTGATGTATGTCTTGCCGTGCGTATCTGTGGTGACAATGGGATATCACGTGATTCACTTGATGTATGTTTTGGTGATCAACTTGCGGGTTCCGCCCATGAACCTATGCATAGGGGTTGGCACACGTTTTCGTCGTGATTCTCTGGTAGAAACTTTGGGGCACTCTTTGAGGTTCTTTGTGTTGGTTGAATAGATGAATTTGAGATTGTGTGATGCATATCGTATAATCATACCCACGGATACTTGAGGTGACATTGGAGTATCTAGGTGACATTAGGGTTTTGGTTGATTTGTGTCATAAGGTGTTATTCTAGTACGAACTCTAGGGCTGTTTGTGACACTTATAGGAATAGCCCAACGGATTGATTGGAAAGAATAACTTTGAGGTGGTTTCGTACCCTACCATAATCTATTTGTTTGTTCTCCGCTATTAGTGACTTTGGAGTGACTCTTTGTTGCATGTTGAGGGATAGTTATGTGATCCAATTATGTTATTATTGTTGAGAGAACTTGCACTAGTGAAAGTACGAACCCTAGGCCTTGTTTCCTATCATTGCAATGCCGTTTACGCTCACTTTTACCACTTGTTACCTTGCTGTTTTTATATTTTCAGATTACAAAAACCTATATCTACCATCCATATTGCACTTGTATCACCATCTCTTCGCCGAACTAGTGCACCTATACAATTTACCATTGTATTGGGTGTGTTGGGGACACAAGAGACTCTTTGTTATTTGGTTGCAGGGTTGCTTGAGAGAGACCATCTTCATCCTACACCTCCCACGGATTGATAAACCTTAGGTCATCCACTTGAGGGAAATTTGCTACTGTCCTACAAACCTCTGCACTTGGAGGCCCAACAACGTCTACAAGAAGAAGGTTGTGTAGTAGACATCAAGCTCTTTTCTGGCGCCGTTGCCGGGGAGGCTAGGTAAGTGAAGGTATATCTTTAGATCTTGCAATCGAATCTTTTAGTTTCTTGTTTTATCACTAGTTTAGTTTATAAAAGAAAACTACAAAAAAATGGAATTGATTTTACCTCATACGCTTCATCTTTTTAATATCTTTCGTGAGTATGATGGGAAGGAAAATTGTGCCAAAGTGTTAGAAGAAGAATGCATTAAAATGTTTGGCACTAAATATTTGAATGATGAGCATGATTGCAATGTTGTTAGTATGAACTCCTTGAATACCATGATGCTAATGATATTCAAAGCCACAAGCTTGGGGAAGTTATGTTTGATGAAGATGATATTTTTTGTCCCCCAAGTTTTGATGAGCCAATTTATTATGATGAAAGCATGCCTCCTATTTATGATGATTATATTGATGAAAGTGGATTTGGAGAGGTCATGACTTTATTTATTGATGAATCCACTATTTCGGAAGAGGTTCCAATTGATTATGAGAACAAAATTGCTATTTATGATGATTATTGTGATGACACGTATGCTATAAATAATAAAGATAACCATGAAACTTGTCATCATGATTTTAATTTTCAATTGGATGATGCTTCACATGATATTTATTTTGTTGAGTTTGCTCCCACTACTATTCATGAGAAGAATTTTGCTTATGTGGAGAGTAGTAAATTTTCTATGCTTGTAGATCATGAACAGAATGCTTTAGGTGCTGGTTATATTGTTGAATTCATTCATGATGCTACTGAAAATTATTATGAGGGGGGAATATATGCTTGTAGGAATTGCAATAATATCAAGTTTCCTCTCTATTTGCTTAAAGTTTTGAAGTTATGCTTGTTTTACCTTCCTATGCAAGTTGATTATTGTTCCCATAAGTTGTTTGCTCACAAAATCCCTATCCATAGGAAGTGGGTTAGACTTAAATGTGCTATTCATATTCTTCATGATGCTCTCTTTATGTTTCAATTCTTATCTTTTATGTGAGCATCATTGAAATCATAATGCCTAGCTAGGGGCGTTAAACGATAGCGATTGTTGGGAGGCAACCCAATTTTATTTTAGTTTATTGCGTTTTGGTTCTGTTTAGGAATAAATAATCCATCTAGATTCTGTTTAGATGTGGTTTTGTGTTTTAATTAGTGTTTGTGCCAAGTAGAACCTTTGGGAAGACTTGGGTGAAGTCTTTATGATCATGCTGTAAAAAACGGAAACTTTAGCGCTCACGAGATTTGCTTCAACTTTTTAATGGAGAGTGATATTTAGTTGATTCTTTTTTAAGATGATTAATAGTCAAATTACTCAGGTCCACCAATTTATTTTAGAATTTTTGGAGTTCCATAAGTTTGCGTTAGTTGCAGATTACTACAGACTGTTCTGTTTTTGACAGATTCTGTTTTCATTGTGTTGTTTGCTTATTTTGATGACTCTATGGCTAGTAAAATAGTTTATAAATCATAGAGAAGTTGGAATAAAGTAGGTTTAACACCAATATAAATAAATAATGAGTTCATTATAGTACCTTGAAGTGGTGTTTTGTTTTCTTTCGCTAACGGAGCTTACGAGTTTTCTGTTAAGTTTTGTGTTGTGAAGTTTTCAAGTTTTGGGTAAAGATTCGGTGGACTATGGAATAAGGAGTGGCGAGAGCCTAAGCTTGGGGATGCCCAAGGCACCCCAAGGTAATATTCAAGGATAACCAAGCGTCTAAGCTTGGGGATGCCCCGGATGGCATCCCCTCTTTCGTCTTCGTTCATCGGTAACTTTACTTGGAGCTATATTTTTATTCACCACATGATATGTGTTTTGCTTGGAGCGTCATTTCTTTTGTTAGTATTTGCTTGCTGTTATTTATAATAATGTTTTGCATCTTTTTTTTCAATAAAAAAGTCAAGGATAGCCTTTGCCATGCTTATTTTGCTAGTATACATATTGCTGTTCGAAAACAGAAAGTTTACCGATGTTGCAAAAATTCCCTAGAAAAGTCAGAGAGTGGTATAATGTTGAATCCTTTTGCATACTGAGCTATGATAAATTTATCACAGTGATAATTTTAGTTCATAATTTTTGGAATTAGGGAAGTATTGATACTCTTGCATTCTTCACAGACTATACTGTTTTGGCAGATTGCTGTTATGTTTGCATTGTTTGCATATGCTTGCTTGTTTAATGATTCTATTTGAGGATAGGAGTATTAAATATGCAGAGGCATTTAGTATGAAATGTTGAATAATAATTTTGGTGATTTGTTACAGTAGGAAATGATAAGGTTTTGCATTGGTTTATACTAACCTATCTCACGAGTTCTTGTTGAGTTTGTTGTGAATGAAGCTTTTGATAAAAAGAGAAACCATGATATGAGAGGAATTAAGGAGACACAAAAGTTCAAGATTGGGGATGCCCAAGGCACCCCAAGATAATATTTCAAGAAGTCTCAAGCATCTAAGCTTGGGGATGCCCCCGTTGGCATCCCACCTTTCTTCTTCAACAACTATCGGTTCGTATCGGTTGAACCTAAGTTTTTGCTTCTTCACTTGAGTTGTGCTATCCTTGCATTGTCATTTTCTTTAGATTTGCTTGCTGTTTGAATAAAATACCAAGTTCTGAAATTATTAAATGGGAGAGTCTTCACATAGTTGCATAATTATCCGACTACTCATTGATCTTCACTTATATCTTTCAGAGTAGTTTTTGTTATTGCTCTAGTACTTCACTTATATCTTTTAGAGAATGGTGGTAGTTTTATTTTCGAGAAATAGATGAACTCTCATGCTTCACTTATAATATTTTGAGAGTCTTGAATAGCATGGTAATTTGCTTAAATAATCCTAATATGCTAAGCATACAAGATTTGTAAGAATTCTTATGAGTGTGTTGAATACTAAGAAAATATTGATGCTTGATAATTGTTTTGAGATATGAAGATGGTGATATTAGAGTCATGCTAGTTGAGTAGTTGTGAATTTGAGAAATACTTGTGTTAAAGTTTGTGATTCCCGTAGCATGCACGTATGGTGAACCGTTATGTGATGAAGTCGGAGCATGATTTATTTATTGATTGTCTTCCTTATGAGTGGCGGTCGGGGACGAGCGATGGTCTTTTCCTACCAATCTATCTCGCTAGGAGCATGCGCGTAATACTTTGCTTTGATAACTTCTAGATTTTTGCAATAAGTATATGAGTTCTTTATAACTAATGTTGAGTCCATGGATTATACACACTTTTCCTCCTTCCACCATTGATAGCCTCTCCAAATACCACGCACCTTTCGCTGGTATCATACACCCACCATAAACCTTCCTCAAAACAGCCACCATACCTACCTATCATGGCATTTCCATAGCCATTCCGAGATATATTGCCATGCAACTTTCCACCGTTCCGTTCTTATGACACGCTTCATCATTGTCATATTGCTTTGCATGATCATGTAGTTGACATCGTATTTGTGGCAAAGCCACCGTTCATAATTCTTTCATACATGTCGCTCATGAGTCATTGCACATCCCGGTACACCGCCGGCGGCATTCATATAGAGTCATATTTTGTTCTAAGTATCGAGTTGTAATTGTTGAGTTGTCAGAAAAATAAAAGCGTGATGATCATCATTCTTTAGAGCATTGTCCCAGTGAGGAAAGGATGATGGAGACTATGATTCCCCCATAAGTCGGGATTAGACTCCGGACGAAAAATAAAAATAAAAGAAAAAAACCGGCCATAAAAAAGGGAGAAAAGGCCCAAACAAAAAAAATGAGAGAAAAAGAGAGAAGGGACAATGCTACTATCCTTTTAACACACTTGTGCTTCAAAGTAGCACCATGATCTTCATGATAGAGAGTCTCGTATGTTGTCACTTTCATATACTAGTGGGCATTTTTCATTATAGAACTTGGCTTGTATATTCCAATGTTGGGCTTCCTCAAAATGCCCTAGGTCTTCGTGAGCAAGCGAGTTGGATGCACACCCACTTAGTTTCTTTTGTTGAGCTTTCATATACTTATAGCTCTAGTGCATCCGTTGCATGGCAATCCCTACTCACTCACATTGATATCTATTGATGGGCATCTCCATAGCCCGTTGATACGCCTAGTTGATGTGAGACTATCTTCTCCTTTTGTCTTCTCCACAACAACCATTCTATTCCACATATAGTGCTATATCCATGGCTCACGCTCATGTATTGCGTGAAGATTGAAAAAGTTTTGAAAATGTTAAAGTATGAAACAATTTCTTGGCTTGTCATCGGGGTTGTGCATGATTTAAATATTTTGTGTGGGGAAGATGGATCATAGCCAGACTATATGATTTTGTAGGGATAACTTTCTTTGGCCATGTTATTTTGAGAAGACATGATTGCTTTATTAGTATGCTTGAAGTATTATTATTTTTATGTCAATATTAAACTTTTATTTTGAATCTTATGGATCTGAATATTCATATCACAAGTAAGAAGAATTACATTGAAATTATCCCAACTAGCATTCCACATAAAAAATATCTTTTTTATCATTTACCTACTCGAGGACGAGCAGGAATTAAGCTTGGGGATGCTTGATACGTCTCCAACGTATCTATAATTTTTGATTGCTCCATGCTATATTATCTACTGTTTTGGGCAATATTGGGACTAACCTATTAACCGGAGGCCTAGCCCAGATTTGCTGTTTTATGCCTATTTCAGGGTTTCGAGGAAAAGGAACATCAGACGGAGTCGAAACGGAACAAAATCAACTAGAGAAGTTATTTTTGGAAGGAAAGCCACCAGATAGACTTGGACTCTACGTCAGATGATACATGAGCTGGCCACGAGGGTGGGGGGCACGCCCACCCCCCTAGAGCGCGCCCCCTGCCTCGTGGGGCCCCCGAAGCTCCACCGACGTACCTCCTGCACCCATATATACCTACGTATCGTAAAACTTCCAGAACAGAAGATAGATCGGGAGTTCCGCCGTCGCAAAACCTCCAGAGCCACCAAAAACCAATCGGGACCCTGTTCCGGCACCCTGCCGGAGGGGGGAACCCTCACCGGTGCCATCTTCATCATCCCGGCGCTCTCCATGACGAGAAGGGAGTAGTTCATCCTCGGGGCTGAGGGTATGTACCAGTAGCTATGTGTTTGATCTCTCTCTCTCGTGTTCTTGATTTGGCACGATCTTGATGTATCGCGAGCTTTGCTATTATAGTTGGATCTTATGTTTCTTCTCCCCCTCTACTCTCTTGTAATGGATTGAGTTTTCCCTTTGAAGTTATCTTATCGGATTGAGTCTTTAAAGATTTGAGAACACTTGATGTATGTCTTGCCGTACGTATCTGTGGTGACAATGGGATATCACGTGATTCACTTGATGTATGTTTTGGTGATCAACTTGCGTTCCACCCATGAACCTATGCATAGGGGTTGGCACACGTTTTCGTCGTGATTCTCCGGTAGAAACGTTGGGGCACTCTTTGAGGTTCTTTGTGTTGGTTGAATAGATGAGTTTGAGATTGTGTGATGCATATCGTATAATCATACCCACGGATACTTGAGGTGGCATTGGAGTATCTAGGTGACATTAGGGTTTTGGTTGATTTGTGTCTTAAGGTGTTATTCTAGTACGAACTCTAGGGCTGTTTGTGACACTTATAGGAATAGCCCAACGGATTGATTGGAAAGAATAACTTTGAGGTGGTTTCGTACCCTACCATAATCTCCTCGTTTGTTCTCCGCTATTAGTGACTTTGGAGTGACTCTTTGTTGCATGTTGGGGGATAGTTATGTGATCCAATTATGTTATTATTGTTGAGAGAACTTGCACTAGTGAAAGTACGAACCCTAGGCCTTGTTTCCTATCATTGTAATGCCGTTTACGCTCACTTTTACCACTTGTTACCTTTCTGTTTTTATATTTTCAGATTACAAAAACCTATATCTACCATCCATATTGCACTTGTATCACCATCTCTTCGCCGAACTAGTGCACCTATACAATTTATCATTGTATTGGGTGTGTTGGGGACACAAGAGACTCTTTGTTATTTGGTTGCAGGGTTGCTTGAGAGAGACCATCTTCATCCTATGCCTCCCACGGATTGATAAACCTTAGGTCATCCACTTGAGGGAAATTTGCTACTGTCCTACAAACCTCTGCACTTGGAGGCCCAACAACGTCTACAAGAAGAAGGTTGTGTAGTAGACATCAGGTATTAACACTGCTTGTCATCTTATTAATCGTGTTTATCTTCACAAGTTCCTTAAGAAAACTTCATATGAGCTTATCACTGGCAAGAAACCGAATGTTTCTTATCTACGTGTTTTTGGTGTACCTTGTTACATTCTTGATATGAATCATTCTTCCAAGTTTGCACCTAAGGCACATGAAGGTTTTCTTCTCGGTTATGGCTCAAACTCGCATAAGTACTGTGTCTATAACTCTTACCACATGAAAATTATGGAAATAGTAAATGTGCGGTTTGATGAATCTAATGGATCCCAAAAGGAGCTCCTGCCAAATGTGATAGATGAACCACTGATATGGGATGCTATTCAGCAAATGGCTATAGGGAGTGTCAATCCAGTTGAAGGAAATGCACCTGAATCCTCTGATGGTGATGCTCCTATGACTCGAAGTAGAACTCGTTAAGCCACTGCCGAAGCAAATGCTCCTCCAAATGCAAACGGAAATCAAAATCCGAATGCCGATCAAAATGGCAATCCCGAAGGGAATGATAATACGAATGCTGATTCTGATGAAAATGATGATGATCATCATGAAGAAAATGCTCATCCTCGAGTGGCAAATCGAGTTGATCCTTCATTAATTCTCGATGAAATTGAGAATCCAGGTTATCGACCCACAACTCGTTCACGGAATCGTTTGGCTAACTACTGTGGCAGTTTCTCCTTTGTTTCATTGGCAGAACCTACCAAGTCTGAAGAAGCCATGAATGATCCAGATTGAATGAATTCCATGCAAGAGGAGTTGGTGCAATTCAAACTAAATGATGTGTGGGAATTGGTTGACAAACCAAATCCTAAGAAGCACAATATCATCAACACAAAATGGATTTTCCTCAATAAGCAAGATGAAAATGGCATTGTTGTGAGAAACAAAGCACGTCTTTTTGCTCAAGGGTACACATAGGTAGAAGGTATTGATTTCGGTGAAACATATGCTCCTGTTGCACGCCTTGAGGCAATTTGCATTCTTCTCGCTTATGCAAATTACAATGATATCTTGCTTTATCAAATGGATGTGAAAAGTGCTTTCCTCAATGTGAAATTGATGAGGAAGTTTATGTTAGATAGCCACCTGGCTTTGAACACCCTGAGTTTCCTAACAAAGTTTTCAGGTTTAAAAAGGCTCTATACGGGCTGAAGCAAGCCCCTCGAGCTTGGTATGACACCTTGAAGAAGTTTTTGCTCGATAAAGGGTTCAGGCCAGGATCCAATGATCCCACAGTTTTCACTCGTGCTGTTGATAATGATCTATTCATACGTCAAATCTATGTGGATGATATTAGTTTTGGCTGTACAAACAATGCCTGCAACTTAGAGTTCGGGAAAATGATGTCCGACAAATATCAAATGTCTATGATGGGTGAACTCAAGTTCTTTCTTGGACTGCAAATTCGTCAACAGGCAAATGTATTTTTCATTTATCTGGATAAATATCTGAAAGAATGCCTGAAGAAGTTCAAAATGCAATATTCCAAAAGGAAGGGCTATAAAACCCTTATGCCCACGAATGGTAAGCTGGATGCGGAAGTGTACGGTAAGGATTATGATCAGAAGCCTATCATTCTATGATTGGTTCTCTTGTTTATCTATGTGCATCCATACCTGACATTATGTTGAGTGTTTGCATGTGTGCCCTCTATCAAGCTGCACCGAACTAATCACATCACCAAGCGGTCAAGCACATTTTGACATATTTGGCTCACACCCCCACCTTAGGTTTATGGTATCCTAAGGGGGCACAGTTTGATCTCATTGGATGTTCAGACTCAGATTGAGTTGGTGACTTGGTTGACAGGAAATCTACTTCGGGACATGTCATTTCCTCGGTAGATCATGTTGGTCATCAAGGAAGCAGAATTGTGTATCTCTTTCCACGGCCGAGGCCTAATATATTACTGCTCGCACTTGTTGCACTCAGTTATTGTGGATGAAGCCGGCACTGAAGGATTATGGCATCAAGGTCAAGCATATTCCTCTATATTGTGACAATGAGCGTGCCATCAAAATTGCACATAATCTTGTGCCGCATTCTCACACCGAGCATATTGCCATCAGACACCATTTCATTCGCGATCATGTTGCTCGAGAGGATATTGTCATCAATCACGTCAAGACCGAAGACAATCTCGCTGATATTTTCACCAAGCCTCTCGAGGAGAAGAGATTCTATGCATTACTGTGTGAGCTAAATATCCTAGACTTCGCAAACATGCAGTAAGCTGGTCTCGGCACCCATGCTAACACTTCCACATCTTTGAATGAATGGGTGCATAACACTAGAAGAGTTTGAAAATTTTTACAAAGTGAAATTTTCTTTCTAAGAGTGAATACATTAACGGAGAACTAGATTAACTGGGTGCCACGAAAATTGTGTGATGCTTGGGGTCATACAGTTCGTATACGGTGGGTTGTGCCACCACAATTTTCTTTCTTTGGAATTATTTTCAACCGAAAGCTTTTGTGTTTGTCCAAATGCATTTCTCTCATAGCTATTTGTTCGACATTTGTGTTTATTTGTCTGAGTGAAATGTCTAGGACCCTGTTTTCCCTCTGCTCTATCTCTTCTAGTCTATGTTGATCCATTACAAATGCTCAATTTTATCTGGAACAAAACTTTGTCTGGTGTCCTTGACCACGATTAAGATTCGGTCTGAACATTAATCTATTTTGGCGAAAGCTGTCCAAAATTTGGGGTTTCCCGCCCAAGTCAGGACCATGATCTTTATGACGGTTGCCACGTGCAATACATCAACTGCTACTCCATCTTGTCCATTGAATCGCAATGGTCTCTGAATAGAGGCCGTTCGATCAAAATTCACTATGTGCGGTTAAATCCCTTTGCATATAAAACCGCACACCCCTTCTTCCATCCAGTTCACCTCTCTTTCTCCTTGCCTCCTCTTCGCCGAAACCCTCGTTGCGGCGCTCCACCTTGAGCTTGACGCCAACGACCTCTTCGCCACTTCACTTCCAGAAATTGGTCACCGGAGTCCTTCCGTGCCACCGCGGGACATCTTCCCCACGCCGCCGTAGCTGCTGCACGTCACCAAGCTAGGGTACGTGTGGTTCAAACTCGGGTCTTCATTCTTCACGATTTGAGTTCGTTTGCGGTTATTTTCTTTTGATTTTACTGCATATCTTAAATCTAGGTTTTTACCGTTACTAGTGTCGATGTGGTTTGTAGTTGCCCCTCACATCCAAATCTCTTCAGATCTAGGATTTGTGTTATGTTTCGCTCGAATGAAATGCCTAGCACGCTGTCTAGTATATTCTTCGGACCAACTAGCTCATTCTATATGTTTCCTTCATTCGAAACATTTCTCAAAGTCTGCATCTAATTCTTCTTCAAAATGTTTTTGTTCGAAAAAATATTCATTGTGAGCATTTGTAACCCTGTCCCCATTTCCCCCTCATATCTATTCCAATTCACAGGTGTATGCATTCTGTTGAGGATTCTACTCGACCAATGAGCATGGTAGATTAATATGAGGTAATCATGGGCACAACTGATGAATCAAAGGCTCCAAATGCCAAGGGCCCAATGGTAGGCCCATCAACCAGCAAAAGGAAGAGATCCGAACTAAATGAAAACGAGCAAGAAGTAGATGCACCGAAGAAAAAAAGGAGGCAGGCAACCCTATGCAAATTCAGCAGAGTATATCTCACATGATGACTATAAAACTGTTCCAGTCGAGACAAAAAGAGAAAAGATAAGTGTCTGCAAAAGATTCGACGCCACTGGGTGCGCAAATGGTTCACTGTAAAATGGTTCACCCTCGGTCTGCTGAGAAATTTGCTTTCCATCCTCCACGGGGTGACTGCCGTGAGATCAGACTCACTATTCTAGGTGATCCTCAGGAGAGACCACTGCCACCTGCAAATGCTGTGAAGTCATCTCTTCGCACTCCCGAATCATATCCCGATGATTTGGCCAAGCGCCGAAAGAATGCTGAAAAGAGATCCAAGAAGGCTAAGAAAGAACAAGCTTGCGAAGAGGAAAATCGTCACCTTATCAAGTCAGATGTTGAAAAGTAGAAGGCTGAAGGAAAAACAGAACGCCGCTCTAAGCTTAAGCATGATCCCAGTTCTACTGCTTTGAAGAAAAAGAGCATGCCGAAGAAGAGACCAGTTGCACTAGTTTGTAGGAATGATGAAAATGAATCCTCCGATCAAGATGATCCTCCACTCACAAGGGAAGAAGTTGATGCAACTCTTTTCGAGCAAGTGAACAGCACTACTTCCACCATACTGCCTGATCTTCGAGCGAGTGCAGTTCCAATAGCACCCCCGAAGAAGATCACTCTGAAGAGAAAAACACCCCGTACCACTGTCACTATGGTAGATCATGTGAACACAACCCCTCATCCTGAGGCGATTGATTTGCAAGACTTAGTTGTTAAAGCTCCAGTAAGCACAACTAAGCCAGGAGAGAAAATTCCAAAGCCAAAGGTGAAGAAAATAATAGCTCCTTCCGCTGAGCAAAATGCTCCACGAGCTGATGTTATGAAAGAAAAGGCTGCTCAATTTGCTCCTACATTGACAAAACCATTGGCTTCTATGCCTTCGACCGAGCAAAATATGGTACAAACTGCTCCTGTTGAACAGACCAATGATCACTCTGATTCGGGGTGGGCGTTCGGTACAAACCGAATTTCGGTTTCTACCGTTTGGAATTTATTCAAATTCGGTTTGCAGAAATAGAAACCGAAAATTCAAATATAAAATAGAAAACCAAAAGTTCGGTTAATCGACTGATTCGGTGCGGTATTCGGTTAATACCAAATGGACCTTGCCTTAAACAATTGTGGTCAGAGCACCTTCTTATATAGCCGCAAGTCCCCATCTTTTCTCATTAGCCAAGCGATGTGGGACTAAGGTATCCCTGGTCGGACGCTCGCACGCCCACTCCTTTTTTTTTAGCGAAGACTGACATGGGCTGGGAGATGCCATTCACTAAAATATTGGGCCTTCATAGTGTACTACCACGTACGTGTGGTCAGCCCACGTACACGTGCTTGCGGCCACTAACTCGTACCCTGGTTAGCTACGTGGGCACCGAGAATCTAATCTTTCTGCTGTTCGTTGTTTACTTCGGTTTTTGTTTCGGTGAATCGGTATTAAACCGAACCTGCCGAATTTAATTCGGTTAATACAACTGGAAATCGAATTTTACTGTAGCAGTAAGAAAAACCGAAAATTCGGTTTTCTTGGTATCGGCTTCGGATCGGTCTTTGGTTTGTCGGTTTTTATGCCCACCCCTAACTATGATGCACCTCATTACTTCAATCAAGTGTTCATCATGGAGCAGCTTGACAGATTTGTGGAGAACCACTGGTACGCGTCGGTGCTATACAAACGGTTTTTAACCCCTTTCCGCGACGACATTTGGAACCATCGCCAAGTGAGTGTGGGCGATAGGGGGTCCTTCCCACACGACCCAGAAACCATCGGGGATAGGGAGCCGAGATGCATATACAACACTCCTAC